>JARHVA010001846.1:605000-1000000 GCA_037957365.1 Torreya grandis
TACACCAATCCAATTAATGGGAGGTAAGTAACAATTATATTTTAATTATGTAAAATTTTATGCTTATTTTATTTTAGCTTGAAATTATATATCTAATGTAGTGTTGTATTTTATATGCAGGTGGAGTTGGAGGTTCCCAAGATGAAGCACAAGCTGGTATAAGGAGTGGAGATGATGAGTACTAAGAGATCATCATTGAGTCAACACTTCAAGAGCTTACATGACATGTTCCTGATGATGTTGTGGAAGAGGGTTTGATAGAGCATGTTACACTTACATTTGGTGTTTATTCTCATTTTCTTTTATAGAGTTATGATAGTTATAGCTGCATATGTTAGGGTAGTAGGAGAGAGAGATAAGCTGAGAGCTAAGCTAGATAGGCATAGGATACCTCCAATTGACTATGGTTCTATGAGCATGAGAATCATGGATGAGTACATAGAGATACTAAGGATATATTTAGACTTACATGAGGATAATGGTTGTCTATTGGAGTGAGAGAGTTGTCATAAGAGGCATTCAAGAGCTCGAGGAGGTGTAGGGCCATCGAGTGTTAGAGTAGACTATGGGCTTAGTACTAAAGGAGAGAGAGAGACTGAGAGTGAGGACACAATGCCCATTCATGATTAATTGTATTTGATACAATGTATATGTATTTTTGACTATGCTTATATATATGGATGTTGGTTTGATTTTAGATTCATGCTTATTGTATTATGGATTTTGGAATAGATTGGTATGTTTCTTGTAATTTGTTGATTTGGGAGTAGTTTATTGAGTATTAATGTTAAGGCCTTGCATATATTTGGTAAAATAGTACTTGGGATATGTGATTTGAATTTTGTTGATAATTTCAAGTGTGATGTTAGAATTGAAAATTAAGCATATGTAAGCAAAAATTTATTATTTTTTGTAATTGCTAAATTGCTTGGATAAATTGAGTTGGTTTAATGTTGGAAAATAAGATTTGGTAAGATCTATATTTTGATAAGTAGGTTTTGGTTATGGATAGTTATTGGGAATTAAGAATGTTAGTTGTTAGTATATGGGGATGTAAAATATCATGTTGTGTGTATTACTTCCCCAAGAGTGGCTCAAGAATATAAAGGCTAGATAGACCTTTGGCTCCATCATTGCCTTACTAAGTGAAGCTATGAATTGATACTAGTATGAATGCATGTTTTATCACTATATAAACCCTAATGACCAAGTGAACAAGTGCCCATATTGCTCATGTTGTGTAGGAATGTGCTCTATATCTGATACTATTTGTTATGTACTAATTGTATTTGTGCATGGAGATTTTTCAAAATGTAACTTTATTGATCATGCAACTAAAACTATGTGCTATTAAGTATGCTCATCTATCCATAATCATATACCCTATGGCCTCTGATGTGATGTATATGATTAAGTGATAGTGGAGATGGAGGTGAAACCTATGATGAGGGATCATCTAATCTCAACCATAGTGGGTTGTTATGTGAAATAGGTCCTTACAAATTTTTCCATAGTGAATATCTCTTAGGATCAATACTCTATAATGTGGGTTCATTTAATTTTAACTATAGTGGATTGCTACATGAGATAGGACCCTAAAAATCTGGCCATAGTAAATATCTCTCTAGATAAATACTTTACTACGGTGTCTATGACTCTATTGGATATATATATAGAATTGCATTATGTACTCCTTAGATTACAGTGATATGTGGAGGCTATTTTTTTTACAGGTTTCCAAACCTTTTGAGTAGGTGGAATAGGATATCTCCTATGAGGATCTATCCTAGAACCTACATTTCTCTCATGATGAATGACTGATGATTCCTATAAAGTAATGTCCTAGGATGACTTATTCATGGATGAATGAGGTCTATGGTTCCATGATGAAGGAGATCTCAATGTCCCATATGTGAATTCTATGATTCCATTATCAAGACATCTAGTAATGAAATCTTTGAGTTCATAACAATCATTATCTCTATGTTTATAGATATGATGATAGTTACAAAAGGGCTAATGTGGCTATTTATGTAAGAGATGTGGATCTCATCGATGAGTAGAAGGTAATGTGATTAACCTCATATCTATTAGTGTTGATAATATGATATATAGGCTATCCTACTCTAAATAAAACTATAATAGTGCCTTGATGTTTTTCTCCATAGTGCATATTATACGTTATACTCTAGAGACTAGCTCTCTATTCTTAATTGATTTCTTTTTTGGTTGTGGTCTCCTATCTTGTTTATGATATGGTGTATGTTGTATTATAGGAGCCATATATTTAGATATTGTTTTGAAATCTAGAGCAATCTGATCAACTGAATCTGCCTTAATCAATCCCAATTTCTTTTTCAAATCTAGAACTATATAACACAAGTGTATGAAAGAACACTATGATATAATATATGCTCAAGGAGAGGTTGGTAAATCCCCTTAATAAATATATGCTAAGTCTCTAAATATGTTGGTTTATATATAAATCTTAGCATATGAATCTTAAATCATAAGATACACTCACTAACTTGCTTTGAATAATTTTGATGTAGTGTGGCAAGTTTCTCATATGTAACATGAGGACCTATGTTTGTTATGTAATATCTGAGAAATTCCTCCTTTAGGTCATCAT
Source organism: Torreya grandis (assembly GCA_037957365.1). NCBI lineage: Eukaryota > Viridiplantae > Streptophyta > Pinopsida > Cupressales > Taxaceae > Torreya > Torreya grandis. The sequence goes on from JARHVA010001846.1 coordinate 607,633, forward strand.
ATGTATGTAAGGATCCAACAGGGAGTAGATGAAAGAACTAATTTTGTGTTTCCCCCACTAATGTCTATTGGACTAAGTACATTAGAATCAAAGGACTCACATGAGATGACAAAGCCTTTTGAAAGGCTTGAAGGTGTACGAATGGATATCCAGTTCCATCAAAGTGAGGCAATGATCATATTTAGAAATGTTTAGGAAATGAAGATTTTATGAATGTCTTAGGAAAGGGATTACCATGTAAACCATTTCCATCCATCCAATACTTATAAGCCTTATTTTCCAAGGTAAGGATATATACTTGGTGTTGTAATTCACCAACTACATGCATCAAAGAGATAATTTCCTAGGATGGTACATTATTATCTTGAAATGGTTCACTTAATCATTAAATTTGATTGTTAATTTTAGCCATGGGAATGTTGCATTTAGTAATTAGATCACAAATAGGGGATGTGCTCAATTGAACCTTAGGAGTAATGGTAACTTGGACCTTACTATACGGATGTGGGCTACCATTATTTTTTAGGTGAAGAGTGAGAATCAGGTTCTACTTTAGTGAGGGGTAGCTTGGGGGATTCATTTATATATTTATGTTTTAGTGAATCACATTTTAGTTGAGTAGAGGATGTAATTTTATTATTGACATGTACATGATTTGAAATAAAACCATACATAGAAGTAGAAATATCATTTGGTAGTGCATTATGTTTGAGAGGAGAAATGAGAGAAGAGTTAGAGGCATGAGATGCATTTTCTTCTTCACTATGTGCATAATAATCATCATTGTTCCATGCATTATTAGAATTTCAATATTATTCATAATCACTCTCATTTTCATATTCATTATCACTTCCATCATTGCTAGGGAGAGGCGTAAGAGAAGAATTTAATTCTTTTCTAATACGAAATAATTTATCATGTGAAATTGGAATATTATGTGCATCTATGTTATCCATGGATGGATTGTATGCATTATTTTCATTCTCAACATGAGAATTGAGAGTAAGATATTTATCATTTGGACATTCTTTTGATAAATTAGAGTTAAGATCATGAGATGCATTATTTGAACTATGCATTAACAATTTGATTCTATTGTGTTTATATTGTTCTATTTTGAACATAGAAGTAGCAAAAGAGAGAGAGAGATTAGACTCACATGGAAGCAAATTATCACCAATAAGAGGTTTACTTGGAAGTGTATGACTAATTTTATCATTTAGTGTATTGTGCCTAGGACAATGAGGTGAAAAATACCTTTTCCATTTATCAAAATTATTTTCTTTGGAAGAAGGAATAAAAGAGATTGGTTTTAGAGAAGAAGATGCATCTACTTTTTCTTCACTATCATTTTCACATGTATCATCATATTCCTCATTACAACAATAGAAATTATCTTCATTTTAAATGAAATCATTTCCCACATTTTTAGCTAATGTGCAATTTTGAAAATTTGTCCATTCATTATCATAATTATTAAAAAAAAATTAGAAATTGATCTATGGGATGAGAGGGAAGAAGTGCCCTAGTGGCCATTTTATTTCTTTCACTAAAGAGAATATGAATAAGTACTATTAAGAAAATAAATGCAATAATAAATACTAACATAGAGATTTTAAAAATATTTTTGATAATCTAAATAATTTGCAAAAATTCCAAAATATTTTTCTAAAAATTGTAAGGGAAGTAAGCTTGGGGTTGGAGGACATAGTTTGAAAATCTAGGGTTTTTGGTTAAGGTTTTAGAATTTTTGAAAATTATGACAAAAATTTTAATTCTACAAATAATTTTCAATAGAATTAATGCACAAAAAATTATACGAAAATCATAATTTTGAAATTTAATTTTTTCACAAAATACCTACTAATTCTAAGATTTTGAAAATATTTTTGACACTAAACAATTTGTAAAAATTCCAAAATATTTTTCTAAAAATTGTAAAGGAGGTAAGCTTAAGATTTGAGGACCTAGTTTGGAAATCTAAGGTTTTGAGTTAGGGTTTTAGAATTTATGAAAATTATGAAATAATTTAAATTCTAAATATAATTAATGCACAAAAATTTATACAAAAATAAGAAATTTAAAATTAAATTTGTGCACAAAATTTGAAGGAAAAACCCTAAGTGTACCTAAGGTTTTAGATTTAATCGAAGTAATTCAGATTCACCAAATGTTTTATTATTTTTATAGAATTATTTTTTATTTCCTAAATAATAAAGGGTTTGGAATAAGTATGAAATTCTGATTTAATATGATAAAATACAATTTTTTAGAATTAATTAAATAGAAGGAAATAACTTATCTAGAAAAATAGGTTAATACGACTGTTACAGAAGCTAAAAATTGAAGCACAGGGATAGGAAGATGTTTGAAACTTGAATTTGACTTTTTTTTTGGTGAAAGGATAGGAGCACCAAAAATAGGGTACTCTAGTGTCTAATTATATAGTCCAGTTCCTACAACTATTGTCCAAACTAGTCACAAAGATATGATCTTTTTGGGTTTTGTTTGTTGTCCTTGTATTGATTTGTCTATAAAATTTTAATATTGACTATATATGGAAATCCTTTTAGATATAATTCAATATTAAAACCCTAATTCTATCTACACACATGAAGTAAAAAATACATTAAAATAAAAAGCAAGAAAAATTGGGTTAAGGAAAGAATGATCACACAATCTAGAACCCCTATTGTCCTGATCTCTATCTATATTAACCCTCAAGCTAGGGTCTTAGATAAAATTTATTTATCCCTTAGGGAATGTGCATAATCAATGCACATAGTAGATGCAAGAATTAAATTTCACCTATGCCCTTCCTTAATCAAGCATGCAAGTCTATGTGTGATGCAAAATGATGAGCTATACTATTGACTAATTTTTTATTATCTAATGTGCCAAAGTAGTAAGTGATAGATATAAAATGTCTTGTGTAGTCCTTTATATAAGAGACTATTCATTTTATATTTGGTAGCTTTAATCACATTTGATCGATAATGGAAAACTTAATGATGAAGCTAAGAAAGGGGTTGGGACTCATTAAGTGAGGGAAATTGACCGTTAGAGCTCAAAATGACCTTGGATAGGAGCATTGGAAATGGGACACCCTAGGGTCCAATGTTGTAGTCCAATCATAGTGCTCCTATCTTATAGGCTAGGGACCTAGGGGGATAGAATAAGCATGGGAAATCTGACCTGGATGAGGTGGAATGACCATTTGAAAGGCTTAAGATGACTAGGAATAATAAAAATGGTGACTCAAGCATGAAACAAGACCAGGATGAGTAAAATGAAAGATATGGATAAATGTGAATAAAATCTCATATTCTTCAGTCAGAGTCTCTTGTGAAAGTACTATGAAAAGACAAGATATGTGTGGTTGTTTGACTAATTTAGGGTGTATATACATAGGAATTCTAGCCATTCTCCTACTGGGGGCTCAATCTTATAGGCCATATTAATCCTAAATCTTCCTAGAACCATGGATTTATTATTACCACCATTGATTATTTTACTAAGTGGGTGGAGGTTATTCCTCTTATTTAACCAAAGCAGATAAAATTATGGAATTCATTAGTAAACATATTATTTGTCTCTTTGGTGTTCCTTATAATATATAATGGAAAATATTTTAATGGAAAATCTTTTAAAAACAAAAAGGTTCAAGAGATCTATGATTCTTTTAACATTAAGCTAAGTTTCTCCTCACCTTACTATCCTTAAGCTAATGGACAGGCCAAGGCATCCAATAAAACTCTTTTCAAATTTCTCACTAAAGTCATTAATGAAGTAGGAAAGAACTAGAATCTTTATGTTACTTTTACCTTATGGTCATCTTGAACTAGTATTCAAACCCCTACAGGTGATACTCCTTTCTCCCTAGTCTATGGTAACAAAATGTACTTCCTCTCAAGGTTCAAATTCCTTCCCTTTTCATCTCCCTTAAATATATCATTTTTGAGGATGACTTCAGTCAAGAATGATTTGCCCAGTTCAAACTCTTGGATGAGTGTCTATCAGATGCCCTTCTCTATGCATATCAGGAATGAATAAAATGTGCCTATAATAAACATATAAAATAATGTGAATATAATATCGGTAACCTTTTCTTAAAATAAAATCAACGTGTCACTAATATGGAAAAAATCAAATGAGGAAAATTTGCTCCAAATTGGCTTGGACCATATATTATCACTCATAAATATGGATCTGGGGCATATCATTTGGCCTCTCTAGATGCAAAATCAGAATGATAGCCTCTTAATTCATTGTATTTTCATCCTTTCCATGGTTAATAAGTATTAATCACCTTGGTATGTATGGTTTCTTTTCTTTTGGTTTGATTTGATAAAACCATATATCTATTATTCTTATACCAAATAATGATATATAGATACATGTGATTATCTAATAGAATAATGCATTTTAACCTTGAATATGAATACCTCAAATCTATTGATAACATGCTCTAATTGGATAAGCTTCTTCTATAATGAGAAGGACCTCCAAATCATTATTTCCTGAAATCCTTCCCTTTCATTAAATTCATTTTGAGAATAAGAGTATTATCTTGTGCAAAAAAGCCTTGGGAAATTATTCTAGGATGCCTAAGGCCAATACATAAATAAATAATAACATTGGGATCAAAATAAAAGCAAATAAAATCATCTACAAAAAAATCAAAACTAATAGACTAGTCCTTCGAAGGATAGCTATGAAATCTGCAAAATCTACAAGATATATATATATATATAGTTTAGACTATTCCTTTAAAGGATAGTTGCTTTTAAAATCATCTCTTTAAAATATATACCACTCCCTCGAAGGATGGCTATCATACATAAAATATCCCATGAAAGCTTTCCTCATTGATCAACTTTCTTTAAATTAGTAGACTTCTCACATTGATCAGTCTACACGGATTGACACAAAAGGATTCTAGGGTTGATCTTAGTGTTGGATATTCAAGATGAAAACATATCCTTCTTAAAATAATCCACTTTCTATCAAATCAAATCCTAATAAATTACCATCTCAAACCAATAAGATCGTGAACTTAGTCGACCTAAGATTTTTAGGTTATTTATTAGTAGTTAGTTAAAGATGCACATGCATTCATTTTAAGTAGTTTTCTTTCATTATGGTATGACCTAGTAATGAGAAATAAAACCCTTTGTAAATCAAATTTGTGATAATTAATTTATTAAAGATAGATTTGACACATATATCAAAGAATATCCTAATCTAGTAATTCAAAATCTATAAATCTCATAACAGGAAATCTGTAATTTATAATTCACATCCATAGTAATCATAATCCATAAAATTTTTCCATAATCCATTATCTAACCTAATAAATAATCTAATTCACATATATAATAACATAATCATGATTTATTAACATTTTAGCATTCCATAAAATTTTAAATCCATAATCACATAGCATAAAATCTATAATCCATAATCAATAATCTAATGCACATCCATAATATAGTATTCATAATCCATAAACATTTTCACATAAAATCCCATAATCCATAATTTAATTAAATCCATAATCACTTAATCAAAATTGCATCCATAATAATTTAATCATTAGCATTTTAACATAATATCATCACATAAATTCATATATCAAATAACCAAAATCACATCCATAATAACATAATCATGATCTACAAACATTTTTTAGATTTTTATAACATTTAGATCCATTAAATCCATAATGTAAACCCATAATCACATCGCATAAAATCCATAAATCCATAATCCATGATCTAATTCACATCTATAATAATCATAATCCATAAAAAATTTAATATAAATTCATAACATGTAAAAACCATAATCTATCACATTATGTAAGCTAAATCCATAATCACATAATCTAAATAAAATCATCCATGATAACATAATCCATAAACATCCATAATCCATATGTAGTCATGTAAAATGTGAAATTTGGTAACTTGAGAGTGGCTAATGACACCCAATCCATAGGTTCATCTTGTTTGCTCTCATGACCCTCATAGGCATGTTTTCACTAATTTCTAGTCATTTGTAGCCTCCCAAACTAAACCCTTACAAACCCAAACTACTCTTTTCATGCTTAATCCATCCCTCCAAGTCCCATCAGCCATGGACAATAGCATCCAAACTTGGACAATAGTGCTAAAACCTAAGGTGTCCTATTTCTGGCACTATTGTTCAAGTGCATTTTGGCTTCTAACGGTCATATTCCTCTAAATACTTATCCTAATTCATGTCATCCTAACATGAATTTATTGAAACCATGATCATTAAATCCCCTATAAAAGTCCATTTATAAGGGTTGGCACTCATTTACAAGAGAGAAGCAAGAAATACAAGCAAGACTACTCAAGCACTTTTCCCTGTTCTTTGTATACAACTATCCAATAGTATTCCAAGCTTATTCAAACCTTTACACTAGTCCTTAGTCATTACAAGTACACCCAATTTTTCATTTACTTGAATTTTCATCATGATTTCACACCAAACACTTCAATGGGAGAACTACATATAGTTTGATCCCTCATCAAAGTATTGGTATGTAGGTAGCATGCCCACACACGGGGTGTGAAGTACATCTAGAATATCCTTTACACACTAACCCCTCCTCTCATTGATCCAAATTTTACATTTAATTTCAAGTACAAAGAGGACCTAAGGTATTTAACACTAAATCAGATCCATAATGAACTCCATGGACTTTGAGGCTTTGATATTTCACAAGTAGGGTCACACATACCTATCATAAAAAATACAAAAAGATTAGATCACTAAGACAATGCTATGATAGGATTAAAACATCAAAACATAGGGTGACCCACTTTTATCACTCCTATCCAATCAAAAAATGAACTCTAAATTCCTATTTTCGATAGTCTCCCAAGCCTACACACAGATTTTTAGACCCTGTCTTTGTTAGAACGATACAAAATAAGATAAGTTTGATTTTCTCTCTCACTACTATTTTTAGAAAATCCCTAGTTATAATCAAATTTAATAAATAAGTAGCCTACGTATTGTACATTATTTACAAATTTTATCTACTCAGACCCATTTATTGTTTAGGAATTAAACATTTAATTTCTCAAAAATAATAAATTATTTGGTGAACCTGACTTACTTCAAATTTTGCATAAAAACCCTAGAAAACCTAGGGTAAATTCCTAGCTAATTTTTCACATTAATTTCTAAATTTTTCCTTGAATATTAAAATTAGAAATTCCTCTCAAATTTAAAAAAATTTGTAGTAAATTTTAAAATAAATTTATTTCAAGCCCTAGTTGCATCAACTAGCTCCCAGTAATTTTCCAATCATTTTTTGAATTTTTAATTACATATTTAAATTATAAAATCAATTTAAAATTCAAAAATTCATAGTCATTTCAAAAAAAAAACCTCCTCAAAACCCTAGTTGCATCTACTAGGTCCCATTAAATCAAACACTTCCCATAAATTTTAAAATTTTTACTTACATACTTAACTTAGAAATTCAATTTTAATTTCAAAAATTCATAGTATTTTGCAAAACTATCACTATTAAATCCCTAGTTGCATATAGTAGCACCTATTTGCTTCTTGAGGTATCACCTTACATCCATAATCAAATTGAAAAAATTATTCTCATTTATGTATAATTTTTTATTACATTTCTTGCAAATAACAAGGAAACCATAATGGGCCCTATCATGTACATGAATGATGAATTCTATCATATATTATAGCAAAGCTTCATCCTTTGCATTTCATGCTTATGTTTCATTATATGGGATGATATTACAAAATTCATTGCCAAAAATGCACAAAATTTCAAAATTATGTTTGCATATTCTTTTTGGCTCATAAAAAATAATTACCAACTCCATTTTTCTAACTGCATTTGCAATGTTATGTTACATGTCAAATGTTCATATGCCTTTATGCAAAAATTCATGATCTTTATCCTTTACTTTCTATTTATCATGTGGAAAAAAATTTAAGCTTATCATGCTAAACATGTTAGAATGTTATGATTCATGTCAAAATTTTATATGCACTCATGCACAAATTCATGCTTTCCATCCCTTGATTTCTATCTCTCATATGGAAAAAATTTCAAGTCTATCATGCTAAACACATTAGAAATGTCATAGCACATGTCAATGTTCTTTATGCATCAATGAATAAATACATGTTCTCTCTCCCTTCCTTGATATCTCTCATGTGGAATGCTCTTTATAAACATATTTTTATACAACTTATAACTCCAATTACATGAATTTTATCCCACATACATGATTTCTACCTAGAGGATCCATTGCATAAGCTAACAACCACCTATCAAGTTTCAACATCATATCTTATGCACAGGAAAAAGTTTCTTTCTCCTCTCCCCCAAGAGGGTGATAGGTACATTCCATTTAACTAGATCCATGTTATCACCCCTCAAAAATGTGAGGTAGCCCATAATATTTTTCTTAATGCATTTATTCAGCTTATAGCTTCTTCAAAATTTCTTCAAATATGTGCTTACATGTTCAATTAGAAGCAAGTAGGATTTGCACTTGTGACACTTTAAGGGTTCAAATCACCATTATAAATAAGATAATTTTAGATTTAAAAACAAAAAATCAGCTATTACATGACAATATCACAACTTGGAAAATCATATTATAATACAAAAACCTCAAAGACACCCTAGTGTCAATCATGTATATGCACCTCCACCTAGTTAGTTGGTTACAAGCAATGTTACATATTAAAACAAGAAATCACAAAAAATTAACTTTACAAATAGTGATTAAAAAAGCATTCAGAGATCAAAAAAGAGTTCAAGTGAGGTACTAAGGTAAATAATTAAATCTAACTTGATCAAACTAACTCCTCTACATCGAATAAGAAGATCAAGATATTATTTTTTATATTATAGAATGCATAGGCATCATACAGATTCATGTTTAGCATTGAATACATATATATAATAGATAATTGCTAATGAGGACCCTATATAAGGTAAATCTATCAAACAATCCATAGAATCATAGGAACACATTCACAAAGGGTCAAATTCATAAATAGTATAAAAATGGTTACTAAAGCATAACTCAGAACAATAAAAGGATCAAAAAGCAAAATTAGAGAAACAAATAGTACCACAAGCACAGGTAAAGCACAAAAAATATGCACATCTACCTCTTCAAAATGAGGCTCAAATTTTAGATAATTATGGGTTTTATCTAAAATATATATATAATAGTTTGATTATCAAGGTCAAGGGTTAGGCAAGCAAGCTCAAGGCATCACTACTCCTATTCTAGTAGTTGATAATGTTTGTCACTAAGCTTTGGAATTTATTGAACATCCTAAGTCAAATCATTCATAGACATAATTTATCAAAATAAAAGACCCATATACAATAAAAGTGAACACTAGAACTCTATTAGTTCATATCAAGATGATAATGATGAGTGGAACAATACAGGGTATTATGATTTCCAAAATACCTACAATTAATCTGAATATTCATATTCATATCCATTCCCTCATGCTTCATAATCATGCATGATTACTTTACTTGATATAGGACACCATGACATGGAGTCTCCCATGAGACTCATCAATTAGTATCATTTCTTCTCAACTTGTGCATAACTTATTTTCAATTAATTGTACATAGCTTATATTTACTTGTTTGTACATAGTTTCTCGGTATTTATTATACATAGTCTCCTTATGATTGATTTTACATAGTTAAAAATGACAAAATAAAAAAATAATATAACATTTAAAAAATCCAAAAACATTCAAATATGTCAAATCAACAAAAACATTTTGATTGTATGCATCATCCATGCTTTACACTGCTACTACTATGCTAGGACTTGCATTTATTGTTACATGTTATTGTATGTTGATTTATCTACATTACCATGCTTCACTTGATCTTCTTTGAGTGTGTGTAGTGACATATAGCTACTTGATTACTTCACTCTACCCATTGAGTGGACATCTTACTTCTACATTTGATACACACTTTGATATACATACCCATTGGGGGCATCTTCTACATGACTACATCACCTAGGTTATATCATTCCTACACTACACACTCCAAGTTATCATGCTGATGTACATTACTTACTAGGTTACATAAATTATTATATTGATATTTCATTAATATCTAACACTTGTGTATCTCTTAGCATATACCTAGTCTGGTATTAAACATGTCTTGCATACTTTCACTCTTGCTTTGATTAGTTAGATATGATTCTATCTTTCCATTTATTACATGTTTTCACTTATTGCTTAATGTAGCATGTTGAATTGTATTTCCAATTCCTACTTGTCTCATGTATGTATTTTAGGATATTTTCCAATGTCCTTTACTTTTATTCATGTGTGCAGTTTAGGACATTTTCCAATGTCCTTTGTTTTTACTCTTCCATGTGCTTGTGGCCCTTGTATAAACTTTGTTTCTTTCAAATGTATGTGTATGTGGCATTTGAACTTGCCTTGTATGCTTTATTTCTAGTTTGAGTGACATGTGCCCATGTCCCTTGATTGTTTGGCCCCTTAGCCACTCATGTATGCTTCTTGCTTCTTGCTTTGTATGTTTGTTTCTTGATTACTTTTCCTATTTGTAATGCCATGATTCATATCATGCATTTCCTTCTTTTATTGGATTCCATGATGGACATCATGCTCCATCCCTTCGTGCTAACAAATAACAACTAACACTATTAATTATAGATCATTACATTTCACATGTTATTACATTGTTATATCTATCTAGGCATACCCCTATTGATCTAATAATATCTCATTACAAACCTTACTATATCTCAAGATATCTTGTCAATTATCATTGATATATCATATATCTATGCATCATAACACACTTGTAGGGATCTTTCTTTTGAGGTTAGTCATTGTAATGTCTTCATTCCTACCCTTAGAAGAGGGTGAAACAAACAGGGGTTTTGTCAAAGAGATCAGAGCTCCTAACTGTCAAAAAGTAGTCTTTAAAAATACTTAGAATAGAATCTAGACATTAGACCAAGTAGATAGTAGAGAATCCAAAATATTTACCAAATTTGGTCCTAGATAATAGTGTCAAAGTTGGACTATAGTGCCAAATAGTAGGGTGTCCTATTTTTTGTGCTCCTATCCAGACAACAAAAAATTAGTTTTTCTAGAAATAAACAAAAAATTAAGTTTAGTCACAAGTTTGTCAGCTCAGTATAGTCCATATTCAACATGTTTTAATACAATTTTTGCTCAAAGAATATAGATATAGGGGGCATCATGCATGACATGATGAATCTCACTTCCAGTTTTAGATTAGGTAGATGATATAACTTACATATTATAATCCATGTTCTAGACACCAATGATTGGGGGAAATTTATGTAGCATATTGATCCTCCCCTTTTTCCAAGTTTAGTTTATTTTTTAAGCATTTCTTAGCAGTTGTGTGCTTTACTCCATCTATAGGTTTTTAGCATCCTTTTTCAAGTTTGGATTTTATACAAGATTACCTTCTTGAGTACCTAAGTTTCTAATTTGGCTTCCACATAAGCCTATTGCACTAGTTTTGGATTGGCTTTCATACAATTCTAATCTCCATCTTTCAAAATGGCCAAGAGTGGCCTAGTTTCTAGCATACATTCAGCTATCCATGTTAATATTTTTAGATAATAGTACATTCATAGACTTCAAGAGACATCTCATATGACATCTATTCCATATTGATATTACTTCATAACTTTAATTCATGGGGCAATGATGGAGCCAAAGGACTAAATAACCTTTGTATTTTTGAGCCACCTATTTAGAGGGATTGGACACACAGTCCAAACATCAATTAACACATGCATGATTCATTATCTTCACTTAGTTGGTGATGAGGGAGACAAAGGGCTTGCCTTTTCATTCTTGAGCCACATCTATGGAATTGAACACTCGTATCCATTCATGATATTACTTTTAGTAAAACACACACCCAACATAATTCATCATCACAATAAGTTTATATTAGTTCACATACCTGGTGAGATGTATTCATTCCTTTCTCTTCTTCTCTCTCTTACCCAACTTTTGTATGTTCTTATTTTAGATATAGTATATCTAGTAAGGATTGATCTACTCTATGTTTTCCATTTTAGATTCACACTTCACATTATGCTCTCTCTATGCACATCCAACATCACACAACTTCATGAGCTTCACCTTTATAGGTAAGTTTAGGTATGCTTTCTATTTATCCTTTATCCTAATATTTCACTTCGTTTCATCATTAGAATAAAGGGGGGTAAATGTATTCATATAAAATGTGAAATTTGGTAATTTTAATGTGGTCAATGATACCCAATCCATAGGTCCATTTTGCTTGCTCTCATGACCCTCATAGGCATGTTTTCACTAATTCCAAGTCATTTGTATCCTTCTCGACTGAACCCTTACAGACCTATACTACTCTTTCCATGATTAATCTATCCCCCTAGGTCCTTTTATCCATGGACAATAGTGCCCAAACTTGGATTACATTACTAAAACCTAGGGTGACCTATTTCTAGCACTATTTTCCAAGTGCATTTTGGCTAACATTCATATTATTTTGAACCCTTATCCTAATTCATGTTGGCCTCATGCAAATTCATTTATCCCATGATCATTAAATCCCCTATAAAATTCTATTTATAAGGGTTGGCACTTATTTACAAGAGAGAAGCAAAAATACAAGCAAGACTACTCAAGCACTTTTCCTTATTCTCTGCATATAGCCATCCAAAAGTATTTCAAGCTTATTCAAACCTTTACACCAGTACTTAGTCATTTCAAGTACACCCAATTTTCCATTTACTTGAATTTTCATCACACTATTTTACCAAGCACTTCACTGGGTGAACTACATATAGTTTGATCCCTCCTCAAAGTATTGGTATGTAGGAAGGGTGCCCACACATAAAGTGTGCAGTACATCGAACGTATCCTTTACACACTAACCCCTCCTCTCCTTTCTCCAAATTTTACATTAAAGTATAAAGAGGACCTAGGGTATTGAAGATAAATTTAGGTACATAATGAGATCCATAGAATTTAAGGCTTTGATATTTCATAGGTAGGGGCACACAAACTTGGTGCACAAAACCCAAACGCTTAGATCACCAGGATCATAGTACAATATGATACTAAGGCACCAAAACTTAGGGTGTCCCATTCTTGTCACTCCTATCCAATCAATAAATGAACTCCAAATTCTTTTTTGTTATCATCTCCCAAGCTTGCACATAGATTTCTAGACCCTATCTTAGTCAGAACAGTACAAAATAAGATAAGTTTAATTTTCTCTCTCTTACTACTATTTTTATAAAAACCCTAATTATAGTCAAATTTCACAAATTAGTAGCCTAATTATTGTACATTATTTACTAATTTTATCTACTCGCACTTGTTTATTATTTAATAATTAAACATCTAATTTCCCAAAAATAATAAATCACCATAAATAAACTCCATAGAGCATATAAATATCATAACTCATAATCAAAATCATATATATATATATATATATATATATATATATATATATATATATATATATAATTCTCAAAGTATACATCATAAATATTAATATGAAATTCTATATTTCTCTAGTTGGTATAATAAATAAAACAATAATGAGATACTTGATAAAATGAATCTTACTCAAATGAATGCTCCCTAGAACTCCACCTTCATCTCCACTCCCTTCCCCTCCCCCATTTCCTCCTCTATCTCTATCCCTCCTCTAATACCTCTCATGGGATATGCTCCCCATACTAAATTACCTCATGTGAGTCTGCCTGGATGATATACCCTATATGGCTATATGGGTGGCATAACATGGAATCTCTAGATGCAAATCTAAAATGATTTGTTCGTAGTACTGAATCTCCATTTCTAGTTTGTTTTACCTATCTATGTTTATTATCCCTACCTACCTTGTGTTTATCCTAGCCACCCCTAAAACCATCTATCTTGAAGAGCCTCCATCCCACCTCTATAGGCTGTCCCTCTCCACTTGATAGTGATATTGATCCTCCACTAATATATTGTAACTCAGCTATAAGGAGTTAAACTCCACCTATAGTGTATCTAATCTCATCTACATAGTGTCCCACTCAATATACATCATCACAAGATCCCCCAACATTATGGCCACATGTCCTTATAAGGCAATACATTAGGCCCTAAATATATCCCACTCTATGATGATGTCTACGATATCTATCTCCTCCTCCTCTCCTCCATCATCCTCATCATACTCCATATCCTCATATGATCCCTCTTATCAAGGTTGTACCACCATCTCCTACCTCATGGCCCACTATCCTACCCACCATAATAAGAATGTTAGAGTGCACCTCAAATCCACATCTAACCCTATTACCTCCTCTTCGTTGGCTCCTATTGATATATCTATCATAACTAGATTTGGGAGTGCAAGATCTATTTGATCTCATCTATTTATGCATGAGGCACATAGTATGTGCTACACTAACTCAAATTGTATCCTCACCCACCCAAAATGGAATTACTCCTTATACTTTGTCCTCTATCCTATAACCCATCTCTCTCTCTCTAGATATTTGAGAGCTCTAATTCTAATCTAAACCATGTAAGAAATATGAGATGGGGTCTCTAGATAATATCTCCATCTTGTAACCCCTCAAGGACCCTCAGTAGTACTCTAGGTCCCAAATAACACCATCTATGAAATATTTAAATAAATCTACCTTCCATCATAAGAAGCTAATTCTATAATTATTCTCATATCACTATAACCAAGGGGTACTAATCAGATATACCACCCTAATGTGCTCATATGTCTAGCAATGTATAATCACAATCACATTCAATCTACACATTTTATGGGTCTTCCACCCCCACATCTCCCTATAAACCTATGATAGTTGTGTCGACACCCAAGAAAACACTATTCTATACTCTTAGTATATTAACAACCACATATGTAAGGCTCCATGGGAACCTACCTCCTATTGAGTCTGAGAGTGAATAGTAGTAAATGGATAATAGCATCATAGTCAGAATACCCCTCTCCTTTATATCAACCTCATATAGATTCTTAAACACAAAACCACCAAAAAAAAAATTAATATCCATAGCATCCCCATCATATAGTCATGTTAGTGTTGTTCCATGTCCCTCCTCATCCATAAGTATTATTACCACTCCCTACACTAGAATTTTTAGTATCTTGTTTATGTCCTACTACATGATGGTCATCTTCCCCATGGGTAGCTATAACATCCTAATCATCACATCCCATCACTCCATCAACATAACTAACAAGTTTGCATCTAGATGAATGCATTGATATTATTGCACTCCTCCTATGCCTACAACATTTAAGTGTGCCCAATAATTATCATTGAGCTAGTCTTATAGTCACTCTAATAGAGGTGTTACTTGATCTCATATCCATAGTATTATATATTCCTATTACCATCATCCTCTATAAGCCTTAACATTCTTAAAAATCTAATTATCCTAACCCAAAAATTTTAATCTAGCTTTTCACCTTTTTTTTGAATTGATGTTGATCCATTATAGATCATCATCATTTCATCTAGATCGACACCATTTCATCTGAAATGACATTAACTCCCACTAAATCATCATTAATTCATGGTAATCAATGCCAATTCTCTTATTCCATACTATCCTATTATTAAATCATTTCCATAATCCTACAAAGCTTAAATCTCAAAAACATCAAAAAAATAAAAAATAAGAGGGCCTACCTCATCTTTGGATCATCATCATCACCTCAAACCACTACTTCTATCCTCTATTTTACCTTGTGTCCCAATTGTAGTTTGAATTGTCACTCATCATTTCATTTCACACAGTATAAAATGATCCCTTTCCACATTTGATTTACTTATATACCTGACTTTGGATCAATGTTGATTTATTTTAGATCGGTTTCAATTTGGTAGATTGGCATTGATTCATTCTAAATCGGCATTGATTTGCCTTTTTTCACTACTTGCATTTTACACACATTTAGTCTTTCTCTATAGCCTCATCCTGGTACCTTACCACACCTACCCTATTATTTGTCCTATACCATTCTAGCTTTTTGGATTTAGATCCTTTGTTGGTCCCATATCCTACATAAAGCATGTACGTTTTTGGGTATCTCCCCTCCATGGGTCCCAAGAGTGCATTTTCTCTTGAGAACAACTATTTATAGGTACACACACACTATATATCACACTAAATGATTTGATTAGCCAAACCCTATCACTTATTCTCTTGTTTAGCCTTTATTTAAGGCCACCTATTTGTAATTATGGCATTTAACTATGGGAGTTACCTTGGGGTATCTCTGCCTGTATTAATTTTCATACTATTAAGTGCAAAACATATACTTCATGTTAAACATCCATGATATTAAATATCATTTTTTATCTATCCATCCCCTCCACCATTCCATTTTTAAAACCCATCACCCACTCCTCATCTAAAACTAGCTCCTGATTTGAGGGGGTATACCTCTTCACATAAACCTAGGGCATTAAAGCTCTCTCAATTTTTGTCTCACAACATGTATTATATACTACTCCATAAAAAGAGGTAAATGTAGACACTATAATTTCATATACTAGATATAATTTATTAGGTTTCTTAGGCCCTTATTATTATTTTAATATCCTAAATATCCCTATCCTAAGTTTAATTTATTTATCATTAGCCACCTGGTAATTTATTTTTACAAATTACCTTTTCACCTCCCTTACCACTTAAATCCATTTACAACCTAAGAAATCCTAACCTTTTAAATTGGATGAATCATTACTAATTCTCTCTTGATCGATGTCGATCCATTTATACCTAGACAACCCTTTGGCTTAGGGACCAGAAGCTATGAACCTCAAAACACTATTTAGATTTTTGGGAAAATTAAGGTAAACCTAACACCACTCTACCAAAATTTTGCTACATATAATCCCCATCCATCATCACAAGCTGAAAGGATTGCTTACACTTATGGGAAGGAATTCATCTAACCAATAACTCAATTCAGGTAAATTTTATCTTATTTATATCATTTATCCTTTATATTTATATGATTTCATACTTTTGCCACTCATATAACATAATATAAATCCCTATTTCCATTATCAGTATCCTCTATCACCCTTTTAGTCTCTATTTTTTATTAAGTGTAGTTTTAGATAGAATCAATGTTGATTCATCAAAATCAGCACCAATTCTCAAAATTAGCACCGATCCTCTAGGATCGACACTGATCCACTACATATTCTCCTTAAAACATAAGCATTTTAATCTCAAATCCCTGCATTTAATCATTTTCATTTTCTATCTTTTTAAACATGGCCTTGTTATGTAGATGACTTTGCCTAGCATTATGCACAATGCCATTAATATAATTGATCTACCTATACTATCCCAACCCCTTTTCACTAATCAAAGTGGCATAGCCTTTGAGTTATAACTTTGTGTCATTTTTTATTCTCCTTCTATTGAAGCCACTACTAACTAAAAACATCTTGTATAAGAGGATGTGAATGCAGCTACAACTTATTGGGATGAATACTTTGCTTATATTGATATCTTAAACAAAGATTAAATCATAATCATTATTGTTATCATGTCTTTATCTTTTGTAATTTCAAGTGTTATTTATCTACTTAACTATGAAAACAATGAGCTAACATCCACTTGAGGAAGTTTACAACTTCTTCGGATTGGTTCCTAGACAGGTAGCTCACCCATCTATCTATTAATCCATTTTGTCCATTTGTTTATTTGTGTACAGTTTATTCTTCCAAGCCAAAAATAATTTTCCTTAGTCATTAGATCTAAGAAATTTTCAACCATCATCATATCTCCAGATATTCATCATAAACCCTATATTTGAATATTTTTTTAGTAATTTAATTAACTTAAAGGAAAAAATGAAAAACTACTATAATAATCATCATAAGTTGGATAAATAGTACATGTTTGTGACTCAGAAGGAACTTCATAAGGTGAGATGCCTAAATATTTAAATTTATGTGGTGACATAATTAAGGGGTTTTAAAATAATTTGGCCACTACATAATCATTACACATGAAATCATCTTTTATATAAGATTTTTCATGTGCATTATATGTAGGATGGAAATCATTGATCTCATTGATAAGAGGGATGGTAAAATCATAAGGTAATAAGGAAAGAGGTATCTATTTAGATATGTAAGGAAGTAACCTGGGAGTATTACATGTACTTTGAAAATAACTGGGCTCATTATTATTAGAATTAATAAGAGTTACATGTAAATTATGATTCATATTGTCAAATTAGGTAAAGGGGCACTATTAATCTTTGGAATAGTGGGAATCAAGTATTGAGATTTAGGCTTAAGAATATGAATACTCCATTGGTTAGATTGACCTCATATTTATATTTTTTATGATTATGAATGAACTTGATACATTGGCTTTCAGAAGAGGCAATAGCCCTCATGCAATGAGTCCATGGGCATCTTAGGAGTATATTATAAGGTAAAGTTAAATTTAGGACCATAAGCTTAGTACATATAGTTTTGGGTCTAAAGTAAGAGGAATCCAAATACAACCAAGTAAATTTTGATTGTTCTTGTCAAATCCATGATATGTCAAATGTGTTTACTTGTGATGATGAGTTATTGAATGAGATAAAGAGATGTCACATTAATTACTAACCCCTCATCTATTAATACTTTATGAATGAGGGTGGTATTAATGGATATTTTAATTAAGAGGGGTGGATCATCTACTTGAAATAGGATTTCATCATTGATAATGTCTTCTCCAAGGAACTCTATGGAAGGTTTTAAAGAAGGATAAATAGATTTAATGGTATAAAATTTTGTTGGTTGAGGCTCATGAGAAGATGGTCCTTCTTCTAAGGGACATGGTTCTTCAATTTCTTAGATTTGTTGCATGAAGAACTTATGATGATAAGGAGATGTATTAACTAAGTCTGTGAGAGGAATTTTTCAAGGCATAGAGTTGATTTTTTCTAAGAAAATATAGTCAATTTTGTAATAATAAGAATTAACACGAGTATTGGAAGGTAAAATAGGTTTAGGATGAAGATAAGTGGTTGGATGTTCAAAGGGAGGAAGTGGTTCCTCATTAGTTTCTAAAGATAAGTGAGTAGTAGTAGTGTCTTTGAAAAATATTATCCTAAAGATGGTTTCTTTGGTTTGGTGATGGGATATTTATGGGCTAGTTTACATGATAAGTAACCTTAGATGCATTTGCATATTGGGTATTTCTATATTATTGATCATAATCAGTGTGAATCACAAAATTATCCTTGTTTGATTGTTGAGGATTAGATCTAGATAAATATTTTGGATTGTTATATGAAGAAGATTTGGAAGCTTTTTTATTTTAAGAAGTGTTAATGTAATCTTGATGATGGATTTTGATAATGACATCATAATTGAATGAATCACCAAGCATAAAGGAAATGGAAATTTTTTTAAGCTCTCAACATTTTTCATGGGAATGACCTATATCAGCATGGAACCAACAAAATTGATTATGATCATACCATTTAGGGGGATTATTAGGATACATGAATATTTTAGAGTTCACTAAAAATTGTTTCATTTATTACATAGTTAATGGAATATGAGAAGTTTTGGGATTTTATTCTTTAGTTAATCCTAGATTGGGTTGAGGAAAATTACCAATTATCACATTAGTTAAATGCTAAAAATATCCCTTCATTATTTTAGCATTACGTTGAAACTATTTCATCAAGAAGACTTGATGCTTAGCTTGATAAAGAGCCTCATTTAAAGTTTGGGGAGAAAAAGTTCAAACCTTGTATTGGAATCAAGGTGTTAATGCCATTGTAAAGAGTTTGAACAAGTTGTCATTAGTCATGTTGTGATTGGCCTTATGATCCAAAATATTTCCATCATTTTATAAAATCATGAATTGATTTGGTAAAGATTACTTAGCATTGATTAAATGATTAAGGCAATTTTTGGGAATGCATTGTGTTGGAATTCTTTAACTAGATGATTGACTAAATATTCTAGTTGTCATATAGAATGTTAGGGAAGTTGTTTATACCATTATAATACATAACTAGTGAAGGTTTTAACTAAAAGTTTGGTTATGGTAAAAGTATTAATTTTAATCCACTCTTTATAAAGATTACCGAATACCTTAAGAAAAGATGTAGGGTCTTTATTCCCATCATATTTAATAGTTGGAGATATATTACCAATATTAATAGAAATAATAAAAGTGGCTAAAAACTCATTTTGGATGGGTTGAAGCATCTTATTATGCATGATAGGTTGGGGAATGACATTACCCATGGCATATCTAAGAGGTGGGGGAATAAAGTTTTGATTATTTTGAGGGAGAATAACAAGAGGTGTATTAGCCATTTTGATCAAATGATGTTCTAGTTGCATCATTAGGAGGTGTTAAATGTATGCATGATGTTCATTTGTTTCACTATTTGTGCAATAATATGAGTTGTATCAATTGGTGGGTTAGTGTTTGTAGGAGGATTCCCCAAATTGGTATTAGGGGGAGGGTTATTAAGTGGTAGATTCCATGTGGGGTTATTGGAGAGGCTTGAATCAATTTCCCCAAAATTATGGTGAGATGTTTGAAGATGATAATTGTCTTGATAAGTATGATAAGGATCTAAACCACAAATCTCATTTGTTAGAGTTATTTGAACCATATTATAATCAAAAGATGAGGGAGGAGAATAAGTGATCCAAGAGTGAGGATCCTCTTAGGAAGTGAAAGTAGGAAGAAAAGAGCATCCCATATGGTGTATAAATGGATGCAAGTTATCCAAAATGATTATGATAGGGGATTTCATGATGCTTGAAGAAAGAATAAAAAATTAGAAAACATTAAGAAAAAATAGAGACAAAGTCAACTAGATAGAGAACAGTGTTGGCTAATAGGTACAAAGTCAACTCAATTGATAAAGTAGGTGAAGAAATTTCACAAAATAGGAAGACAAAAGGACATAGTTTACTTTGTCAACTATGTGATACAAAGGATAAAAATAAAATAGGCCAAAGAGATACACAATTGTATGGCTTGATAGTGTACTATAGATGAGGAAACTAAACAAATGAGAAAGATAGATAGTCAGATGGGTCAACTATATAATTAAAAATGAGAAACTGATCAAGATAATAAAATACACAATCATATGGAATGATTGTGTATTGAAGATAAATAATATGGATAGTTTGGTAGAGACTATATCGATAGGGATGATAGTGTTCTATAAATAGAAAAATATTTTCAAGATAATATCTATTCAAATGAAATTAAGCACACAAAAAATTGGATCAATGTGATTGTTTCTATGCTAAATTACTTTCTACATTCAAAGATAGAAATGAGAAACTAAAAGATGGTCTAGGGTTAGAAGATACCCGGATGTAGTCGTGTGCACCGAAATCAGACATTGGAAGGTACTCCTCTTTGGATGTGGAGGAATGACACCTGCAAAGAAAAAGAGACTGAAACACGAAAAAATGTTAGACAAAGAGACAGTGGGTTGTCAAGCAAATGCTTGATCCCTGAAGTATGAAGACCTCCTTAAGGGATATCAACCCACTAGTTAAAAATAGAATATTTGACTAAAGTAAAAATAATGAAAGACAGAATGAAAGAAATAAAAGACAAAAAAATAGAATGCATACTTGATATGCAGCAAACTATTCTGTACAGTCGCCAGTGTCGGTCTCTATGCTAGCTTCGGTTAAAGAAGAGTGTCGACGTCGGTTGAAGTGTCGGTGTCGGTCGGGGTAATGACCGGCATCAGTCGGGGCAATAGTTTTGGACAGGGTCTGGTCGGGTCTGGACAGAGTTTTAGAATTGCAGAAGGGTCTAAAGTTTTTGTCTAAGGGTTTGGGAAGCCGGTTTAGGAGTCAGAAGGATTGGTTTGAGGGTTTTGTACAGGGATTTGGACAGAGTTACAGACTGACAGAGGGTGGATAGAGGTGATATAGGTGAAAGTAAGGTCGGGGCTATGGTCTGAAAATATCTGGGTAATGATATTAAATAAAAATAGTAACCAGAGAGCCAAATAAAAACATAGAATAGATGCTTACCTTTTACGCGCTGAAAACAAAAGTTGGAGACATGATTGATGTTGTCATTGTGTCGCAGAAGTTTGGTGTAGCAGAATCCTGTACTGGAGAGATAGAATGTGAGAGATCGGTTGTAGACTGGTTGGATGCAAGAATTGGTTGATCGTAAAGAAAGTTGATTGAATGCCTAGGTTGATTGATTGAATTGGATCATGATTGATACGAAGGAAGGTCCGATAACTGATTCGAGAAATGGATTGGCAACCAAATGGATAACGAATAACGGATAACGGTTCCTGCATTCAGGTGAGAACACAGTGTTAAGGATAATCGATGCCAACAGTACTGCCAACGTCGGCTGAGAAGTGATCGACGTCGGCGACGTCGACCGGGTAGTGACCATCATCGACAGATGTAGAATGGGGAAAAAGGCTAACTTTAGCTCTCTGCTCATTTTTACATGCTGCCAGGGTCAAGGCTCGTGAGAAAATGGTCAACAGGGGTTAGATAGGTGTGGGAGAATAAAAATGAGGGTTAAGGGGAGGACGATAAGGGTTAGACACAATTACGGTGTCTACAGTGATTGATCCAGTTGGAACACATGGCAAACAACATGCACCAACATTGGCTAATGAAAGATTTTCAATACAAAATACAATGATCAAAGAGTATGAAATAACTTGAAATTAAATGATAACTAATTGGTTATTCCTAAGTGTTATTGAGTTATAATTAAGTTTGTATATAATGTGATGGGAAGTTGGCTATAATAAGGAACTAGAAAGTAATCTAAGGATGATTTCAAGATTTTTAGGCTAAAAGGGATTTATATTGGAAAGGGTACTGACTTAGAATTGGGGCCTACCCCCTCACTTTACAGCCCTATAACAATAAAAGTGTCAGGTATTTTTCCAATATATACCATCTGCCACATGTTTATACTTAGCCAAAAAACCAAGTTGGATTCACCTTCGGTGATGAAATCCAAGTAGGTAGACCTTGGGAAGACAAATGTTTAATGTTTTTTGTGTGTAAATTGGTTTGGAAGTGTGTGAAAAAGATAAAAATAGTGTGACTAAATAATTAAATTAATAAACCAACTAATCAATCTATGTTTTTTACTCTAAACATGCAAACAACTGAAATGAAAGTGAACTAATTATTAGTAAAACAATATTAATTCCTTGATTATGAAGAGTACAAAATTAGTTCAGGTGATACCATATGCAAATAGTGTAGAATAGAGTTGACTAGGTCACTACTATTATATAAAAGTAGTTGAATAGATCAACTATGTATTCTAGATAGAAAATAAGCTAAAGAACTATGTTGACTTATTCAACCCAGTTGGCTATAGGGTTGTAGTTTTATAGACTATAAACATGTTAAAATTAGTACTGAAAAAGAAAAATTGAAATGATATATAAGGTAAGAATGGATCTTGGTGGGTTTAAATATACTTAGATTACAAAAAAATTAGTTGTGATGTTTAAGTGTTTATTTAAAAAATTTGTTAATAAAGATAACTAGCTTGATGGAGTTTTTAAAAAAAATTGTGCTAAAAATGAGGTTATGAATAGATCTAACTAGATAAATTATTTTTATAGACCTATATAATAAAAGAGGATAATTGTGAACATAGTTGAATGGTTTGACTATGTATGAAAATATGTAACTGAAGAAGACTATCCCAAGCTGATCGATCTAGTCACCTGTATTTGGAAAAGACTTACACAGACTGAATATAGTCATTTTGGAATGGTTGTGTGTTAAACCTATATACAAACTCTATATCGATAGGTTCAATATAGTACAAAAAAATATAAATATAAATATATAATGATAAAATTAAATCATGAAAGAAAACCTGCAGGGGTTTTATTTCTATCAGGTTCACCATAATGTATACAATGGAAAATGTAATTAATCTATTAATAAATCATAGCTCGAAGAAGATAAATCCTACTTACACTTTTAGTTATTGATACATTAGATATTTGGGGTCATGACCAAGATGAATCCACTAGACCTAACCAAGGGATCTCTTACCATAATAACATCACTAGATATGGTTTTAAATCCTCTAGTCAAGCAACACCATGCAATAACCCTAGCTAGGTCTTATTTTTTCATATTCACAAAGTAAATGGAAAGTAAAGCAAAATCTAATCTAGTGCTCACCAAAGTTTGTGGCACAAAGTGGGGATAATAAACATAAAAATTAAACATGCATATAATAATCCTATTTAAACTATGTATAGGTAAAACCCTAATGCATGGAGAGAGAAATATATTCAAAATCCATTAATTATGTTACTTTTATCTATGAAAATAGAGGAATAAAGTTATAGATACTTACCTTAAAGATGAACCCATCGAGACTCACTCTCTCCCCTGGTCAAAAGTGCTTCATAAGAGGTTATTTTGTTTTATAAGGATCACTAAGAAAGGCCAAAGCATCTAAGATTTTTTCATAAGACAAGATTCTTATCCAAGTATAAACCCTAATCAATAACTCCTTAAGTAGAATGGAAAAATAGTAGATTGTAAAAAAGTGCAAATGAATAATTAATTCCTTATCTTCCTAATAAATGGTGAAATAAATGTGTATATATAATTGAATCTAACCCTAAACCTTTTTTAAAGTTTAGCTGACAGGGTCAGCCCAATCAACTTTGTATCATTATTTGGTGTAATATTTCCTAATTTTTAGGAGTAGTTATGCATTTATTTTGTCTTTTTGTGTGTAGCTCAAGAGTCCCATAGGAATATGAATGGACTTCTTGGTATTTGAATTGATAAGTCATATTTTTGGATTTATAATGTAGGATTTTTCTTCATGCCAAGTTGAATCATGAAATATAATTTCATTCCCATTCCATGAATATATCTTCTAGCTTGGCATTGGTATCACAGCTTAGATTTATTTTAATCAATTTTTTTATCTTTTCTCCTCTCCATATTCATACATCTTATATGCTGCATTTTGGGTTATTAGCTTGAATTTGGCATTATATTGAGTAAAATCATTGGTTACTATAGTATTATGTCTGCATTGTAATCTGATTCCTTGTCTTTGTATTCCACCTAATTGATCATTTCTTACCCAACCTGTGTAATATCCAAAATAAAGGTGTATTATGTCTAACCTTTTATTGGATTTTCAGTGACCATGTTTCTAGCTATGTACACCAAAAGCTATGAGCTGATTTTTATTTTCTACCTTGGATAAGGCATTTACATATATTCTTGGATTGAACCTGTGTTACGTAGAAGGTCTTTATGATATCATTCCTTCTTATTGTGTGGTGTTTGGTCTTCATACTTGGTACCAGTATCAACTTCCTATCGACATCTGACAAATCATGCCTGGAGAGTACATGGAGTGTTGAAGAATTACAATTTCTAACTTGGCATGTTGGCATAGTGTATATCTTGGTTAGACTGGTTCATTCTACCCTGTATTTGGCATCACATCACTGCTAGGATACTAATGTGGCTAATAAGACATTGGCCATATATTCTATGTAAAATGATCCAACATGGAGGCATATTCGGACTTACATGGAAGGTCATATATTATGACTATTGGTTTGCATTTCAAATTAAGGCATATATATTTATATATATCTTTGTTATATGCCACGAAGAGGTGACAATTTATTTATTTTAATATTGGAATTTTCAAACTTGGAGGAGGTAATTTCTTTTATGATTTTTGATTAAAAAGCAAATTTTCCATTTTAAAAGTGTTTTAATTCAAATTTGATAGTCATTTAAATTTGAAAAGGCATTTAAAATATGGTGCAATTTATCATTGAAATTGCTTTTGAGGCATGCTACTCTATACAAAATTGGAAAATAATAACCATTTTTTGTAATATCAAGGATAAATAAGGAGAGTTACTCTTTTACCCATTCAAGTATGCCAAAAAACATAAATCCATAAATCAAGAAAAATTGAGTATATTGATGTATGAGGTTTTCTTTCTAAGCCGGTGTTAATGACAAAGTGAATCATTTTCAATACCTTTGCATATATATAAAATAGGACCATTTTGGAGTGATAAGGAACCAATTAGGGTTAAACAAAAACTCAAAACCTCCAAAAACTCAAATGAAACTCAAAAACCATGCATTCCATCAAATCCATTATTGTCCCTACATTGACTAGCAAAGACAGTTGGCTAGAATGATCTCGTCAAGTAGAGAACACACTCATCTTAAATTATCTATGGTTTTATATTTGTGATGGGACAACATAACCAACTAAACCAATAGGGAATGTAAATGGCATATAGGCATAAAAGTAGAGAAACCAAAAGGCTTTGGCTTTGATAAAGGCATCAGTGGATAGAGATGTGTTTCATCATATGCATGGGTGAAATACACCATGAGAATCATATCAAAAATTGAAGGACCTATATGACTCCCATTTAAATTTTAAATGCATACAATTGTAGTTGAAATATGGTGATGTGATGAGATTGGCTTTAGAAATACATGTTATAAAACATGATGTTGAAAAAATGGGTGTCAAAATCAACATATAAATGACTACATTCATAAAATCCTTTCTTACCAACTATTCAACCTATTTGGATTCTTTACAAGAAAGCAATCAGTTGAAGACTCTCACATTTGACCAATTGGTCGAAAAGATGACCTAAAGAGAAAGCATTTGGATGGAAAATAGAAACCACAATAGGTGAAAGTGTGTGTTATGTCAAAAAAATTCCTCCAAACCATCAAACAAGGCCACATCCTCTAAAAATGAAGGCAATAACAAGTACAAGAACAAGTACAAGGGAAAAGGTGGTAAAAATGAAAATCATGGTGGTCAAAATCAAAAATAGAATGATAAATAGAACCTCTATTATGAATGGTGTGATAGAAAAGGTATCCATGAGACTCATAAATACATGAATCTATGAGAAAAAATTGAATCATACCATAAAAAGAAAGAGGCAATTTCAAATAAATAGTTAAAAGAGTCAAACTCAGCCTAATTCACTAGTGAATGTGTGTTTTCTAATATAGATGATGAAGCAAACAGCGTCTCGATCAGTTCCTCATGGTTTTATGCTTGGGTTCTTGATAATGGAGCCACTCAACATATGAATTTTTGAAAAGACTTCTTTGAGGAGTACATTAAAGAAAGTTGTGGCTCTGTATCCTCATAGATAGATCAAGTTTGTAACCATAGGGAAGAGGTACAATTCAACTTAAGTGTCTAGGACTTCCAAACTATAAACTTGAGAATGTTCTCTACCTTCCTCAATTAGGAAAAAAACTTGTCCCTATTGCTCATAAGGAAATAAGCCCATTCCATTATGTTGGATAATGGTGATGTCACAATCAGAAAAAAAAGAAGTGACAATGTAGTCATCTTGACTGGATATGAGGAAGGGAAACTACTCAAATTAAAGGGTGAGCCATCAAATTCAAAGAATTATGCTCATCTTGTGGAAGATGTAATGTCTCCAAACATGTTTTGGCATGCTCTATTTGGGCACACTCACTATAAAAACATTCATGTATTGAAAAACAATGGTGTTTTTGGCATGCCTACATTACCCAAAAAATTAGATGAGAAGTATGAAGCTTGCATCTTGGATAAACATGCAAGAGAACTATTTATGAAGTCATAGTGGAAAGTAGACAAAAAATTGTAGCTTGTTCATTCAGACTTGTAGTATAAACCTAAAGTAGAATATAGGGTAGATAGTGAATGAACTTCAAAGGATAAACCTAAAGCACTTGTAGTATTAAAAAATGCCTAAGTGGGCCACTCAAACACTGAAAGATGTGAGACCTAATGAAGTTGGGAAAATAGGCACTCGAAGTGCACATGTAACCTCATCTCAACCAGATAATTCCATTGATGAAATTCAAGACATGATTGGAAAGATCACATTAGATTATTCTCAAGATGAACTCAATGTTGCATTTGATTCATAACCAACAACTTTCAAACAAGCTAAAAATTTTGACTTTTGGAGAAAAGTAATGAAAGATGAGTATAATTCATTGGTGAAAATGGGACTCAAAATCTAGTTGATCCACCATATGGTTTCAAACCAATTGGCTATATTTGGGTCTATCACAACAAATACAAGCTATATGGATTGCTTGATAAGCACAAAGCAAGTCTTATCACAAAGGGGTATGCTCAAAAGGAAGGAATTGACTACAATAAAACATTTGCACCTATATGATGCAGGAGCATTGTAATTGTCAAAAGTAAAAAGTGAAAAGATAAAAAAATAATTGGAGTGGTTGAAAATATTTCAACCTTAGTATATTGTTTAAAATTAAAAACTGTATTTTGTTTTTATCTTGAGCCCGAGTTGGCAAAGAGGTTAGAAAAGAGGCTCTTGAAAAGAGGAAAAGAACATTCATTTAAAAAAAAAAAAAAAGAGATGAGAGGGACGTAGAGGAGCAAAAAGGACAGAGAGGAAAGGACTTCTCATTCAAGGGAAGAGATGTAAGAAGAGAAGAGGATCTCAAAGGATGTAGAATGAAGGAGAAAGAGAAGTTGCAGGTGGAGTCCAAGAATAAGCATGGATGTGTCTATGAAGGTTTCATAAGCCTTTAATCAATGAACATTATTTGTAAGTAATTCTGTTTGAAGAGAAAAGAACAGAGTTTTGATTTCCATGATAATATGGTTTCCTTTATAGAATTCTAGTTTCAATAGTGACATGCCTGTGTATGTGTATGATGGCTTTCTATAGAACAATGAATGCATAGGAGATGTAGAAGTCTGAGAATAGTTTTCTGTAGGAAGCTCATTTTTGGGTATGGCCGTAGGAACTCACCATAGAGAGCTCATTGTTAGAACAAGCTTATAGGTTGGTGTACATATCTTCTGTTACAAAGTTCGATGGGAGGCAGAGCATCCAATATTGGTGATTATGTGAAATTGAAGAGGTCAAAAAGCAAGAAGAGTCTCGGCAAGAGAGGATTGCCAGAGCTAAGGATGACCTTGCAGCTGCTGAAGCTGAGCTTGCAAAGTTACCTGTCTATGAACCTCCAAAAGAGGAAATAGAAATTCTTCGAGCTAAAATACACGAGCTGGAGATTTTTGCTAATGAAAAGCAATCGCTAAAGAGAGAAAAGGACTATATGTTGGATCAGGAGAGATCTAAGTTACACCAGTGTATAAGCAGGTTGAAAGATATAGAAAATATGAATATTAGACTTCTGCAGGCATTAAAAGATTCAGGTGTTCGCCAGATCTTTGAAGCTGTAGAATGGGTGAAAAACCACAGCAGTGATTTCAAAAAAATAAAAAAAGTTTATGGTCCAGTTCTTGTTGAGGTTAATGTTTCTAACAAAAGGCATACGGCCTATTTGGAAGGTCATGTCCCCTATTACATTTGGAAGTCATTCATTACCCAAGATCCATGTGTTCGAGACTTGCTTGTGAAGAAAAACTTCAGACCATTTGATATTCCTTTTCTGAACTAAACTGGAAGTAGACAAATGCAAAATGTACCTCAGGCTATATCAGATGCGATGCACAATCTAGGGATCACATCAAGGCCTTGATGAAGTATTTGAGGCCCCATCTGCTGTGAAGGAAGTTTTAATAAGTCAAGCTGCACTAGATCACTCGTTCATTGGTTCAAAAGAGACCAATCGTAGAGCTGATGATGCAACTAAATGTTTAACAAATGATGTCAAAATTATATTTCTAAATGGAGACCTCAAGTAAACTATGTACATGACAAACCTTGATGGTTTTATAGTAATGAGATAAGAGCACAAGGTGTGTAAACTAGAAAAATCACTGCATGGTTTGAAACAAGCCCCTAGAGCATGGTATGATAAACTAGCTAAGCACCTCATGAACATGAACTTCAAACATTTTGAGTTTGAAGATGCAACTTTTTTCATTAAAACAAATGAGAAATTAGTTTTATGTGTGGTGGTGTATGTTGATGATTTTCTCATCATAGGGAATAATAAATTGTGCACTACAAAATTCAAATCAAAGTTGATGAAAAGATTTGAAATGATTGATTTGGGTTATCTTCATTACTATTTGGGTATTGAAGTAATTCATAAACAAAAGTATTTATTCATCACTTAGTATAAGTACATTGGTGACATTCTAAACAAGTTTGAAATGGAATATTATAAGCCTCTCGGCACACCCATGGAACAAAATCTCAAATTGGCATCTGAAGATTCAATAGATTTGGTTGATGCCACTAAATATAGATAGCTCATTGGAAGTTTGATTTATGTGAATACCTGATCCAAAACATGAAAAGCTTTGGTTGAAAGATAATTCAGAAATAAGAACAAAACAATTCAAATAATGTTATCTCTGAAAAGAGATGTTTTATTTATCAAAATTGCAGACCCAAACATATGCTTATCTCTGAGAAGAGATGTCTCTTTTCCATTTCAGGTTACATCTTCATTTATACATGTTTTGAAGGTATGGGGAGGATGTGTAAGGTCACTAATCTTGAGGTAGATGAATTGGTTTGACTTCCACGATTTACAATAATACAAAATTCAAGGAATTACTATTTTTAGAAACTTACTATTTTTAGACTGGACTACTAAAATTGAAATTTGGGACACTTTTATTGGGTTTTATTGGGTCAAACTTCATCAAGTGGAGATCAATTCCATCTCACAATGTTCCCCTCATTATTATCTTTCCAATGGTTCAAACGGTGAGTCAATTGGAGCTACGGTGCAAAAGTTATGGCTCCTGGAAGTTCCACCATGAAATGGGGTGGACCCATCACCCGAATTGTCATCTGAATTGTTGTCCGGATCATTCCTCCCTCCTTGAGAAGCAATGGTCCCCATTGAATCAAGATTTTTCATCAAGTGTTTTAGTGTTACTTTGATTTGATTCCTGTTGCATACCCGATTGTTCACCATTTTTGTCTGACCATCAGTCTGTGGATGGAAGGTTGTGAACTTCTTCAGCTCAATATCTATTTGCTTTTGTTGTTGTGTTGTTTGTGTAGTCAGGGTTGTAACATTTTCCATTTTGGATTCCTGTGGCTTGATCACCATGAGAATAAATTTCTTAGCACTAATTAGAGAGACAGATGTAGAAGGTGGTACTTCTGGTACCCTATAGCGTCGTGTTCCAAGAGTGGGAGTGATCCTTCTAGTTCTTGATTCATATATACCATGTCAATCATACATGAATGGCTGACCAAATAGTACATCACAAACATCTAGATTGACCACATCACATAAGACCTCATCTTGGAAATGTTGTATTGCATATGAGAGAAGACATTGGTGGGTAACACGGAGGTTTCTCCCTGGACTCAACCATCCAATACTGTATGGTTATGGGTGAGGCTTCATAGACAGATTTAGGCTTTTCACAACATCAACAGAGATTAAATTATTTTGACTTCCACTATCAAGAATGAAATGTGGAGGCTTACCTTTCACCCATAACTTAGAGTGAAACAACCTTTCCTTGTCATCTAGCATCTTGTCATGTGTCTGTGATGAAGCAACAATGGCTTCAGGATTAGCATCTATAATTTCTTCTTCAACCTCTTTGACTGTAGGGTCTATATGAGGTAGAGCAAAGGATTGTGACTCAAAAAGTAGTGATTTGATAGCTTGAAATTTTTATTTGGAGTGAGTTCTAGATTTGTGATAATCACACCACTTCCCAATCTTTCCTTCCTTTTGCTTCCAATTTTGGCCTCGTGTTTGACCTTCTTTGTCACTTTTCCATTTTGAAGATTGATTCTTTATATTCATTCTTCCATGATTCTACTCAATCTTCACTATGAACTTGTATTCCTCACCAATGGTTTCCAAATTGAAGAGTTCCATTTCTCCCCATATGTACCATTGTAGTCCACCACGATATTTGAGAACCTTGTGTTTCTCACTTTCTTGGATGCCCAATCTCGCAGATAGAAAATGAAAAATGTCAGTGTAATCTTAAACAGATTGTTCCTTACCTTGGTAAAGTTGTTGCCACTCTATATACAGATCATCATATGCTCCAAAGGGGTAGTATTCTTCCTTTATAGCATCTATGAAATCATCCCATGTAGGTTCTATCTCAAGGTCCATATCATCTGCACTGAATCTCTTTTTGTACACTTCCCACCAATTTTTGCCAAGCAATGATGCTTTCAAAAGAGCAAAAGTAATCTT
This sequence comes from Torreya grandis, assembly GCA_037957365.1. NCBI lineage: Eukaryota > Viridiplantae > Streptophyta > Pinopsida > Cupressales > Taxaceae > Torreya > Torreya grandis. The sequence continues at coordinate 639,963 of JARHVA010001846.1, forward strand.
CTCTTTATCAGTGAATTTATTTATATAAAAATAAGATGACAATTGATCCAACCAATTTTCTACTGCATCAGCATTGATTTTGCCTTCAAATGTAGGGATATCAAAATTCACCTGAACCTTGAAGGGTTTTGGAGCACTGAAAAGATGTGCAAGTGTAGATGAGGAGCCAAAATTTCCCATTGAGATTTGTTGGATAATTTGAGTGAATTTTTGTAGCATCTATGTTTGTTGTTATTGGAGGGCTTCATTCACCATTTCCTTGAAAGGATTAGATGCCTCGATGTTGTCTACCATTTGAAGTCATTTGGAGTGAATAGGTGGATATTCTACTAGTTATATTTTCCACCAAAGCTTCCTGTAATCTAGCCTCATCCTCAGGATCATACACTCTAAAGACAAACCGCTCTAATACCACTGATCCAAAACTCGAAAAGAGATGTTTTATTTATCAAAATTACAAATCCAAACATATGCTTATCTTTGAGAAGAGATGTCTCTTTTTAATTTCAGGTTACATCTTCATTTATACATGTTTTGAAGGTGTGGGGAGGATGTGGAAGGTCACCAATCTCGAGGGAGATGAATTGGTTTGACTTCCACGATTTACAATAATACAAAATTTGAGGAATTACTATTTTTAAAAACTTACTATTTTTAGACTGGACTACTAAAATTGAAATTTGGGACACTTCCATTGGTTTTTATGGGATCAAACTTCATCAAGTAGAGCTCATGCCATCTCACAACGTTCCCCTCATTATTATCTTTCCAACGGTTGAAACGGTGAGTCAATTGGAGCTACAGTGCAAAAGTTATGGCTCCCAGAAGTTCCACCATCAAATGGGGTGGACCCATCACTTGAATTGTCATCTAAATTGTTGTCCGGATCAATACCACTCAACCATATATGTCATATGTAGTTAGTGTCCTCTAAAAATTCATGCAACAACCTAGGGAGAGTCATTGGGTAGCAACAAAAATGGTCCTTCAATATCTCAATGCCACACAACATTTTGGGCTCAAATACTTGAGGGTAGGAGACTTCAAACTGGTTGGGTATTCAAATTACAACCATGTTGGTGATCATGAAGATGGAAAGTCCACCTCAAGTTTTATAATGAATTTGGGAACAATAGTTGTCAGTTGTAAATCCAAGAAGTAATCAGTACCGATAATTTCTTCAGTAGAGATAGAATATATGGATACTTCAGAGGTAACTAGAGAAATCTGGTGGCTTAGAAGGGTTATTTCATATTTTCAAGATAAAAAAATGTTTCCAACACCTCTAATGGTTGATAACACTTCTACAATCTAGATGGAAAAGAATCTAATCTTTCATGACCAAATAAATCACATCAATACCAAATTTCATTTGATTTGGCATTATGTGAAGATTGAAGTGTCAAGTTGTAATATTTTCTGATATCAGAGTAACCAATAAACATCTTGGCAAAGGCATTTAGATGAGAAAATATTGAAAATTTTAGAGGGATGATTGGTCTAACAACAACCCCTATGGATTAAAGGGGGGATGTAATATTAGTTAGATAATATTTCCTAATTCCTAAGAATAGTTATGCATTTCTTTTGTCTTTTTCTGTGTAGCTCAAGAGTCCCATAGGAATATGAGTGGAATTCTTGGTAGGTGAATTGATAAGTCATATTTTTGGCTTTATAATGTAGGCTTTTTCTTCATTCTAAGTTTAATCATAAAATATAATTCCATTTTCATTCCATGAATAAATATCCTAGCCTGTCATTTGGTAAAAATAAGTTAGGTATCAATCTAGGTGAACCAAATTTGATGTAGACCCATAACATACTCTTACCAATTAGGATACAGGGTCGGCCCAAGTTGACAATGTAATGTAAATTGTTAAAAAGGTTTTAGGCTTAAGAAGGTGCTAAAAAAGGTAGTGAAATGCTTGGAGGAGTGTGCAAAAGAAGATGTAAGGCTTAATTAAACACATAAGACAAGGTTGTGTAGATAATAAATGGTAGTATAGGGGATAATAATCTGTTGAAGCACTAATGGTCTTCCCACCCCTTTCCTAATGCACCCTTTAAGGCATACACTTAGAGAGATTGAGACTCAATAGATTCTTGCAAGAGAGAAAACATCAGTAATTGATAAATTTTTAAAATATTATGTATACACAATAGGTTTATGTAACAGATCTTGTGAATCAATAACATAAGGTTATTTTATATAATTTTATTCAATATTTTTAACCTTAGTTTGTAAAAGTTTCATAGTTTTAACAAGATCTTGCATCTCTTGGTCTTTATGGTTGGATATGTTATAAGTCATCAAAGGATATGTACCCATAGGTTGGGTAGATATAGGCATTGAAATTAGAAATTGAGTTAAATTACTAAGGTTTACCATGTAAGATGTGTAAATAGTAGTTTTAGGAAATAAAGGATGGAAAACATAATCCATGCCTCTACTAGATGTTGGTAGATTGACTAAAATGAAATCAATTTTAGTATCTTGTAAGGATTCACCATCATTAGGTGAGGAAATCTTATCTTTAGCATTTTTACTGATTTCATCTCTTGTAACTTACAAAACCTCATCTATTAAGACCTTATTGTTATTAATATGAGTAATGAATGTTTCTTTATATTTCATTTGAAAAAGATTTTTTGATTAATATGTTCCATTACTTACAAACAAAGAATGTAGAATTTGAAACAAAGTACAATAAACTCAAACCCTACCTAACTAAAAGCCCTAGGTATAAAAAAAATTGCATTCATATAGATTTGGTTTACCAAAATGTTTAACCCTAAAATTTATTTTAAGGGATCTAGGGTTAAAGGGGTAGATATATCCTAGGGCACAAGGGTGATAAACTATCTCTATATAAGGCCAATTAATTTACGAACTTATATAATCAATATTTTGAATTTAAATACTGAGATATGCTAAAAATAATTAGTAGAATCAATGATTAATATTGTAAATAAATGGAAAATAATGTCACTTAGCTATATTAATGTGCACATTTATATCTGATATAGAACAATTTAGAGATATACTAGATCTAGATTTCGGATCAATCATCAGATTCTATAAATTTGGCCTTTGTGGCCTCAAACACTTGTGTTGACCTCAGATAGTTACATCAGTGCTTATGTGTAACCTATATGTAGGTGTGTTGTATAGAATACATACTATACTTATATGTAACCACCTAGGATATTTTGGGTTTTATGTTGCCTTCGCTCTAGTGTTCCCATATCTTGATCATGGGATGTCATTCCTTGTCAAATAAAAAAACCCTAGTTCTTAATCTTCATAGTGACTATGGTAAAATGTATTAATTGGCTCATAATGATAGAAAAACCCCAAATATCCCTATATCAATGGGTTTTATCAATATATCCACTACTCCTAAGATGGCCTTAGATTGATGTAGTTCTCCCCTAATGTGTTAGCTTTTTTGTGCACAAGGGTGAAATATGTGGAAATAAAATACAATAGTGACCTAGCTTGTAACTTAGAAAATAGGACTCATGTCATGATCCTTTAGTAATCCAAACATTTAAATGTGTTGTCCTTATGAATGATATAAAAATAGGAAAAAATAGGGAAGTTTTGCTCACTTGAATATTTGATTGAATGCTTTTGTTTTTTTTTCTTATGAGTTATTAGGTTTGTGTTATGTGAATAATGAATGAGGATTGATCACACATATATACCAATCCTTATGGATAATATCTCACATTAAATCAATTAGGTTGACCATAGTAATAAATTTCATTTATAAATTTGATAACTTTAGGGCACTGAATACTTGTATTGGAATAGGACACTAGCATAAGCGTAGGCTTCTGAATGGGATGCAAGTGTGTAAGAAGCAAGAAAAAATATAGGTCCAAAAATTTTAGAGGATGATAATACACAGGTTTATAGTATTTTAAGTATGAGAAAATATATAAGTAATCATAATAACATTATTTTTACTAAGAGATAATTAATGATCATAGAGAGATAATAGATATGATTTTTTCAGAAGCAAAAAAGGTCTAGAACTAAGAGGAACAACCAAGGTCTTTATTTGCTAGGTGTAAAAGACTGAGGTACTATATAATTTATAAATAATGTCTATAGACTTAACCCATATATAATATGAAGGTGTGTCTTTAATGTATTCCAATTCATTAAATTATTATAATTATATTTAAACTAAGGTTGTACTAGAATATTATCCCATGTTCATGGCCTACCTTCAATTAAACATCTCAAAAGATTATCCAAAATCATGTTGCCTACCTCCATCTATCCATTTATCTAATCATGATATGTTGAACTCAAATAAAATTTGGTTTTCAACTTATTTCATAATATCCTTCAAAAAAATTGAACAAATTTAACATATATGTCTTATATTATGCTACCCTATAAACCATGCAGCCTCAACATTTTTTGCATCACTAGTCTTCCTATAAGAAACAAATGTGTCATATATATATAATCACCTCAAATACTGAATCATTTTTGTCTTTTTTCTATGAAAACCTAAAACAAAATTTATGCTTATATCCTGCCATGGTTTCTATGGAATAGGCAATGGTTGATACAACTTTGTATGTTTCCTTCACCTTTTTTCTAGTTGGAAAACTCTAAACTACTAAACATATTTGAATACATCCATACACATTTTTGGCAAAAAAATAGTTATCTACTACTTGTACTAATGTTTTTTCATATCCAAGATGACGTTTTAAACCTCCACTTTGCTTTTATTTGATCATTTTTTTGTGCATTAAACCTCTTAGTATACATGATTACACTCCTTAGACTAATAATATGTCTTGAATAGAATAATTTAACCATGGTTTTGTCTCACCAACCACTAGTTCTACACATGCCTTTTGTGCATCTCTAAAATCTTCATCTTATTTATATTGTGTTGTCATAATATCAAATCCTATTACTTTCACCTTCAATTATTTTGACAAATAAATCTTCTTCTCAATGCATATGCAACTCTATTTGATATTCCATTCCTCTTATTTTGTAGACACTCATATTTGGTATTAGATATTTTACTATGTGTAATTTGTGAATTATGCACACATACATAATCTTGTTCACAATCTTCCTTATCCATTTATGAGCTTGACCTCCTTGAATTATGGTTACTATTTTATAGGGTATCCCTAGTTTTTTCATGTGCAACTAAATATCATTCTTAAATTTTCTCTTGATCTCATATCATTGTTATTATTATTTGGATAGGTCCACACTGCCTCAAATAAGTATACCACCATGATCCTATCCATTTAGGTTAGACCTATTTTCACACCTTTTAGAAACTATTTTCCCAAATTCAAATTATTCTATGGGTCAACCCATACATTTTTCATGTTATTTTGGAGGAAATTGCCCAAATATTCATTTATATAAAAAATTAAAAAAACTAAGCCTTTTGACATATATCACATATATACTTATCATTTCAAATAAATTTTCACATTGAGATGAACTATCATAAAGTTTCCAAATTTTGACCACCTCAAATGAGCAAGCCCTAAGCCAAGTCTAAATTCCATTACAAGTTCAAATAATAGGTTGTCAAATATTTAAATCCATACATAAGATCATACTACATGCTAATACTACATAGAATTATAAATACTCAACTAGATGGGAGAAATAATTTTGATTTGACTTTCTTATTTAGAGTATTGGATACATAAGCAATGTTTGGCCACAGGGGGTGAATGAGATCATGGAAATCCTTCCCTTTCATCTATTTTCCTTGTTTCACATTTTTCTTATAGTTCACTTCTAGGTTTGAATCAAGGATAATTATAACATAGTTATTCAAATGGGATCAAATAAATTTATGTATACAAGAGCCCTTAGTAGATGCAAGTACATTAATCAAAACTATCACATACCAATGCAAACATGTAGAATAGTTCTGCACCCTAATAAACATAGATGCACTGCACATGTGTTTTTCAATCATATAATTTTTAAGGAACATGTAAACACTTTATTTCCATATTTTAGAATTCATAAGCCTATTTATTTTACCTTTTCACAGACCTTCATAGATCTAAAATAATCAAAGTAATCAATTCGTCTAATGTTTTCTATAAATAACATGTTACTATATTATATTAGTTACACTCAGATTTAATTTTTTATTTTAAATATTAATCAGTATTATTTATCTTCAGTTTTATCCTATTATGGTTGCATTAATCTAAAAATAAATTAAACATATTTGTGAACCTAATCATTGACTTTAGCAAAGTAAAACCCTAGATTCCTTAGGTTTTCCTTTTATTTCTCCCAGGATTTCAAATTTATATATTTATCTTTGATTTTTAGACTCAAGTTATGAATTATCCTTATCAAATAAAATCATGGATATAATGGATTTACATAGTTTTTATTTTCTTATTTAAGCTATGATATTTATAATTACATGTTCTTAGTCTATAGTATGTAGAATCTTTCACAATTTACTCGTAGTATGGAGATCACATTTCTCATAATGATGTACCATAACTAAAATCAATTGTAATTATCTCTCATTTCCACCAAAATATTTAAATAATTATTATTTTGGACTAAAATGTTTGAAAAATTTGGGATACATAAGATAAGGATTAGGAAAACATGCAGAAGGCATTGTTAGTCCTATTACAACATTTGATCATAAAGGTAAACAAAGATTTGGTTACATATATAATTCAAAAAATAACAAGTGAAAAATATTTAAACATATTTTATTAAATAAAATCATGATCCTATATAGGAAGTTCATCATGTATTAATACTATAATTAATACATACTAAATATATTGATGATAAGGTTTGACTAGGAATTTGGAGATTAAATGATTTTTTTAATGATGCATTTATCTTAGAATACTTTTGGGAATATGAGGATATCCCTCCCTTCTATAATAAGAATAATTTTATTCATACAAAAAATTACCATGCATATTTTAGAGATTTCAAAGGTCTCATTGGTTATTCTAACCACCCTTAGTATTTTGAAACCTAATTTGCATAGGGATGGCTCATTTTCTACCAAACCCAAATGAGTATAGTTCTTAAAATCACCCTAAAAATTAATATTTTACCATAATAACAAATATTTTGAGATAATTGATGATTACTTGTACTTTTAATTCATTAAACTAGGCATTAATAGTCATATTCTAAGGTCATGAGTTGGTGTTAATCCTATAAGAGGTATATTGTGTTGGTTTTCAATGAAAAAACCTATATATAAGTTATTTTTAATTAATTTTTAACCTTTTTATTCCTAATTCCATGTCTAAAAACATTCAAATTGATCCACAATGCAAGAACTTGTTTGAAGGTCCAAAAAGTCAATCCTAAGGTCATGATGGCCTAGTGGAGCCTATTTGATAATTGGAGATGTGAAATGATTTTCAATGGTAAATTCATCAAAAAAATTTAAGTCACTTTTTATCATCATATTAGTCTTTCATATTCCTATTAAAGTGTTTCTTAAGATGAAATAAAGTAAAATGTCCTAATAAAGCATTCATAAGTGCATAAGGGGGGTCAAAAGGTCTTAATAACACTCCTAAGGTCATAAACACATAAAAAGGTGTCATTTGAGGTATGATAAAGTCATTTTAATGTTTAAAATATCCTTATAAACTCCAAAATTCATATAAATGGTCAAAAATATATTTGACTTGATGGTTTATCTCCATTCTTGCTTCTTAATGGCATTTAATTTTTTCAACATAAAGAAAGTGTATTAGGACATAACCAAACTATTATTTGTATTCAAGCATGTTCAAGGTAGTTTCCATTATTTTAGGAGTATATTTATAGTTTTTATGAAGAATCTCTCAAATCAAAATCACATAAGTGAAGGATTCATCATGGTTCCAAGGCCTAGAGTTTCAAACATGAAGTTGCAGTCATTTTTTGCAGGTTTTTTGAGATTGTAATGGGAAAAACATCATGTCTCAAAGAATTAACATCCTAAAAACTAGGTTTTAATCCCCTTAAATAGTAATAGGTCCATTCATGAAATAAATAATAGGTTTCAAGGAATATTACAAGGAAATAATCCATGAATGAGGTTGTAGGTCTAGAGAGATTATAGGTTTTGCCTTATGTGCACATGATTACATGGGGATGTATAGTTTTATGAATGAAACCAAGATATAAAACCCTCATAAATCATATAAAATGTGTATCAAAACTTATTTATGTCTTAGCAAGCAACACAAGGCATAAAAAATTCTTCCTTCAAGTTGTAGAGTCTACCATTGCTCTAAAAAAGTGATTTGGAGTTCAAAAGTTATCCCCTCATCATATTATATCATTAACACACCTTCAAGGAAATAATAAATTACCACAATCCTCTAAACAAGGCAAAATCGGTTCTAAACATTGTTTATAAGCATGCACATGAAAATTTCATAGACCATCTATCTTTGTTATAGATTTGCATGCTTTGGTACAGACATTGGAGGACATGGGGAAGGTATAGAGGGATCATGTAAAAAAATTTAGAGGTAGTGAGAGGAAGAAAAGGATATGAGAAATCATTAATAAGTTCTAAAATTTCCTATAAGTCACTCGAGAGAGACACAGTCAAGGGATTATAAATAGTTCTCCTTTTTCATGGCTCAAATCAGGGGATGGATAATGTTAAGGGATCTACAAGGCACCACCCTTTTCACACGTAAATATACTAAAAATTCTAAATAATTAATTTTATCAATTGATATGTGCATGAGTAAGTAGATTACAAAAGATAAAATATATGTTTCTAATGGGGTGTGGAGGTGGACCATTATAACCAATGGTTATAACCTCTCCCCAAGGAACCTAATGGTAAAATATATTTAATTTATTTACACAAGATTACTTCATGTTAATATATAAAATATATTTATTTCATATATTATCCATTGTAAAATGTTAAGTGTCCATAAAAGGCTCCACTTAGGTATTAAATGTTCCAACAAAAGCTTGATTTGGTAATCTACATCATTTCTTATAATCTCAAACATATTCTAAGAAACCACACTTTAATTAAAGTGGCATCCAAATTATTATTATTAACCATCATGTTAAAATAAAAGAGGTCAATAATAATCTTTGACCATGACATTTTATTCACTTATTTTTTCCAAAAAAAATAGCTACATGTTTTTACTCACATGCATCCCCTCTTGAAACTTTATCATTACACTAGACACTATACACCAAAGGGGCCATATAATAATATAATATATAATATAAAATATAATAATACAATATAATATTAGCTTTGGTGAACATGTTATCATTTATAATACAAACATATTTCTTTGTGGTGACATATGGATATCACTTATCACATATAATGTATACCTACACACATAGATACATTAAATTTTAAATTGAATCATTAATGTAATAGCAATATATAATGATATGAGTCAGCTATATCAAAACAAGGTGGAAACATATTTGATTAGATGTTTTATTTTTTCAAGTGGGGATGAGGATGTCATCAGATCCATTTTGATTGTGATAGGGTTCTACATATCATGTGTATCTCAAATTAATGATGAATTGTTTTTGGTGTTGGGACAAGACATTAATGTCCAAGAGTCTATCTTGTAGCATGCATTCATCCATGATTCAAATGAGGGCCATTAATAGCGTATTTTATGTGATATCAAGGTGAGTGGGGTGGTGATGGTGAGGGCTAGTGATAGGGTATTATAGGTGATATCATACCTTATAGGGATGATATAGTGTAATAGACCCAAATTTAGGGTAGTTGTTGGATTTACATGATCTACACCCATTACAAATGAGTTTACAACTTATATGTTGATGGCATCCTCAATTGGTAATTTTATATTGTCAAGGGTGGATGAGGACTTCATGAGATATTATTTTGTTATAGTATGGACCCACATTCGATGTGCAACTCAAATCAACATTATAATTCCATAAATTTAGAGATAAGACATCGAGTTTCCATAGTCTAACTTGTAGCTTTCATTTTTCCATGATACCAAATAATTACACCTAGATAAATTACATAAATCTTAATAACATATGGAAATACCTTACTCAGACCCTTGGAAGATAAGATGTCCATAATTATATCCTATCTCTATAAGCATCTCATTTATACCAGATAAAATATAGCATAAAAATTCAAGGACCAATAGTCAATAAAAATATGTTTTTGAAGGATTGTTAAAATGAATATCAAATTATTGTGGCTTAACACTTCATGAAAAAAAGTTAAGACATTGTCAGTGGTGATGGGTTTTGAGTGATGTATGATTAATGATATACACTCTATTTCTTCACAAAACCCTACTTTACTAAAACAAAAAAAATATTCCCTTATGATGTAACTTACACTCTTTAGTACATGTCAGTTGTAGCCTCCATGTAGAAAGCTATAGTGGATAGTGTAGTTATTAACTTTAGATAGATTAAACTACCATAATTCTTGGAGAGAGTATGTAGAGACTGGTGAGTATTTGAACATAAGTCCATTATACTACCCAACATTTGGAGTGTTTGTGGTCATAACAATAATTTTATCTTTCCTCTATTCATTGAATAAAGATAAAATACCACTATTATTATGAATAAAATAGCTTTTGTTAGTGTTATTGAGAATCAAATATAAAATGAGTGTAAATATATGAATTCATATCTATTTTTATATGGCATTCTACATAGATCGATTAAATTATTAGTTATGTATGGTTAACTCAGTCAACACATTTGTGTAAGTAATTTTAGTCTCATCTAGATTGACACACGGTGAATTATCTATATTTTTAGAGGATCCATTCAATATCAAGAGCATGTGTCCATTGAGATGACACTTTTTTCAATCATGTGTTATGTAACTAAAATAGTTCATTAGAAGATATAGATTGCATTAATGGATGTGGCATGTCACTTAATTTTTCACATGTATCTTCCTAGTATTTTTCTAGTCTATCACCTAAAATAATATAATATTCTCTCTCACTATCATCACCAACTCACCTTATAAATATTTAATCACTTTCATGTTTTATATATCTTTGCCCTTCTGCACTACTTCATCATTCCTCAAGCTCATTGTGAAACAAAATGTCTCCGTGCATAACACATTGCCACATTTTTTGAAGAAAGACACAACCTCACTTGCCAATGTCACATCCACCAAAAATATCATATTTTTATTTCTTAACATTTCATAAACAAAAGGATAGATAGGGTCATCAATCATGGGTTTTGAGTTTGTGGAATCTATAAGTTGTATTGATATGTGTGACATGTCATTAAACTTTTCAAACCCTCCACCAAAAATATTATATTATTATTGCATACCACATCATACACAAGAGGTGAGATGCGTCAATGGTCATGGGTTTTGAATGAGATACGACTTCTAACTTACAATGTTTCACTTTACAGAACCCCACTTTACCAAAACAAATTACATCCCTGTTAATATAACATTTACTTTTTGGGTAATTGATTGTTAATTATAACATGTCTCATAAAACACTAGCAATAATAGTTTATTATTATATTAAATATTAAATATTAAATATTCTATAAAAAATATAGTATTTAATATAATAGTTTATAATTTATTACATATTGAAATATTATAATACACTAAACATAATATAATAATTTTTTATATTGTTACATATGACCAAATACATGATTGACACATGTGTAATGTGATATTTCCCATCGAGGTGATGCTAGAAAAATGAGGCTTGTTCCTTCAAATTGCATAGCAATGCAATGTGTGAGGAGAACATAATCAATTTCATGGTAAGATTTAGAAATGTAAAAGTAGTGAGGAAGGGTAGGGTAAGTGCACACATTTTGAGGACAAAAAGGGGCCTACCCGTGGACATGATTTTTCTAAAATTTCAAAAATTTGAACTTCTGTAGATAATTTGAGATGGCTATACTAAAAATTTGAAGATGGTATAAAAACATGAATTCTAGAATTTTGAGTCTAGTTTTGAAAAAAAATAAAAATTAAAAATGGTTAAATTTGAATAGGACCTCCTTTTTTTTAAGAAAGCATAGTAGATAGATGGGCGTAGGGCCTACCATTTTTTGAGCATTGTTAAATATTGTTTGAAACCCTTTGGTGAATATTTAGATAAGATCTTCTAGTGTGTTATAAAAAAAGATTAATTTTTCAAAGAATTTTTTTAATTAATTTTGAAATTAATTAGATCTTAAAAACTAACAAAAAATGGATAGCTGACTGTGTAGCCCCCCTAACTACCTCAAAAAAATGAAATTTGATTTTTTTAATGTGTGTATAATTAGGCATAGTTTTTAACCATATAATTTTTTTGTACTTGGATCAATGAAAAAAATAATATAAACATGAATAGGCATGTATATGTGCAGCATGTAGTGGCCTAAAAAAGGTGTAGTTAGAAATAAATATAGTTTGAACCCTTTAAATATCCCAAAAATTAAAAAAATCATATATTTGGTCAATCCCCTATAGGTCTTAGATAATGTATGTCAAACTAAGATATAAGCTCAAACTATATTGAGCTTATTAAAGATAAGCTCAAACTAAGACCTAAGCTCAAACTATATTGAGCTTATGAAAGATACATTAAAGGTGATAATGTCCCCTATATCTAAGACCTACTTCCCCTCAAGGATGATGTTGAGTAGAGGGACCCAGTAATTATTCATGTGGATGAGGTTTCTCACCTCATATAGATGATTGATCAAATTTTAATACAAGTGTGTATCCCCTCACTAAACATTTCAAGATTATATATTTTGTATATCTTCAATCATCTTGTTCATATTTCATTTTAATGAGCTTAAACCTTATGATATGAACAACAAGAAGGTAGTATCTTAGAATTCTTGATATGGCTTAGGATTTGAGTTTGAGGAGTCCATTGTTGAATTGTGTTCTCTCCTATGTGTAGGACTTAATATGAATGTACTTTGGGATCTATAGGTAATTCAAGGTAGAGGGATCTAAATAATTTGAATACATACATAGAAAACTAATAACATTTGGTGCTTGCTCAATTTGGATGGGACCTTAAAGGGATCTACATGATAATTTCCATATAGTAATGGCAAGTCAGAGGCTCACATCATGTGAATTATTTATTAGACATGAGTTGATGGAATCAACATCAATATTTAAACATTTTTGGATTATATGTATGTATAATATTTGTGAAGAGGTATAATTAGATTGGTTGGAGGTAATGGGACATGTCTAGGTATCAAAGATCATGAGTTTCACTCATGTGAGATAATAATTATAGAGAGTGTAGCATGCACATGCCTAGATTTGGCCCTAATGGAATTTATGCTATTCTCATATTTTTCCAAGTGTTTCTTATTGTTGATGAGATCATTGAGTACTTTTGATGAATTGGCATAGTGGTTCTAGGCCTAACCTATTAATATTATCTATTCGAATTAGCCACTTAGTGTACAAAATTTAACATGGCCATCTTTGATTAGATCAAGACTCATAGGGTGATAACATATTTGATGCTTTTAGGATCTATAATGTATGTTTATCTAAAAATTCTAACACTTTTATAGGTGTACTAGACCTACATGTGGAAATATTTTATTAGATTGGACGTCTTGAGGATCTAACAAATATGATGCTTCTAGGACTTGATAGTTAGATCTATAACACTTCTATGTGTGTAAAAGATACACATGGTGACATCTAATTGGATCAAGCCTCAGAGGGATTTGATAGTTCTTTAACACTTATAATACCTGACACCTATAATAGTGTTAACACTTTTGAGTATGTATGAGGTAAATGTGGTGATATGTAATTGGATTTAACCTCTTGGGGCATTATAAATTGTAAAACTTCCAAGACCTGATGTATCTCTAATATTTTTAACACATTAGAGTGTATGAAGTACACACATGGCACAACAAGGTTCAATTATAGGGTAAATTAGGGTCAAAATAAGCCATGGATGGACCTATTTTGAATTTTATACATGATGTGATTTGGAGTGAAATTAACCATAAAATCTCATCATGTATATATATATATATATATATATATATATATATATATATATATATATATATATATATCAAAGAGTTGATTCATTTAATTGAGGAGGCATGGGAGGTCAATTTAAACCCCTTTTTTGACATAACTATAAGAGCATGATATATGATTTGGGACAAAATTAAGTATGATTCTATCATGAATTGAACCAATTAGTCAATTGGTGTAATTAGGGATATTATTTGGTCAAAATTGAGCCCCTAAACCAAATTTATGGCCCAATTGATTATATAATATATGCAACATGTATGGCTTAATTGACCCTAATTTAATCAAAAATGCAAATATAAATGTAAATATGGCCAATTTAAACCCATTAAACCTAAATTGGAGTCTATGATACCATTAAAGTGACTTTATTAGCTCATGTTTCATGACATGTTGACCATAAACCCTAATTTTATCACTTGAACATGTACAGTTCCCCTAATCCCTAGTTTCATGACATATACACATGTACAAACCCATTACACTAAACCCCTAACCTTAAATCATAATTTTATAACAAACACAACCCCTATATTCCTTTATTTCATCACAAATTCATGAATGTGATTAGTGTCAATTTGTGAACCTATTGTTTACCTAGTTTTGTAAGGACCTATAATAGGATTTTGTGTAAAATTATCTTATTTCACTTTACATATTGAGCCTTATTGCATCATATTATAGTTTTATTACTTCATAGTCTTTTCAAGAGTCTTATTGCATCATATTGGATATTTATGCATCATATTGGGGATATATGCATCATTTTGAGCTTTATTGCATCATATGATAGTTGTATTACATCATATGATAGTCTTATAGCATCATATGATAATCTTATTACATAATATTGAGCTTTATTGCATCATATTTAGCCTTATTACATCATATGATATCCTTATTACAAAATATGATAGTCTTATTGCATCATATTAGGGATTTATGCATCATATTATAGTCTTATTGAGTCTTATTGCATTATATTATAGTAATATAGGAGATTTATGCATTTAATATGAGTGTGTTTGATTGTTTTTATTTTTATATTATGAATTCATTGAATTATAGACAAAACTCACTTTTAAACATCTATTTTTGTCCCAAATCAAGATTATTATCCCTACAAACATTCCCTATGCATACTCTGCATATTCTCTACATACATTTTGAAGTACTTCTTAAGTGATTTTTCAAAATGGAATCAAATTCACATTTAAGGAAGAGGAATAATTTGAAGAACAAAACACCATAATAATTAGAAGAGTTGACAGAAAAAACAAGGTATGAATGCAAGCATTTTGTTCTAGACAAGGTATGAACACTAACCCTGATGAGCCAAATTCCTTAGAAAATGAGGTAATTGATAATAATGAATTGAATAATGATGAAATTCACAATAATGAATTGAATTATGATGAAATTGACAATAATTAATTGAATTATTATGAAATTAATAATAATGAATTAGATAATGTTGGAAGTTCACTTTCAAAGTTTAATATTTTTTATTTTGTTGATGAAGAGCCTATGCATGATACTTTACCCACCAACAATGAACAAATTTAATAGACACAAATGCTGATGAAATTAATAATTAAGAAATTTTCATGGAAACATATAATGAAGAAACAAATAATGAAGAAAATTTCATGGAAACATATAATGAAGAAAAAAATAATGAAAATTTCATGGAAACATATAATGATTTTGAAACACCCTCTTAATGGATTCCACAAATAAAAACACCTCCAAGAATTGTGCATAGAAAGTATAGAAAAATACCACTTGTTGTTGGAAGCAACATGTTGAATTTTCAATGCACTATGATGTTTTTCAGCATATTCATTGTACTTTGCATACTAACAACATTTTTTAGGAGTTTGGCATAGAAGTTTTGCCAAAATCAGCTAGGGAATTTATGAAAGACCATATGGATAGTTCTTTTATAATAAAGCATGTTTGGATGGAAATTGTAACATTTAAGTGGATTTCTAAAATTAAAAAAAAATATGCATGAAGAGTGTACAAGGGCAATTGGATAAGAATTAGTTGGTTTGAGAAAATACAAATCTATGAATTATCAACTAAAAGATGACAAAGAATCTAAAAGGTGTGAGCTTATTACAAAAGAGAACTATTTCAAATCTATGGTCGAATTCATGGAGAAAATTATTTATGAGTATGTAAGACACACACATCAGGCTAAATGGTTGGATGAACATTTTGAGCTAAGCAAGGACATATTCCCACTTGATTCTATTATTTCAGTATTCAACTTGCTGAAAATTACATATTCAAACCACAAATGGAAGTTCAATCATAGTATTACAACTCAACACAACTTTTCATATTCATGCATATACCATTAATGCATGCACCTGATAGTATAGAAAAAATCAATAAATATTAAAGGAGTACCATTTATATATAAGTGATGACCAATCACATTGTATAGAGTATATGCAAGGTTGTTTTGAAAATTTATATGTATAGTTGACTCAGATGAACATTACTTTCAATCAGCATTACATTTGGTCAGACAATTGCACATCATAATTTGAAAATGCATGAATGTTTTATTGGTTGAGTAAGATGCATATTACCACTAGTGTAGAACATATTTAGAGTTTCACTAAGGCTATTCATGGAAAATGGGAGCATTATGGTGCTAGAGCATGTGTAAAAAGATTCATTACAAGGGAGGAGTTAAAATTTGACCATGTTGCTAATTTTATTGATGCAAAAACTATGGTTGAATGGTGTAATGAGAACATATGTCATGATACTCAAGTAAATTCTATTATTCATAGACATTTTTAGTTAATGAAGGAAAAAGACTTGGCAAACTATGAGGATTGTATGACTCTAATGGGTTCAAGTGAGCTCCACTCATTTCATACTCAAATGCAGGTTCTTGGACTATTCATATATGACACTTGGCATGCTTTTGTTGTGCATGCATGGCCTCTATTTGGAATGAGTGTGAGTCACAAAAGTGGGTGGAGGAATTTAATTCTAGACCTCTAATTCAAATCAGCACATATCAAGTTCCACCAGTATTATGAATTATAAATATAACATTGCCATATGACTTTGACCATATATCTAATCTAGTACAGATCAGTAGAAGATTAATATTTATGTATTTTTATTCTCATTATCTATCTTCATAGTGTCATTAAAATTTATTTTTTATGATGCAACCCATGTTTTGTAATTATTGCAGATGAGGAGAATGAAGGAACAAATCACTACTTATGTTAGCTTGTACATGGAAAGAAAAAATTGACTTCCCCATTCATAGATGGAGAAAACATTGATTATTGCACTAGGTCTATGGTAGTCACTATAACTTGGCTTTGACAATATGCTATTAAAAAATTATATGTATGGTTGTTTGAAGACTTTGAAATGCATAGAAAGATATTACACTATTCAAATTTAGGTCTTGAAATGAATATTCAATTACATAAATATCATGGGAGGCCAAGAAATAGGAATCCATGGAAATTTTTTGAGTTAGACCATGAATCTATTCTTGATACTATCAAGATTAGAGAAGATCCAAGTGGTTCATTGGATTAAAATATACAGGTATGTTGACTTTTAAAATGTAGATGTAATCAATCTTACCAGATATTTTTGATTTTGTAGGTATTACATGCATAAATTTCATCTTTAATTACTTACTAACAATTTTTTTTAGGTTATTGGTGCCAAATAAGCTTCCACCTTCACATGGTTGGCACCGTTAGTAAATAATTTCATATTCTTAAAGCTAAGAGAAGCTTACTAAAATTATTTGGTGTCTTTGTGCTCTTGAACAATTGATAATGACAAGTCTCTTTATCCTTGTAGCCTTCAAAACATATAAAATTCCTTGTTTATAATGATATACATGGAATCTATCTAAATGAAATGCATTAAAATTACCTCAAATGGTATTACATACCAATGTTACACACAAAATAAACACACGTTTCATTGAATTGCATATTTTCATTGGTATGGCATTCCTGAAAAATAGTTAAAATGCACTTGCAGGTGGAATTAGATGTCATAGTATTTGGATCACATTTAATTCACCTATATAGATGTGCTTGAAGTGATGGATTTGTACCTCAAGTCCTAGAGGTAAAAACACTAGTTAGAAGTCAACAAATTGTCTCTTCACTACCAAAAAGTTACATTTTTGGACCCATTACTATAACTTCTACCATAGATTTCTATTAGAGATGATTCAAACTAGATCTAGGGTAAAATTAGTGGGATAGCCCATTCATAATATGGATCTTACGGTTTGTCCATATGACTTATAATTTTGGTTTTATGGATGCTTGAAGTTAGGCTAAAAATCAACATATTTCTTGTATTGGGAAGGGTGTTCTTGACCCTGAAATGGGTTGTGGCTTTGTCAACTAATCCAAATGGAAGGTTAAGAACTTGTTTTTGGACATTATCCACCCCTTTGTATGTGTTGGTAGTGTAAATTTTTAGCCAACAATCACCAAAAATGAATTTATTAGACCATAGCTTCAACTTTGACAACATTTGTTATCAGTGTTTTCATGCTCCTAAATAGAAGTGAATATGTAGTTTCAGGTAGAATTAGATGTCATAGTAATTGAAAAACATGTATTTTACCTATGTGTGTGTGTGTGTGTGTGTGTGTCTGTGTCTGTGTGTGTGTGTGTGTGTGTGTGTGTGTGTGTGTGTGTGTGAGAGAGAGAGAGAGAGAGATTAAAGTTATTTATTTGCACATGTGGGTCCTAAAGGCAAAATGGCTAATTGGAGGTCAACAAGTTGTCTCCTCCCTACCAAAAAATTACATTTTAGGACCCATTACTACAACTTCTACCATATATTTCTCTTAGAGGTGATTTAGACTAGATCTAGGGTGTAATTATAGGTATTTTCCATACACAATAGGGATCCTTTATTTCATCCATATGAATTAAAATTTTGGTTTTATGAATGCATGAAGTTAGGCTAAAAATTAGTATCTTTCTTGTATTGGGAAGGGTGTTCGTAAGTCTAGAATGGGTGGTGGGTTTGTAAACCAGGCCAGATGGGAGGATAATAACCTAGTTATAGATGTTATCAACCTCTCTAGACATGTTGGTAGTACAAATTTTTAGTGAACAAGCATCATAAATGGAGTTCTCAAACCGTAGCTTTAACTTTAACAACATTTGTTATTAGTGTGTATGTGCTCCTAAACAGTAGTGAAAATACACTTTCAAGTAGAATTAGACATCATGGTCATTGGTGTTAGGATTGTGGAGCTAAAAGCTTCACTGATGCAGATACAGAGGAGGTTGCAGGAGAGTTGCTGAGTGTCAGAGACACCGGCGTCGGTCAGGCCAACCGACGTCGGCAAGAAAGGGCAGGAAGGCAACCGGCGTCGGTCAGAGATCGGTCGGCGTCGGTGACCCCCAGGCGGACAGGGACCGGTGTCGGTCACCTGTGTGGTTCGACTGCGAGCTATCTACGGGCAGTTAGCTAACGAACCAAGTGTTTGCATGAAGAGATCTATTTTTAGACTGAGAGCTGCGGATCTAATTATTGTAATTAGATGTCTAATTATTGTTTGGATGAGATCTATATAATAGACTCATGGTTGTATTGGAAAAGTGTGCTAGGGAGTAAGAGAGCATAATTATAAGCTCCTTCTGTGTGTGAGGTAGAGCAATGGTGCGTTCCTCCTAGTGCCTCAGTACCAGGTGTGTTGGTGCTGGATTGGAGAGCCAGCTGGGTTCTTCAGGAGTGTAGGATCTTGGTCACAGTTGCATGGCCTATATAGGAGATCTACATGGTAAGTAAGATCGTTGATCTGTAGGTGTATGTGTGTGCAAGGTCGAGGTTCACAGGTGAGCAGAACCATTGTTTGATTTGCAGGTGTACAAGGTCATATAGACAGCAACACAACAGGGAGCAGTATCAGGCAGGATCTACTTGGAGTACAGGTGTGTACTCGGATAGAGCAAGAGGAAGGCAAGGAAGTTCCTTCCATAAGTATGGTCTGTTGAATTGCAGGTTGTTGCAGATTCATGGGAGATCTACTTGAAGTACCTTGAGTACTTGTGGAGCACGTGGAGTGCTTGTGGAGTGCGTGGAGCACTTGAATTGTGCGTGGAGCATGGGAGGTGAACACCAACTCTGTATTTGAGTTGGGTGTTGGGACCTGTGAGAGGGAGAGCTTTGGGGAGAAGATTTACTGTTCACTTGAGGTGTGGGAAACCTCTGTAAGGTGGTGGAGAAGATGTGGCATATTCTCTATTGTATTCTTTTCTGTATAAAGTGTTAATACAAGTTGTGTATTGTCTCTCATATGCTGTGTTATTCTGAATTCTTATTACTTGGTGAATCTGGTTATTTCCGCATATTATAGTTGCTTGAAGTTTGGTAATCAATTGTATGTTTCCGGTTTCGCATCCTGACAAGTGGGATCAGAGCATGTTTGTTGGTCTAGATTCCTGACAAGTGGTATCAGAGCTAAGGTTGCAGGGAGCAGGTTGTGTTTTGGTTACAGGGCACTCTCAGGGGTTTCTGATTGAGTGGGAGTAGAGCAATGGCAGATGAAAGTAAGCTAAGAATGGAGGAGTTGAAAAGCACAGACGGTTACTCACGGTCCTATGGATAGAAAGAGCAGGTAAAAGAATATTGTTGGTTGGTAACAGATCAGCATGAAGAAACTGAAGATACAGATGTAGCAGGTGTTGTTGCACAGGATGTGTTTGCAGGTTTCTTGGATAAAGTTGAATCTTGGATAAAAGATTCGGTTGCCTCTTTCCATGCAGCCCCAGGTAGAGGAGTTGGTAAGCCTTGCCAAAGAATTGGCAAAGGGGAAGTGAAGCTGAAATTGCAAGCGGCCAAAACACAGGTGTTGATGAAGGTCATGCAGGTCCCAGGTTTGGAGATATGGCTAATTTCTTCAGAAAGATTGGGTGATGAGAGATGCACAAGAACTCTCACAGCGGTAGCACTTGAATTTGCTGGTGGTAAGAAAACAGGTATTCTTTATCTACTTGTTTATACTACTGATTCTTCTTCTATTGCGAAGACGTGGCTTCGTAGGCTTGGTCACATGAGCAGGGAGGAGATGCATGTTCTTAAGCGGAAGACAAATATATTTGACAGGCTTAAGAACTGGAAAGCCTTGGTGTTCTTGGAGGAGATGGCGGACAGAGTTCAGTGGATGAGGCTGGATACATCTGAGCAGAGCAGTTTGGACATGTGTTTTGATTCAAAGAAGCTCGCGGGTAAAAAGTCATCACTCACAGGTGAACACAGGTACCGGCATCGATCAGGAGGAACCGGCATCGATCAGACAGGTGCCGATGTCGGTCATGTGCAGACTGAAGCCGGCGATGTCGAGCAGGGTAAGACCGACGTTGGTCATGGGACCGATGTCGGCAGTATGTAAGACCGATGTCGGTCAGGAGGACCGACGTCGGCAGAAGGGGCACCGCAGGGTCGGTAGTCAGGGACAGACGCATGGAACCGACGTCGGTCGGATGTAGACTGTGGAGTGACCGAGGTCGGTCACTGTAACGAATTTTGGGTGGACAGCATGCTGTCAAGGAGTCTCAAACACCCATACGGAGGAATGAAGGCATAAGTAGGCCCTCAAATTCGTTGTTCCTCTTCTTTATACATGTTGTTGATTGTATAGCAGGAAGGATCCAGGAAACAGGTGTGAGCTAGGCAGGATTATGATGCAGAACCAGACAGGAGTTCTGGTAGGTTTGCCAGTTGGATGAAAGCACAGAGACGAATGGATGCCTTAGTAGAAGAATAGAGAGAATGGATATGTGAGACGGAAGACCAGGCATATGGTCTTGTGGAGCTGCAGAGCAGTGGTACCAGGTTTGACAGGTGGAGGACGAAGCATGGCTTCAGTCAGTGTCAGGTAACTACTGTGGTTTGCCTTACCAGGTGGATGATGAGTCACGACATCATTCTGTTGCTGTATGTGGATGGTATATTTGCTAGCAGGGTTAGTACATACAGGGTTTTGCTGAGCTAAGGGTAGGATTAGTTCAGTGGCATGTCATGAGGAGTTTGGAGCAGCAAAATTCTTTGACATGGGAGGCATGGAGATCACAGGGTGATTTTGTCTCCAGTGGGAGCTGATGTGAATCAAGTGTTGGCGAGGTTCGAGATGCAGAACCGGAGCACACTAAGGGCTGGACAGGTACAGTGTCCGAAATCACATGAGGTCTGGTATAGACCTGAGTTTTCGCATGCAGTGGGAGCTGTCAGAGTTAGGAGCCAATTCGGGGAAGTGGGTTCTCAGATTTTTGAGAGGGACCGGCAGCAGGTGTTGCTATGCAGGGTCAGGACTTCACTACAGGTGTTGTAGGTTTGGATGTGGCAGGGTACTCGGATGACAGGAGGTACACCATGGGATGTGTGGTGGGTTGTCTTCAGGTGGGAGCTTGAAGAGGGATACAAACCAGGAAATAGATTAGACGGAGTACAGGTACAGGTACAGTGTAGCTGTTTATCTCCAAGTGGGAGATTGTTAGGATTGTGGAGCTAAAAGCTTCACTGATGCAGATACAGAGGAGGTTGCAGGAGAGTTGCTGAGTGTCAGAGACACCGGGTCGGTCAGGCCAACCGACGTCGGCAGGAAAGGGCAGGAAGGCAACCGGCGTCGGTCAGAGATCGGTCGGCGTTGGCGACCCCCAGGCAGACAGGGACCGGCGTCGGTCGCCTGTGTGGTTCGACTGCGAGCTATCTACGGGCAGTTAGCTAACGAACCAAGTGTTTGCATGAAGAGATCTATTTTTAGACTGAGAGCTGCGGATCTAATTATTGTAATTAGATGTCTAATTATTGTTTGGATGAGATCTATATAATAGACTCATGGTTGTATTGGAAAAGTGTGCTAGGGAGTAAGAGAGCATAATTATAAGCTCCTTCTGTGTGTGAGGTAGAGCAATGGTGCGTTCCTCCTAGTGCCTCAATACCAGGTGTGTTGGTGCTAGATTGGAGAGCCAGCTGGGTTCTTCGGGAGTGTAAGATCTTGGTCACAGTTGCATGGCCTATATAGGAGATCTACATGGTAAGTAAGATCGTTGATCTGCAGGTGTATGTGTGTGCAAGGTCGAGGTTCACAGGTGAGCAGAACCATTGTTTGATTTGCAGGTGTGCAAGGTCATATAGACAGCAACACAACAGGGAGCAGTATCAGGCAGGATCTACTTGGAGTACAGGTGTGTACTCGGATAGAGCAAGAGGAAGGCAAGGAAGTTCCTTCCATAAGTATGGTCTGTTGAATTGCAGGTTGTTGCAGATTCATGGGAGATCTACTTGAAGTACCTTGAGTACTTGTGAAGCACGTGGAGTGCTTGTGGAGTGTGTGGAGCACTTGTATTATGCGTGGAGCATGGGAGGTGAACACCAACTCTGTATTTGAGTTGCGTGTTGGGACCTGTGAGAGGGAGAGCTTTGGGGAGAAGATTTACTGTTCACTTGAGGTGTGGGAAACCTCTGTAAGGTGGTGGAGAAGATGTGGCATATTCTCTATTGTATTCTTTTTTGTATAAAGTGTTAATACAAGTTGTGTATTGTCTCTCATATGCTGTGTTATTCTGAATTCTAGTTACTTGGTGAATCTGGTTATTTCTGCATATTATAGTTGCTTGAAGTTTGGTAATCAATTGTATGTTTCCGGTTTCGCATCCTGACAAGTGGGATCAGAGCATGTTTGTTGGTCTAGATTCCTGACAATTGGAGCATGTGTAATTTACCTATATATACATGTTATAAGTGATTTATTTACACTTGTGGGTCTTGGAGCCAAAAAGGCTAGTTGCAGGTCAACAAGTTATCTTTTCACTACCAAAAAGTTGCATTTTAAGACTCGTTACTGCAACTTCTACCATGTACTAATATTAGAGGTGATTAAAAATATATTTAGGGTGAAATTAGATGGATTTAACATGCACAATAGGTATTTTATTTTTCATCCATACAACTTACATTTTTGGTTTTATGCATGTCTGAAGTTAGGCTTAAAATCAACATCTTTCTTATATTGGCAAGGGCATTCTTGAGCCTAGAATGGGTGGTGGGTTTGTTGACTAGGATAGATGGGAGGCCAAGAACCTAGTCATATACATTATTTACCCCTCTATATTTTTTTTCAATTCAATTTTTTATCCAATAAGAACTAGAAATGGAATTCTTGAAATCTAGCTCCAACTTTGATAACATGTATTGTCAATGTTTCGCACTCTTAAACAATAGTGAAAATGCACTTGCGGGTGAAATTGGATGTCACAATCATTGTATCACATTTAATTTGCTTATATATAAATTCTTGAATAAATTTATTCACCTATGGGTCTTGGAGGCAAAAAGTCTATTTAGAGGTCAACAAGTTGTCTCTTTAATGCCAAAAAGTTACATTTTAGGACCTGTTACTACAAATTCTACCATAGATTGCTCTTAGAGGTGCTACAGACTAGATCCATCATGAAATTAGAGGGATTTTCCATTCATAGGAAGGATCTTATGGTTCATTCATATGACTTACATTTTTGGTTTTATGCATGCCTAAAGTTAGGCTAAAAATCAACATCTTTCTTGTATTAGGAAAGACATTTTTGAGCTTGAAATGAGTGGTGTGTTTGTCAACCAGGCTAGATGAGAGGCTAAAAACCTAGTCATAGATGTTATCCACCATTATATATGTATTTATAGTGCCAATTTTTATCTAATTATCATTTATAAATGGAATTCTCAAATTATAGCTTCAACTTTAACAACATTTATTTTTAGTATTTTCGTGCTTCTGAACAGTAGTGAAAATGCACTTGCGAGTGGAATCGGATGTCATACTAATTTGATCACATGTAATTTACCTATATATTTTTTCTATAAATGATTTATTTAAACCTATGGATCTTAAATGAAAAAATGCTAGTTTGAGATCAACAAGTTGTCTCTTCAATACCAAAAAGTTGCATTTTAGGACCCGTTACTATAATTTTTGCCATATATTTCTCTTAGAGGTGATATAGACTATATCAATGGTGTAACTAAATGTAATTTCCATTCATATTAAGGATCTTATGGTTTTTACATATGAATTATAGTTTTAGTTTTATGTATGCTTGAAGTTAGGCTAAAAATAAGCATCTTTCTTATATTGGAAAGGGCATTCTTAAGCCTGGAATGAGTGGTGGGTTTATTGATAAGGCTAGATGTGAGGCCAAAAACCTAGCCCTAGATGTTATCTACCCATATAAACATGTTTTAAATTCCATTTTTCATCCAATAAGCACTGAAAATAGAGTTCTT
The DNA here is from genome assembly GCA_037957365.1 of Torreya grandis. NCBI lineage: Eukaryota > Viridiplantae > Streptophyta > Pinopsida > Cupressales > Taxaceae > Torreya > Torreya grandis. The sequence goes on from JARHVA010001846.1 coordinate 665,366, forward strand.
GGAATGTAGCTTCAACTTTAACAACATTTATTGTTAGTGTTTTCGTACTCCTGAATAGTAGTGAAAATTCACTTGCAAGTGGAATTAGATGTCACAGTCATTGTAGCATGTGTAATTTTAGTGTGTGTGTGTGTGTGTGCATGCATGCACGTGTGCATATGTGTGCACTTTCTCAAAGTGATGTATTTGAACCTTATATCCTAGAGGTAAAAATGCTAGTTGGATGCCATTAAGAAGCCTAAAAGACCTAATAGTCCAAGTGAACCATATACACATGGCTAGAATCTAGTGGCATTGTAATTGGATTATAAGACCTTTCAAAGGTTTTTTTAAGCTTGTAAAATTGTTCCAAGGGTCAAAAATCCTTCAAGAGGCTACTAATTAGTCAAGGAGCCTATTAGGCCTTTTAAGCTGAATTAGACTAAATTTCATGCCTACAAGTAATGGAAGGATCTTGAAACTAGAATGGGAGAAGTTTTTGGTTCATGAGAAATGAGAAATTTTGGAGGTTTCACAAATAATCCAATAGACCTATATGGCCATTTAGGCCCAAGTAGGAATAAATGGCCACCTACAGGTGGTCAAAGTGGCTTCAAAGTTTGGCCAAGGGGTAGCATGGACCAAATGGAGACAAGTGTTTAAAACTATTGATGTAGGAGAATCCTTTGTATAAACTAATGTGGTGTTTATGTGAGAGTTTTAAAGTGTTAATTAAAGTGGTGTCCAAATTATAAATGATTGAATACATAGTTAGCCTAGGGATAATATCATGTTTTCATAGTTGATGTCTTTTACATTATCTTATGTCAAGAAATGGAGAGTTTCATTTGATACCACATGGTTTGTCATTAATTTTGTATAATATGAGCATGGGTAAATGTTTATAAATCAAGAGAAGAGCCTTTTAAACCTTATAATTGTTGGTAATTGTTTTTAGACTATTTAAATCATGTAGGTGCATTAAACCCCATTTTTCATTCATATATTATCTAATGAAGGGATGTGTGGATATAATCACATGATAGGTTGGTATTTTGGTGAAATATGGACACAAATATGAGGATATCAGTCATAATAATAACCCATGTGAGGTAGATAATTTATTGAAAGTACATAATCCCTTAAAAACATTACACAGTCAACCAAAAAGATACACAGTCCATTGCATTTTATTATGTCTAGGTATTAGATGGATTGAACCAAGCTTATAAATAATTTGGATAGATAAATGGGGTGAAAACATACCTATATTTGGTATTTATGTCCTTTTAAACCTTGTTAAACTCAATAAATGGAATTATATAAGCTCTTCAACCTATAAAGAGGAAGACAAACCCTAGATTAGGGTTTTGATGTTTTAGGGGGTTTTAACCATGGAAAATTGATAAAAATATGTAATCATACCTAATTTTATGTGAGGAAATTGAATCAAGAGGTTTTATATTTTAAGTGGGCCATACAATTTTTGTTTTAGACCTATGGGTGTGTTTAAGGGTTAATTAGGCCTAATGGAGAGATGTATTACAAAGGAAGTGTGTTCTAAGTGTGGAGTTGGGGAGTGAAACTTGAAACATACCTAAAATTAGATAGAGAGTGGATATAAGTGTGATTAAATATTTAAAATAGATCCTATTTTTACCAAACAAATAGTGAATTCACAAAAAAAAACTACAAGTATAGGATTGTCCTTATGAGCCTTATATGTGGAATTGAAGGTTGAAGTGTGTTTAAGCAGTTGGAAGAGGTTCAGATAAATGTGATAGGGTAAATTAACACCAACAAATAAAAAATATTGAGCCATTAAAACCTATACCAATATTTGGTATTTGAGACCTAAGAGAATAGCCTACCAAGAAGCTAGTGAAAGTAAGAGAAGAAGTTTGGGAATGGAATGAATGGTGTGAGTTTGGAAATAAATGTAAGTGTCATGAGAGAGGTAAATTCTATCAAAAAGTGCTTCTAAGATACAAATAATATATTTATAGTTATAGAGGATATTAATACCAATAATCTATATAAGGATAAGATTTGAGATGGAACCTTGAAGGCAAAACATAGTATTGAATGGGATCTTTTGCAAGACTAGAACTAAGAAGGATAATTTGGATACTTTTCCCCTTACCTCTGCATCACATCACGTTAGAAATTTCAATATTATACCTTGTTAGAGAGTATGGAATCCTTTTGTAATAGGATATAAATTAATTAATAATAAACCTTATGGAAAATAAACAATCTACAGTCATGCAATTCATAACCATCACCTACATCACTATTTGTACACAGTCACCATGAATTTTCTTGAGCAATTGTGGCCATACATGGGTTGAATCAATTTGAAATAAAACTAATTAATGGTGGAATATTTTCAAGGAGGTTAATGATATATTAAAATCGCATTCACCTTGTTCTATCTCAAACCAAGGCAAAAAGGAAGGAAGCTTAGTTTTGAAACTTGACCAAGTAGGCAACATGTCACTAGCTTTTAGAAAAATGGGCCTACAAGCCAAAATATGCATGATATAATCATGAAATTTTGAGGAAATACTAATTATTAAGGGTAACCATTTATATTTTATCACATTCAAACCCATGTCTAATCATAGTCAACATTGGAGCCTACCTTGGAGGAATTGGCCATTTTGGGGCCTTTACAGGTCAATTCAAAGCATTAAATTTGGTAATAATGTTTTTAATGAACAATAAAATAATACCATGCCATATTCAATGTCCTAAAAGAGGTGAAAATAATAATTGTTCTTACACAGACCTCTTGGATTTAGTTGGCAACCATTGGAAACCAAACGAAGCTTTTGTCAATTTTAAGTGCTAATGAGAGGTTTAATCCTTGAAGAGGTATTAAAATGGTATATAAAAAAATTTAAACCTAATGTGTCTTATGTATTTTATTACATTCAATTTTTAAATCAAAGGTTTAAATAAAGACAAGTTTAGGCATGTAGGAAGCAAATAGGCAGCTCAAGGTAAAGTTTGGTAAAAAAAGGTCCACATGACATAATAAAAAAGCATTTAAAATTTTTATTATATGTCCTCATGACCTAATATACCTATATATAATTTTTTTAATGTCATTTAATGAGTGTAATTTCCCATTTTTTATACATAGTCCCCTTCATGTCTCATGACAATCATCATTGGTGCAGGCATGTTTCTTGGAGGTTTAAGGTATAAAAATGGGTTCCAAGATTATGTAAGTGTTTTAAAATAAAAATATTATGTTTTTAATCCTATAAAACACCTTTAAAAAAATTTCACACTTTGAACTCCATGTAAACCCCACAATTAATCTCAAAACCCCATAAGCAGTATCAAAGGCATAAAGGGCAAAGTTGGATTTTTGATCATTTGAAGGGGAGAATACAAGTCGAATCAGGTAAATAACATTTAAATAGGGTGTTTTAACCTAATCTCATCATACATTTTTCCAATAACTCCAATATGTTTTCACCTTCCTATAGACACTCATTTTTGGAGAATGCTTCAAAAGGTCAAAGGTGAGTTTTCATTACTTTTGAATGTTATAGATTGGTACAAGGCTTGGATAACCTTTATTATGTTTTAAATACCTTGATAAATTAGGTATTATATATTATAATATTAAAATTATAATTTTGACCTATTGAGAGTCAACTAGCTGCAGAAGCTTAAAAATAAAATTTGGAAACTTGAGTCTAAATCTCATTAGAAATCAATAAGGGAATTGATTTCTTGTGTGGCTAACATTTACATATATCTATTGTGATTATATATAATCTTCAAATTATATTCTAAACCAAGGTTCTATGTGTTGAATTTAATCTTCCCATGATAGTCTAAACTAATCTAAGATAATAATCTTTTGTTATAGACCTATAAGGTGTTGAATTGAGCAATATATTTACAAAGTCCTAGGAAATGACTATAGAGTTAAGATTGGGCATAAATATCATAAAATAAATTAAATAGAGTATATTATTTTCATCACTCTACCCATAATAAATTTACATGTTAAAAATAATATTCTACCTTGAATCTACCTTATAAGGCGTATCCCACTAAGAACTCGGAGTTTTGGACTTGCAAGAAACTTTAGATGACCATAAGCATAAAAACATAATTTAAATGAAATAAACACTATTCTTTATTTATTATAATGGTATGTTTCCCTTAATCCCACTCCATGTATAAGACTCAAAATCAAGATAAGTTACTAGGTGTCTAACAACTACCAATATAAGACTAATGCAATCACTAGTATAGGATTCAATTAATGAAAAGATAGGTTCAACACCTCTTAATTATTATTTAAATATCATTACTATATAAACAAAGAATCTTAAGAAAAATAAATGTCAATCTTTATAACTATAGGTTCTATCATACAAATCTGATTTACAACATTATCCTAACAAGTTATTCTCAATCTCATAATATTTTTAATCCTTAAGAATACTTCAAATTTGATCATTCATAATACTATGAACACAAGTGATTCAAATAAGATTTAATTCATTGGTTTTATCAAATATTCATTTACAAAATAAGAATGCCATGTAAAAATACCATATATATACAATGTCAATAATACATGCATTTCCATATAGGCATCCAAAAAATTACATCATGTCTAACAACATAGTATCTAATGTCAGGTGAATACATCATATATGCATGTATAATGCTAAAAATTCATACATTACCATATAAGCATACAAAAATGTACATCATCTACAACATCCTAATCATCAAATAGTCTCCCTCTCTTTTCCTTCCTTGAAGAAGACTTTCCTTGGGATGCCTTGCTTATAGATGGAGATATCCCAAATTCCTTGGATTGATCCAAGGTTCAACTGTAGGTACTACACTCAAAGCTCACTTGCATCCAAACATATTCAAATACAATAAGTATTATAAAATTAATAAGTATACATGAAACCAAGTTAAGAAACTCATTTTAAACTATAATAAAAAAATACTTTAAACATGCACTTACTATAATCACATGCTCCTTCTCAATTTATCATTGATACTCGACTGGGTTAGTTTCAATTTTAGATGCATGAAAAATCATGTCAAATGATGAAGAAACATGAGGAGCTACCATAGCAGTCATCTGAATTGGACTATAAAATGTCATATGACAGCCCTGTATACATAATACATATGTGCATATAAGCTATATTTGCTCAAGTATATAGTAAAATTATTAAAATAAAAGTATTCAATTACAACTCAAAATTACAAGTAAATATACATACCTCAATGAGTGCCTATGCATATGGCATTGCAGTAACAATGCCTGAGTCTATCTTGACTCATAATGATGGAGTGTTTACCCTAGTCATTAGCTAAACAAACAACCTAATAATTATTAACTTGGGAAATTCATTGATTAAACAAGTTTTTAACAAACTTGGTCTTGCATAAGATATGAAAATATATAATGAGGTCATGGTAAGCATGAGTGTGACAAGTAGATATGTGCAATGTGACTTGTAATACCACTTTGAAGGCAAGAAATGTCATTTTTATGAGGGACAATGATAAGACAACAAGGGAGGATTTATGGGTGATTTTTGTGAAATTAAGTCATTTAATGCAAGTTAGGAGTTGAAAAATCCTTGATACACATATATACACTTTTTTGGATGCTTGGATAGCTTTTTTGAGGCGTATTTTGGATTTTGACCCGATTAAGGTCATTAGGACTAATTGTCTTATGGCAGTGACTTGGTATAGTTGAGGATAATCCTATGAGCTATGGTTTCTAAGTTGATTTGTTTTGAAATTTTGATCATGTTAATACCATGAATACTTTGCTTACAGATCTTCATTACTTTTTAGTCCAACTAGGTATTGGTGTGATCAAAAATCCCTTAGAAATAGTCATTATGATAAGACAACTAACCTATATAGGTGTTTGTTGATAAGTTTATAAATTGAGTTTTAATCAAGTTAAGACACCTAGAGTGATGGGTTGATTTTATGGGGGGCATCTATACAATCCTTTTAAGGGTGTCTATAACCTTATATAATAGGTCTCATCAAAATCTAAAGAAACATTTTAAAATAGAACTAAATATTATAGAGATAAAAGTGAGTGGACAGTCTTCTTTACAAGTGTGTGATTTTGGTTTCCCTATAGGTGACATTATGTCAACTATATATCCTTATATTTCCCTCAATTTTTGAAATGGAAGGTCTATATGTATATAGTGCAAGTATGTTGAGGTTAACAAAGGGTGTTATAGTCTTTTCAACACTTGATATTCATTTTAGGGGGGACTTTTCTGATGAAAGGTATTATAGTGTTATAGAGTCAACTTGTCACTCGAGTGATGAAAGTGCATTGATATAGATAGACCCTCTCTCCCAAATAGATATAGTTTTAGGCCCCATAAGTAGGTGGTAGTAACAAACTACTTGACCCCATCTATCTATATTGGGTTGAGTTTCCCTATTTGTATATGGTCATAATGCCTATGCCATATACATATAGGCTATAGTTTATAATCAATGCTCTCCCAAAAAACCATTAGGATATAATGACCTACTCTATAAATATCTACCAATAGAGAGGGGCATACTAGCTCTTATCAAATGGGATAAAATGACTATCCCCAATTGGGATTGAGTGCCTATCAATCCAAAATGACTATTTTTTATTGAGATCCTATAAAACACAAGAAGCAATAACATTAGCAAAGTGGGATCAAGTGAATTTTAATTAAATATAAATATTATGAATATTTTGGGAGTGAGATAGACATGGGGATAGATCAACCCACTATTCCCCATCAAGATTAAGGGTCTATCTTCAAGTGGCATTGACCTACCTCTCTATATAAATAAATATTTAGATTCTAGTTGGAAATTGAAATTGATTAGGTACAATGGGATCAAGAGGTTGTGCCATCTAAATTTATAACTCCATAGATAAAGATGAAATTATTATGATTGGTTAGAATTGATGGAAATTAAATTCCTATCTATGACCATTTTAGATATCAATCATAGAGATTGAATTGATATATGTGATTAGGATAATAAGGAATCAAGTGGATGGCTATGAGGCTAGTATTTAAAAGAAAGGAGTAGTTTGCATATTGATGAATACATGCTATGTCTGATTGGGATTGATAGAAATATATTATACCAAATAACTTTTATCAAATGAATTATACACACACACACACACACACACACACACACACACACACACACACACACACACACACACACACACACACACACACACACACATCTAGTCCTACTTATTGGGATTGACCCATTATGAGCACTACATAATGTTCAACTCATTATTTTGGTTATTGAAAACATAGCTTGATTCAAAATAAAAGAAAAAAAAATTGTGATGGAGGATGAGTTTCTAAAATCTATGTTAATACATCAAACAATAAAAATTCCAACAAAATTATATTAGGTATTTTATATTTTCTTACACAAAATCTACCAGTGATGCAATTAAGGTGTATGAATATAAATTTAGAGTATATAAGATTCACTTGAAATTTTACCTCTATAAATGGATATGGTGTCATACTAATTCAGATAGATGTACTACTGGTTGGACCACTACCTAGCTCAATAAAATGAAATTGTGATGTCGAAGGAAACGTCTCTTCTTGGAACACCAAAAAATACATATATATATTATTAAATTTAAATGTGAAAATTAATTTTTACCTTTTTAATTTTCAAATATAGCTTAAAAATTTAACATGAAATTTATATAAAATATACTTGCATGTGTGTAGAGAATTCCAACATATCCAAACCAATCGTGTGTGCCAACAATCATTAGTCAAGACCATATCCTCCAAGCCCCCTGAAACACCACCATCATCATCTAAAGGTCTAATACATATAGCACCACAATATCTACATGGGTGGGTTTGGGTATGGCTACTAGGTGGAGTATCTCGATCATCTATCTCTGAAAACCTACTTGTATGATGAATGAGTGTATTAGTAAGCACACGAAGCACATGTAAAGTGTCTAACTCCACAAGCTCCTTCACCATAAATGGAATCTCTAGATGAAGTGGCTTTTGTATAGGTATCATTGTAGACTGATTAGGTATATGATGTACACTTGGTTGATCATGTGCAAAGCCTTTCCCTTAGCCCTAAAACTCGTCATGTTTAGAATTTCATTGAGGACAAACTCAATTTAGAGTTTCCTCAAAAATTACAAAGGTACCTCATGGTTATTACAAGGTAGATAGTCAAACACCATCCACAATCACTCCTAAAAATTATCTTTAATCAAATTGTGTTGGCATTGATGGATTGGGAAACATTTAGTTGTTATGGGAAATGGTGCATTGGTGGTTGGGTCAATAAATAATGCATAAATTTGTTATTTTGTTTTTTTTCTCTTCTTCACCTCATATGTTGACAATTTATCATCACAGTCAGCCCTCAAACTATCCCTATATGATATCCATCTATCAATTTGACTCATTATTGAGTCAACTTAACTTAATACTAACTCTAGGGTATTTGCTAAATAGGTGCAGTGGGTGTTCATAGAAGTGGGCTCCCTCATTCTCATAATTATCTACTCAATTTAAATTTTGCTCTCCACTATGTGAGTACTTATATCCTCTTGACATCCTGGGGGTTCTAGTGGAACTATAAGAGGGTTAGGAGAAGGGTTAGGAGGGTTGGATATAGGGTTGGGTAAAGGATTAGGTAGAGGTTTAGGCAAAGTATGCCAACTTGTTGGATAAAAATTACAAATTAAACTATCCAAAACATTCACAAAAAATTCAAAAAAATTGATTTAATCCATAAAACTTACCTCTTCTTCATGGCATCTATTGAGGCCAACATACCCCCATTTTAAAAAAAATAGGGACCCTTACTTCAAATCTTACAAATTTTTACTAAGGATTGGATTTTCCACTTGATCAAGTTACCATTAGCATGTTATCACATTACCTTTATTTCAATATCATCCACATTGGTGGTTTGTTTGACATGTTTACATATGATCCTTATTTTACTTCATCTAATGTTGTTAATGGTTGATTCTTGTGTTTCTAGGTTGTAGGTTCAATGAAGTCCCAATTGTGTGTACATTATTCAAGGTTTTTTATTTTAATGTTAACTTGACCCCATTTATTAAACCTTTATCTTTTAATCAATTATTTGAATTCATATATGAATATCCAAAAACCCTTAGTCTAAATTTTTAGACTAAGTCCTTTTAAATTGAATTTAAATTTATGCAGGACTTAATTTGTAGGGGAAAATTTAATTATGTCATAGACTTAGTTTAAATTTTTATCCTAAGGTTCTAGTCATGTTTTCCAAAATGACCAAAAACTTTGACTAAAAATTTTATACTAAATTCTCTATATTTCCTAAAACCCCCTAGTTCATTTTAATGTTCACATAGATGCAAGAGCACTTTATTATGTTTTAAAACTTAGTTTAAAAGTTTTATCCTAAATTTTTAATTATATTTATTAATATAATTAAAACTTTAGTCCAAAACATTATCCTAAGTTCCTTATATTACCCGTGCCCTAACTTGTTTATTTTCATTACCCATAGAATCAATATGAGGATGTTAAGTGGTATAATCTCAGAGCTTGAAGGGAAGATCTACGATGCACAGACATCCACCCAGGTCATATTATCAAATTTTAGAGATAGAACATGGTAGTGACAAGTGTCACAATCATAGTGGATGGAATAGACTCAAGTGGATCAAGATCAATGGGACGTGTTGATCCTTGAAAATAAGATCTAATGGCACATAGAAAAGTTAATAAGTCAAACATCCTATAAAGAAAATGGAGAAAACAATCATGTTTGACCTCCTAAATTGAGATAAATGGTGTGCATTGATCCATGTAAAGAAGATCCAATGGTGCAAAATAAATCTAACTTTTTAAAGAGCCATAAATGAACATAATAGAGACATGTGTTGCAACTATGGTGAATCAAATAGAGATCAACTAATGGAATTTAATCTCCTAGATCACAATTAATAGCAAGAAAATAGTTGACAATTCAATGAGCTTAGGTATAATGAGAGGTTTCTACATGGTGTAATAGAATAACTTGTAAGACTAGTTAGAGTTATTGTAGATAGGCTTAGTTTGGGTTTCTTTCTTATTCCTATTTATAAATAGTGCATGTAAATATTTGTTTTATTTATTATTTGTTTGTTTTGTGTTTCCTTATTTTGGTTTTATTCCCTAATTTCAATAAGTCTTTTCAAGAAAATCCTCAAGCTCCAATGCATATAGTTTCTCAAAGGTCAACAAATCAAGAATGTAGGTATGACTCTTAGCCATTGGTTAACCATGGATTTTAGAAATATTAGATTGATGATATAGTTTGGAAAAATTGGTGAATGTTGGTATCTAGATCAATTGTTCCTTTAAATATTAAGCCTTATTCTGATCTAAATTTGGTTTTAATGAGGATTGCACATGTTGAGTGAAAGTTTGAATTATTGGGCCAAAGTCATGTTAACACTTAAAGAACACTATTGCATGGGAATAATTTTATGACCAATAATGATTGTCTAAAGATCAAACATTTGACAAAATCCCAAAAACTAAATAATTCTAGTTCCCAACATTTGTTGGAAAGTTAAATATATCTAAAAAATGCAAAAATAAGAGCTTTATTAAAAATCCAAAAACTTTCTGAGTAAAGGTGATATAGGTAACCTCTACTAGGGTTGTGGATGCCTAGATAGCAATGGAGCAAGGCCTAGAGTGGATCCATAGGTATCTCTATCAAGGCTATGGATGCATGGCTAGTAGCAGAGCAATGCCCAAGCCTTCTTTTAATAAAGCATGATTGTTAGTGAACATCTAAATATGTTATAATTTAATGTTAATGATCAAGGTCATGAAGTCTGAAGTTGTTCTCTAAATCTCATGGCAATCAAATAAGGAATCAAAATCACATACACAACGTGACTAATTTTTGTTGTTTGAGTCAAATTATACATGTGTAAAACTTTTTTTAATCATGATTTAGTTTTATTAATGGTACTTAATCATATAGAATGTGTATTCTAGTTATTAGTTAAAACTAGAGTATCTAAGTTCTAACATTTGGCAATGTTTCCCCCAAAAAGTCACCATTTATTGAGGCCAACATACCCCCATTTTTTGAAAAATAGGTACCCTTGTTTTAAATCTTACAAATTTGTAGTAAGGATTGGATTTCCCACTTCATCAGGTTGTCATTAGAATTTTAGCACATTACCTTTAGACCTTTGTTGGAAAGTTAAATATATCTAAAAAATACAAAAATAAGAGCTTTATTAAAAATCCAAAAAAATTCTGAGTAAAGGTGATTTAGGTAACCTCTACTAGGGTTGTGGATGCCTAGATAGTAATGGAGCAAGGCCTAGAGTGGATCCAAAGGTATCTTTATCAGGGCTATGGATGCATGGCTAGTAGCAAAGCAATGCCCAAGCCTTCTTTTAATAAAGCATGATTGTTAGTGAACATCTAAATATGCTATAATTTAATGTTAATGATCAATGTCATGAAGTCTGAAGTTGTTCTCTAAATCTCATGGCAATCAAATAAGTAATCAAAATCACATACAGAACGTGACTAATTTTTGGTGTTTGAGCCTAATTCTACATGTGTAAAACTTTTTTTGGTCATGATTTAGTCTTAATAATGGTACTTGATCATATGGAATGAGTATTCTAGTTATTAGTTAAAACTAGAGTATCTAATTTCTAACATTTGGCAATGTTTACCCCAAAAAGTCACCATTTATTGAGGCCAACATACCCCAATTTTTTGAAAAATAGGGACCCTTGTTTCAAATCTTACAAAATTGTACTAAGGATTGGATTTCCCACTTCATCAGGTTGTCATTAGAATTTTAGCACATTACATTTATTTAAATATCATCCACACCAGTGGTTTATTTGACATGTTTACATATGATCTTTTTTTTAATCCATCTAATGTTAATAATGATTGTTTCTTATGTTTCTAGGTTATAGGTTCAATGAAGTCCTAATTGTGTGAACATTGTTCAGGGTTTTGTACTTTAATGTTAACTTGACCCCATTTATTAAACCTTGGTCTTTAAATCGATTAATTGAATTCATATTTTAATATACAAAAATCCTTAGTCTAATTATTTAGCCTAAGTCATTCTGAATTGAATTTAAATTTATGCAAGACTTAATTTGTGTGGGAACATTTAATTATGTCATAGACTTAGTTTAAAGTTCTATCCTAAGGTTCTAGTCATGTTTTTCAACACAACCCAAACCTCAGGCTAAAAATTTTATACTAAATTATCTATATTTCCCAAAACCCCCTAGTCCATTTTAATGTTCACATAGACACAAGAGCACTTTATTATGTTTTAAAACTTAGCGTAAAATTTTTATCTTAAAGTTTTAATTATTTTTATTAATACAATTAAAACCTTGGTCTAAAACTATATCCTAAGTTCCTTATATTACCTGTGCCCTAACTTGCTTATTTTCATTACCCATAAAATCAACATGACAATGCTAAGTGGTAAAATCTTGAAGCTTGAAGGGAAGATCTATGGTGCACAGACATCCACCCAGGTCAAATTATCAAATCTTAGAGATGGAATGTAGCACTGAAAAGTGTCATAATTGCAATGGATAGAATAGAGTCAAACAAATTGAGATCAATGGGCTGAATTGATCCATGAAAAGTAGATCTAATAGTGTGTATAAAATTCATTAAGTCAAGAATAATGCAAAAGAAGTAGAGCAACCAATCACATTCAACCTCTCAGATTGATAGCGATGATGCATTTTGATCCATGCAAAGAAGATCTAATGGTGAAAAATGAAGCTAACTTTTCAAAGAGCCCAAAATGAATGTGGTAGTGACATGTGCTATAACCATGGTGAATCAAATAAAGATCAACCAATGGCACTTAATCTCCCAAATCATGATCAATGACAAGGTAAGAGTTGAAAATTTAATGAATCTAACTCCAATGAGAGGTTACCACATGGTGTAATGGTATTAAACAATGATGTGTGTTCATAATAAGCATAGAAGGCTTACAAAGATACCAAGTGGCATAATATTGAATGCTCATACCAAAGATTAATGGTCTACAATAAGTCAAGGGTAAAGGAATTGGTAGAATATTTATGAACTATGTTTAATAAAGCTCCAAGATTACATGAGGTGTTGACATGTGTCTTAAAAGAACAAATGGTCACATTTCAAAATTAATGAATAATTTGACATGGTGGAGACACATAAACAAGACAAGTCAGATGAAATATTTTGTGCACTTACAAACATGAAGGGTATAAATAAATCAATCTAAGAATAATCTAAGGCATGAAGCTCATAAGTTCAAACTTAATTACCTTTATTGAAGCTCTGTAGAAACATTCAAGAAAGCCCTAAGTGTATAAAATCCCTAATTTGTCCCTATTATCATTTTAATCGAGACAAACAAAATTGAATTATCATATGCACTAAGATAATTCAATCAAGAGTTGAATTGGAGTCCACTAATGAGCAATTTGATAAAATTCATAGCAATGGCAGCTCAAAATAGTGTTTTAAATGAAGATGTCAAATTGTATCTAACAATAGATGTTGAAGGTCATATTTTAAAGGATATTGAGTTTGATGCTTCTTCCTTGAACATAGGAGATAATAATTAGTAAAAATTATTCTAGAAGATCAAAAATCAACCAACCATTACCTAGGAAAAAGAGAAGAACCTCTCAGCCAAGAGAGTGTATGATGATATAGTTACAATTCAAATGACTAGGCTTCATTATACAGTAGAAAATCCTAAGGTACTCCATTTTATTAAAATTATTGTTCCCATTTTCAAGGAAACCAAGATGGATAAGGGGATGATAATTATTGAACTAAATCATAAGAAAGTTGCTTATATTTTTGCTATAGCATTTGAGGCATATTACAAATTGATTAAACCCCAAATTAACTTAGCATCAATTAATTCCTAGGCCAAAGAGAATAATTTGATAGACAGCCTTGTCATGTTGCTAGATTTTGGAAATCAGGTCTTTTTAGACTTTAACAAAAACATTCCTATTAACCAATTCAGACCTAGGGTCAAAATATTAATGACTATGTTGAGTAGGTTATGTGGGGATGTAACCATAGCTTATGTAATTCCATTATGGGTACCCATAGTCTATTTTATGGTTTAAAAGGCAATTGCCCCCCCTCTAGGTGAAATAATAAGCATCTCATTGAGTAGGCAGATCTTTGTAATTAGGCACAAAAATAAAACCTAATTTTTCATGATGTCATATCTCCTAGATGTTTTATGTGTAACTACAAAAATACAAACTAGAGGGAATGGTCACCAAATGAAACACAAATAGTCTCCCAATATTACTCTAAGATTCACATCTATAAATATAGAGATCACATTTAATTTCAATGTGACTGTATCTACCCTACCCTAAGTAAAGCCATAACCGACATTCCAATATCAAGAATTATCCCACTAATCAAAAAATCTATTGAAGCTATGGGTGATATATGGCTATAGCTAGACTATACTATTATAAGGGTTGAGGGAACACAAAGTTCTCATCTTTAAAATACTTATTCATGTTCCAAACAAGTTAGTTGAGTAGGAGGTTTCATACTAGCTATTTTATGGCATTGATGGTCTATGCAACACCAAAAGAAAATGACTCCTTCATAATCTCCCCATAACAATTGGAAAGACCATGTTCAAGTAGTGGGATAATATTGAAGATGCACCAAAACATAGATCATATTTCAACCTAAAAATTGATAAGCTCAAGCAACGTGATCCTTATGAGAAAGTGAATGAATATTTGAAAAACAAAGGAATGTTTAATGTAGCCTATGATCATGAGCTTGTTGTCTTTGACCCCATTTACACTAAGGCATCATCCTACTTTGAATGATCCAAGAGATTGAAGGAACACAACCTAGAGCTTGAGTCAAGATTAGAAATAAATCAAAAAATGGATGATATAAAGCAATTAGGACCTAGATAATATCATTTAATCAGTGGTGAATATTCTAGACCTCCATTAGCTAGTATACAATCAGGGACATAAGTGAAACTTAGGCCTAAGGAGAAAAGGCCACATGAAATAACTTCTAACTCATTAGCTTATGAACTTTCTAAGGTAATAGAGCATGAATTACATCAAGAAGTTCATATGATATCCATAGATCCTCAAGAATATATTGAGGATGTATTGAAAATGTTGTTTATAACATACATATATTCAGATGATGAGGAAGCCTAGGTTGAGGAAACAAAGGAAGACAAAGGTGAAAGAAGTGGAATTGGACATAGTCCCTATTGACACCCCTAAGAGGAAGGTTGAACTAGCCATTATTCCCAAAACAAAGAGGCCAAAAGAAAGTTTCACTACTCCTCTAAGTGAAGTCAACTTATTTAGTGAAAAAACGTGGTGTATCATCCACCCATTCTAGAATGGTTCTTGCATGAACCTATATTATATAAAATTCCTACTATGCATCATCCTTGGGATTTAATGAAGGCCATTAACATTCTTACGCATCAAGAAATGAAGCCTTGAATCATAAAACTATAGGAAGTGGAGGATAGAAGGCTAGCTACACCAGCTAGCATAAAAACTTTATCACAAATGGAGATCCTAACCACACATGTGACTCAATCTAAAGTTAGAGTCAACTTTGACCCAAAGACTTTTAGCATGCTAAGGGTAACTGAGAAAATGATTAAGGCAGGTGGTGAGGATATCACCTATAAAAAAGTAGAGCCATTGACCAATTTCACATAAAAAGAAGCAAGGAAACATGGGGAATATCCAATCTTTGAAGAGGATCTCTTAGAATTAGTGCAAGCATAAATAGAGTAGTTACAAGAAGCTATCAAGGCCATGAAACAACAAAAGAAAAAATTAGAAGATCAAGTCATATTTTTTGTTCTAGAATCTATGATATGTTAAAATCCTTAAAATCAATGAGGTTTAGGAAATATGTAATGATCAATCAAGATACTATGGCCAAAAATAAAGTAGCTCAGTGGTAGGGTTCATACAACAAGGTGAAGGACTTGGTCACTATTTTGACAAAAGATCAAATCCCTAATTTTAAGACAATCACCCTAGCCCACTTGAACATGGTTATGGTTAAATTGATATAAAATATCAAGATCTTAAGTAAATGGACCAAGAGGCTAGAAGGACTCTTTGAGGATGGAAAGTAATTAGAGACTAGAATGAGGAATATAGTGGGGAGAATGAATACAAACCCAACTACACCCAATCTTATTAGTCTAATCATTGATGAATAATTCAAGCTCATTTCTACTCAAGTTATGTAGGAAGTAAAGAATCAGAGCTGAGGAAGAATAAAGGTTGACAATAGTAGGATATTGGACATGATCCTAGATTTTAAAAGAAAATATGGGTGAAGCAAAGAGCATCAGAGAAGTGCTAGACATAGATGATAAGGACTTTAGATACCTAGTATATCAAGAAGATGAGTTGTTCATGGAACCTATCATCAACCTCAAGTTGATTTATGGACAACATGACAAGGTGATGAAGATCTTGTAAGACAAATAGAAGGTTGAAACCATAGGGGAGCCCCAAAGCCAAATTAGTTGACTTTATTTCACTAAAATTTTGCTTTATTTTTTATTTAAAAGAGTAAAACTTGAAATAAGGGTGAGGTTAGTATAACCTGGATTTTTTTTACACTACGTAATCCAAATGATTGTAGATACTCCTCTTTGTTTGGGGAGGATGACTTGTAGATAATAAATCAAGCTAAAAATGGTGGATTAGTGAGATAGTAGGATAGACTACCTAGCATGAGCTAGATCCAAGAAGCACAAGATTATTTGGAGTTTGTCAATCCACACATTTAAAACACTTAAGTTATAATAAAGTAGAAATAGATGCTTGCATGAAATAACAAAAGGTACTGAACTCAAATACAAGAAATGATTGAAAAGAAACAAGTGATTTTGATTAAAAATAGAAATAAATGATTGAATACTAATGATAAATCACTCAAAATTGATTCAAAAAATAAGTTAAAGTTTTATGATAAAATAGAAACTCATAAACTAGGATTTAGAAATGGATAGATGGGTCAAATTAGCTTGTTGTAAAATAACACATAGTGACTATCAGTGATTAGATACATCCATCAATGGTTACGTAAGTCCATCGATGGTTAGGTAAATCCATTGGTGGTTATGTAAGACCATTGATAGTTATTGTAGAATTTGGTTTGGGAAAAAAAGTATGTTGGGGAGAATTGCAAAGAGGTTTTGGGAGTGGTGTTTGGGTTAAATATTAGTTGTGAGCTAGAAATTAATGCTCAAAGGTATTTGGTTCAGGGATTGGGTATCCAGGTCAGTGAGAATGGTTTGTGGGTGGTTTTGGGTAGGAGGTGAAATGTATGGAATTGCAAAACTCTAACACAGGAAAATGAGACAAAAGAGAAATAAAGGGGAATAACATAAGTAATAAAACAAATAGAGATAATTACTAAATCTTGATAAAAACATAAATACTTAGGTTTTAGGTGTTATTATTCTGATGAATGTTGGTGTTGGCTGAAATTTATTATGGATATTGGAATAATGTTCATAGAGTAATGATACCTTGGTTCAAGATAGTGAGTTGTAAAAGCACCCTAAGTCTCTAACCTAGTTCTTAGTTCACCGAGGAAGATTTTAGATTTACTTGGGAGTTAAAATATCTTGCACCCAAATGATATTCAACCTCTAGAATTCCTCTTTCAACCTTATCTTCATCTCTTAATATAAAATAAAGGATCATTGAAATGAATAATTTAATAAATAATTTATCAAACAGTCTAATCATGCATTGATCATATGAAGAACATATTAAAATTAGACTGATGATAATTAATGAGTGATTTTCAATTGAATTATAGTTGATTCTTTTGATCATGTAATAATTTAATTAACCACCAATGGTCTGGGTCAACAATCGGTGGTCAAGGAATGACCATCGATGATCAAGGGGACATAGTCAAAATTGGTTAATCCACCAATAACTGGTATTTAATTCCTTGGGAAATGGTCTAAAGTTATTAATGGAAAAATTGGTAAATAATCTAACCCAAAGGGGGATAAGGGGTGGCTTAAAGGTTGATGTAACATTGAGAGCCATGGTGTACATTTTTATAGTGTCTAAACTTTTCCCCTTTTTGTTAAGTAGTTTGTATCAATAAACTACAAAATAAAAAATGGAAGGTTGGTTACATGCCCAAAGTATGGGAGGAGGTGTTCCTACTCAATCTGGATTTTGATGAGTAGAAATAGAGTCGATGGTAGGTTTGACAAGTGGATAGGTGGGTGTGAAGGTTTGTTGGGTGGGCATTAAATGAGAACATGTACACAAAATGTGACTAATTGTAATATCATAGATCATGTATAGACTAGGATGCCATAGTTAAGGTAGGTGGTAAAATAAGGTTAGACTAAAAGGATATGTGATAGGATAACCAGGCCACAACATTAGGCATAGCTAATATGGGTTACTCCTATAAACTCAATTCTCCTAGGTAAGGTTGATGTATTTATAGGTATCCAAAAATTGGATCTGATCCTAAGAAAATAAAAATGGCTACAAGTGTCAAGACTATAAAGGGTCATGATCTAAAGCAACTAAATGATTAGTACTTAAAAGTACTGCAAGTTCATTCAAATATGGTAAGGTAATCAATGTGGTCAGAATGACCAAGGCAAGGTTGGGTCACAAAAATAAAGGTGATGGTAAAGGTATCATGGTGTATTCATCATAAATGAAGGCATACAAGTGGATTGAATGACCAAAAGGTGAACTATAGAGGTAAAGGCAGTTTTAGACTACATGTTCCTTTAGGAAAAGGAGATGGTAGGATGGTAAACCCCTAGAAGGGTCAATCATTGATGGACATATTTGACCATTAGCAATCACCTTGTGACCATTGATGGTCAAGAGTAAACCCTTAAAAGGCAACTATTAAAGGTCAAATGAGGACCTATTTGCTCATTTTTAAATATCAACCCACGGTGCTTTCCCTTGGCATTTACATAAATGATAGTGATTTAGCTCTATCAGTCTATAATAGCTAAGTCAGGTGGTTTTAATCAAGGTTAAGTGGTGAGTTGGAGGTTGACCAAAGTTGGCCAAGGTAGAGGAGATCTAGTGAGGATGTAATGAGTCAAGGGTGGATTGTGGGGCTAAGTGATAGTGATGGTTCTAAGGGATAAACCATTATGGAGCATGTGTAATGAGGTATGGGATGTCTTGAATTTCATTTGTTACTTTTCTTGTTTTTTATGTGGGAGGGTAGATATTGCAAATTAGGGGGTTTTGATTTTGAGGTATGAAATTGTTAGAGGGTTAGAAACAAGTTAAGGTAGTGAATATAGAGAAGGGGTTTAGAGGTTTTAGGCATGATTTTAATTATTGTGTTGATTATTGTTAGGTATTAGTGGGTTAGGGCTAAGTTTTAGTCATTGATGGTCACCACACAATGACCATCAGTGGTTTTTATCGACTATCATCGATTGATAAGCGATCATCAAATGGTTGATGTGTGGACCATCAATGGTCCACCACCCTAACCATTAATGTTATTGGTTTAATTGGCAATGATCCCACAAGGAACCATCACTAGTTGACACTCGATCATTGGTAGTCAGAATAAGGTTAGGGAATGGAGTAAAGAAGGGTAGAGAAATGGGTGAAGGTAGGGGAAGTGAATGGGTAAAGATAAGATAGGGTAAAAGGTAAGACTTGGTTTAGGTAGTATTAGGTAAGGATTTAGTTAGGCCTTAAAAATGGGGTAAGGTAGAAGTGAGTAGGGGTAAGGTTAAAAGGTAAAATACATAGGTCATGATTGAAGGCTAAAGAAAACTAAGGGATACATTTTAAATTTATAGTCAAGGGAACAACTACAAATGTGGGATCAAGTATCATAGCTCCTAGATGAGATACATAGGGCTATGATAAACTAGGAGTGAGAACACATGATAGTTGTGGGTCTAGGAAATATGAGATTTTATCAGCATGTGTTGAGAGACTTGGTGATATTAGTATCCCTCATCGAGAGATGGGACCTAGCTACCAACACTTTTTTACTACCAATAGGATAGATTACCATCCTACCAGATGACATTCATAATATTTTATAGATACTAATATGGAGTTAGACAATAGAGTATATTGATAGCAAGGATTGAGATTCACATATGGATTAGTTATTTAGTATGAACTCTGTTCATATTAGGTGGCATGTGGGAGGTTTCCATTATGCACCTATGTATCACATGGATAGGGGAGGGAGACATATTGTCATGATGATGATAGTCATTACCTACTATGCACTTCTATATTCTAGTAGTGGCATATTTCCATTTTTATTTTTAGGTGTTCTGGTAGATATGTTGATTGACTAGACCATGTTTTCATGGGCCCTGGTTTTATTAGTTAAGATCTATTGGGAGATCTAGGGATACATAGTACATAAGAGGTATGGCATTAGTGTTAGGTTTTTTCTACACTACTAGGCATATGAGCACATTAGGATGCTATGACCAAGTGGATTACCATGGTAAGCATGGGATCAAGTGGACTTTAGAGTGGGATTCATGAGGTGGAGAGGTGATTTTGCACTTACACCACCAAGAAGAGCATCTTAAGACTTGGAGTAGTACAGATATAGGTTAGAGGTATTAGTGGATGGGGAGGTTATATAGAGGTCATATACCATATTTTTAGCATGGTCAAGCTATGTTAGGAAGACCTTGTCACTACAAAGTTATAGGTGGATATATGGAAGATGAGAGCATGAGGTGGATCTCATCCATTCGATAGGGTCATGAGATAGTTTACGCTTGTTTAGGGTGTCCCAAGTGCTTTTTCAAGGTACAAAAGAGAGGATGTTGAGGAAACACTACCTTTTCCATAGCTTGAGGAGATATAGATAGACTATGAGGAGCTACCAATGGTCATATTTATTGATGATGTAAGGGTTATGCAAGAGTACCTTGTATGGTTTTAGGTGCTTTATATAGTGGCAATGTTTGGGGGAGATGGTGTACAACATAATCTCAACTTACACATGGTAGATGAGGGTGGGGATCATATAGATGTGGATGCCTTTGATAGGCAAGCACTCATCATGAAGATAAATCAGGCAAGGGTAGCACTAGTTGAAGCACAAGAAGCTCTTGCAGTGGTGACTATAGAGACATGGTATAGGGCTAGGTGTTTATCCTTACATAGGAGAGGGATACAACATGAGCACAAATAGCCTTGGTGAGATAGGAGAGGGATGCCTTGAGATAGGTAGGAGGGTGGGCACCTACACCTATTAGACCATTAAGGACCATATTTGTGGTGATGTATGTGTCCATGATCAAGGATATTTGATACTATGAGGCACTAGTCTTTAGATAGCTTCTAGATGAGCAACGATATGTTAAGTACAAATTAGTAATTACTAGGGGAGATAGTAGTGTTACACTAGATCAGTGAGTAGTATCTTCAGGTGCATAAACATATCTTAGAGATGGATAGGCTCCAAGGAGTAGTAGTGTTCTTCCACCTTAGACTCCTATCAGATGCCTATTTTGATGTATGATATGATTTTGATACTAGCTTATGAGTTAATATAGTGATATGTACATATCTTTTGAGAGACATGGACATTATGATTATATATGACTATTTTAATTATGAGCTTATTTATGTGATAATGGGTTATGGATGTTTTTTAATGGTTATGGGTAGTTATTTGATGTTCATGATGTGATGATGTTGTTTATGATATGATCATGATGTTGTGATTAGCATTTCTCTTATGAGTAGATACATGCTCAATTAGATGTTATAAATGTGAATGTTTTAAAATTAATGAATATGTGCCTCCTTATTTAGATAGACATGTGATGGATAACATATGTGGATGACTCATTTATTTATAAAAGAAATTATTAAAAGGTTATATATGTGTAAAATGGTTATTATTAGTTGATGTGATTGGCTAGAAGTGTGAAATGATGTTTGATGCATGAGATGGTTAATTTATTAAAATGTTTGTATGGTAAAAACACTTAAACAAATAAAGGAAGAAGCAAATCATGAAACAAAACATAAAATGTTGTTTAATGAATTGTATTTAATTATATTAATGTGGATTAAAAACACATAGATTAAGCTTGGATAACAAAACCAAATGTGAGAAAAGATAAGAAAAGATAAAACAATCAAGAGACAAACATCTTAGTGAATGCATCAACAAGTAGGTATGAGAAAACAAGAAGGAGACATAATGCTCATTCATTGGCAAGGACCAAAACAAAAGGAAGCTATATTGGCTTATGAACATAAGCCCTTCACATGCTTCTCATTATCATTCTTTGGTTGGTTAAAAAATTTCTTGATCACACAGTGTCAAGTAAGCTCAAAATTCCTTGTTTTATAGAGGGTATAAAAGGGAGATGGATGATAAATGAACCTTAATGTAAGTTCAACTTACCTCTTTTATAGGTTACTAAAGAGCCATTATAAACAAATCTATGTCATAGATGGTGTAGATTGATTGATGCAGGAAGTATACTTATGAAAGATAGTTGTGGCTTCCAAATTATTCTAGTTGTTTGCTTTTTCTAATTTTGATAAATGGTATTTTGATATTTTTCTATTGATTTTGATAGGTTGGGGAAGTTGATTGATGTGAGAAGCTTCCAATAAATCACTTACTTTTGACAAATGTTTTTACTTAGTCATCCTTCAAGGGAATGGTCTAAGTTTTTTTAGGCTTATGTTAGGATTTTTGATAGATGTCCTTCAAGGGAGTAGTCTACCTTATATAAAGCAATTTTGATTGGTTTTGGTAGTTATCTTTTAATGGAGTAGTCTACTAATGCTAGAGATGACCCATAGGATGTATGACTTTATTTTTGTTGCTATTTAGACATAGACCTAATTATATAGGCTTAAATTCTTGCCTTTATGAAGGAAAAACTAAAGCACAAGGAGGTTCAAATGATGGTTGAGAAGATGCTTTGATAGACAATGACCATGGGATCTCATCCTATTAGGGATGAAAATTATCCATGAGAATCATGCCATGAGTAAATCCATGATACCCATATTTAGGATTAAGGCTACAACTGTGATGGATAATCACATGATTCTTTATTTTAATCAGTCATCCTCAAAGTTAGGGGATGAAGGTGAAAATCTCATTAAAAAGAGACAATCTTAAGTTAGATAGAAGGTGAGTTTGATCTTATTTAACAAAATAAAGGATGTAGATGTGAAGCATTGAGAGGCTCAGGTTTTAGTTTCCCTTCAAGGGAGGATAATTGGTAAGTATCTGATCCATAATTATTCATAATGATATAATTGCCAAGCTAATTGAAATCAAAATTTCATCAATTTCTTTTTCTCCATATCAGTTATATGTTGATTTTCCTTTAAGACAAGGTCACTAATGTTGAATTATCATTATCTTAGGTATTTGTATAGGTATTATTGATTTATTCTTGGACAATAAGGTGAGGATAAACTTAAATTAATGTCAAACATGTCACAAAGACCTTGGACTTTTTTATTTTTAAAAGATTTTCCATTATTGGTAATTATTTTATGAACACCAAAATGATAGATAATGTTACGGTTAATAAAATCAATGATTTTTTGTATTTAATTGAAATGAGAGGAATAGCCTCTATGCATTTGGTGAAATATTTAGTCGCAATGATGATAGAATGATGTCACTATGAAGAATGGGTATTAATTTCATCAGCAAGATCCAATCCCTATTATGATAAGGGCTAAAAATCCTTAGATACTTGGAGGTTATGACTCGATGCATGATGTAAATTATTATTTTTCTAACCTTTAACACACTTTTTTACATAATCACAATAGTCCTAGTTAAGGGCAGGCTAGTAATAACCAAGGCAAAGGATATTCTTAGTGATATCTAGGCCACTAAAATGTCCCCCACAAATCCCATCATGTGTTTCTCTGATAGCATGAGAAATTTTATGACTACGTAAGCAATGAAAAAGGAGACCATCAAAGCCACACTTGTAATGAATTCCCCATAGTATGTTATAATGAGAGGTACTCTGAATAAACATTCTTTGACCATTCCTAATAATATTGAAGGGAACAATGCTTGGGTTGAGATAGTTGAATATCTACTTATAGTAAATATCATATGGGGCCTCTTCCACACTAAAAATGGAAGGAAGGTCTAATTTTGTATAAGAAGGCCTGGTAAGATGATAGATAGTGATGAAAAGTCTAGAATCAAAAGGTGTAGATGGGATCTAGGAAGTGAGAGAAGCCATTGTATAGGCAAACTTGTTCATAGATTATAGAGTGGCTTGGATAAGGTAATTATTAAATGAATTTAATAACACATCTTCTAGTTATTTATATTATTGTAAGACATTATTTTTACATTGATAATATCCATTTATTTTATTGATCATAAGTTGGGAGTTACCAAAAATATTGATCGTCTTGACTCCCAAGGCTAAAGTAGTTTGGAGACCTATCACTAGGGCTTTATACGCAGCCATGTTATTGTTACAATAGAAATCAAGATTGAAAGATAAATTAAGGGGTTCACCATCAAGGGAGATGATAATGATACATCACCCACACCATGTTGTCACTTTGATCTATCAAATAACATGGTCATTTAATAGGTGATGTCCTCTTGAGAAAGAATCGTAATGGACTCATCAAAAAACTAAAAGGATAAGGTTGGTTGTTTGCTAAAGGTGATTTATCTAATTGGTTAGTGGTGACTTGTCCTTTAATTTAATTTTACTAGAGGAACTCAAGATCAAACTCATCTAAAATCATGATCCATTTAGCCATACGTTGGTTTTGGTATGGCTTGGAATGCATGTACTTAAGCGGGTCAGTGTGAGTTATGACATAGGTCTTGTGATTAAGAAGGTAATGGTAAAGTTTGGAGGCTTTAGAGACTAAGGTGAGGAAAATTTTCTTAGTATGGGTGTACCAAGTTTCATAATCTATAAGCATTTGACTTATATAGTAGATAACTTTATCTTTATGTTGCTCATCTCGATGTGCAAGTATTACCCTTAAAGATTGATCAGTGGTGAAAATATAAAGGTATAAAGGTTGATCCTATTTAGAAGGAATGAGGATGGGTAGATAAAGTATTCTTTAAGTGAGTCAAAGGTATTTTGATAGTCTTTATTCTACTTAAAAGATATATATTTCTTAAGAAGGTGATGGAAAGGTTGGTATCTATCAAATAGCTTAGAGATGAAGTGACAAATGGATTAGAGATTCCCCTACAAACTATAGAGTTTATTGAGGTTATTAGAGGAGGCATGTCAAGGATCTCTTTTATTTTTGTGGGATCAAATTTGATTCCTTGAAGAGAAATGATAAAGCCAAGGATCTTTCCTAACAAGACCCAAAAAATGTATTTGTTAGGGTTAAGGCAAACATGGTAATGGATGAGGCATTCAAAGATAACCTTGAGAACTTATAAATGATCTTTACGACATTTAAATTTCCCAATAAGGTCATATACATAATCCTCTATAGTATTTTGAATAAGTTCATGGAAGATGTAGGTCATAACACGATGGTAAGTTGCATTAACATTATTCAAACTAAAAGGCATGACCCTATAGTAGAAATTCCCCCAAGGGGTAATAAAATCAATTTTATATTTATCTTTAGGGGCAATCAAGATCTTATTATAGTTTGAGAAACCATCCATAAGAGATAACATCTTATGGCCAGCTATGAGATCAACAATCTAGTTGATCCTTGGCAAAGGGAAGTCATCTTTTGGATAATCAAAGGTAATATCATGAAAATCCATTCAAATGTGAAGTCCCCCTATTGCTTTTGTTATATAGATGGCATTTGAGACCCATTGGGGATAATCAATGGGTTGGATGAAACTCATGGATAGGAGGCATTGATGCTCTTCTTTAACAAAAAGGGCTATGTGAGGGTGCATCTGATGAATATTCTACTTGATAGGTTTGGCATCATAGGTAGTAACAATATTATGGGTGGTGATGGAAGGGTCAATTCATGTCATGTCATTGTAAGACCAAGCAAATTTTATGCATTGGTCTTATAGGAAGGAGAGGAAATCTTAGAGCTCTAAGGAGTCTAGTGATTGGTTGATTTTGAAAATGCATGGGTTATCTTGAGTACCTAAGTTGACATTCATGGTGTATTCATTCAACATGGTTTAAGTCTCAAGAGGGAGATATTTGTGGATATAGTAATATTCTACACCAAGATAAGTGAGAAGGGAATCCTCATCTTGACATCAAATGGTATTAATGGTATGAGAGTCATCGTCTACCATCTTAGGATGAATTAGAGGAAAGGTTATGGTCTCCCCATCCTTTTGATAAGTTAGGGGTCTAATACTAATCATGTTGACGAAAAACAATTTAGGGGGAATGGCATTGAAATACTTAGATTTTGATGGGGAATGGGTTGGTGAGGATGGAACTTCCTTGTCAATGATGGTAATAGGAGGTTAATTTGTTGGCTCTTCAGGCATAATGAATTTGAGACCAAATTTCTCATGAGGCTTTTGGTCTTACATGGAAAAAATGTAGTGGTCTATGTTCATAATGTCCTAGATGGAATCCTTTCTAAGCACACCTATGGAGGTATGTCTTGGTGAACTCTAGTTTATATAGATAAGAGAAAAAAAAGGTGAATGGTTGAGGATAAGAGGTAGATGAGGTGGAAATTATTTGATCAAGTCCCCCATAGACAAGATTTGTTTGGAGATTGGGAGGCTCAAAAGGAATAATTGTTCCAATATTGGGATCTTAACTGGAATTTTGGTTAAGGTTCCCATACTCCTAGGGAGTAGGGAAGGCATCCAAGGTCAAGAGGTGATACTCCCCAACTGAGATACATTAGAATGTTGATTCCAAGATGTTTATGGGGATTTGGGTAGAAGGTATGGATGAGCTAGTCAAGGCTTGATTTATGGAAGAGGTGGAGTTGTCTTTGGTTGGTGAAGGTTTGGTTGATGGAGTAAGGAGAACATAATAAGGTTGGTATGTCATGTTGCATGATATAAAAGGACTTCAATTATCTCTTATGGTAACTACTTAACCCTAATTCTCAAAATTGATGCACCGATGTGGGGTAGATGGTACACAACTCATGGAATGGATCTAAGGGCATCCAAGTAAAATATTATCCTTGAACTTTCCTTCTACTACATAAAAGAGCTCAAGAAGCATGTAAGGTCCTAAATTAATGTTGAGGATGATAATTCTTAGATATGTTTCCATAGTCTCATTGAAATAATAGAGCACCACTGTGGTTTTTGACATAACATTCTCTAGGAATTTTAGTTGGTCATATGTGTGGGAGGAGATAATGTTGATGTTAGCTCCTCCATCAATCATAACCCTTTTGATATGGGTTAAATTGATGTATGAGATAATGAAAATAGAAGGATCCATATCATGGGGATAAATGGATAGCATTTTTTAATCCTTAAAAGTAACAAGGGTGTAAATTTAAAGGGCTTTGACAAAGGTTGCTAGAGGTTATGGATCTTTTAGTTGAACCTCTATGGACTTCAAAACCCTTATCATCATATGGTAGTGATGGGGTGAGGTATTGATAAATTCATATAAACTCATATTCATCATTGTTTGGTAAAGTTGCTTTAGAACTACTCTATGGATTGACTTAGAAGGGTTGGATTGGGAGGCACCCAAGATGGACACCTTGGGTTTGGGTGAAGGTGTTTGGGTTTGCTTGGGTGATTGGGTGGTGAAAGAAGGGTATGTCCATGAAATGGACTTGTTTATCTTCCCCATATCCTTTTTTTAGGCTTTTGATCATATGACAACATGTATGGTATGGATTTGGGGAGGAATTGGGCTAAGGATCTATTCCAGTTCCTCCTCACTCTTAGATGAGAGTGTCAGGGTAGGTAGGTTTAGGGTGGTTTCTTGTGGTTTTTTTATTGGTGTTTGGATCATGGGAGGCTCATCTATTAATAATTCATCCTCATTACATATCTGGTGGACTAGGAATTGGAGATATTTACAATGTTTTATATCATACCTAGGTGTTATATGGTCTAAGCATACCATATTTTCATTAAACTAAGATGTCTTAGGACTATGGGGGTCAAATAGTTTAATAGGATCCAAAGTCAAGTAAGAGGCTTGAAATAACCTTTTAAATATGGTTGAGTAAGACTCAAGCAATGGTGGCAAGGGAGTGGAGGTTTTGGCTTTGACTTTTGGGGTGGAAGCCTTATTAGGAGTTAGCTTTATAATGGGAGTTTTGGGTGGTGCAATATTCTTGGTGGATGGCATTTTGGATTTTAATGACTTGGAGGTAATTTTTTTTGGATGTATAAGGTTTATAAATAGAAGTTTGGTAGTGGATGTTTTGGAAATATAAGGGTTATAAGTAGAAGGCTTGGTAGTGGATGGTTTGGAGGTAGAAGGCATGGAAAGAATAGGTAGAGGTCTAGCTAAAAGAGGAGGTTGGGTTTGGGTTGACTTTGGGAGACTTATTTTCTTAATGGAAGGATGAGGTCCTAGGATGGAAGAAGGATTTGGTCCTAAAATGGAAGGCAAGGTAGAAATGGGTGGCAAGGTTTTGGTTTTTGAGATCCTAAGTGGCTCCACTTTCTTGGTTGTCTTAACTGGGGGTTTATTTGGTGGCCTAGATGGTACTAAACCCAAATTTAGTGGAGGTTGAGTAAGGCTCTTAGTGGGGATCATGCATAGGTTTTTGATGGGATTTGTTTGAATGGTAGAAGGTAACTTGGCTACTTTGGCTACATTTGGTTTAGATGGTTCAAATATGGCTTGAGAGGTAGAGGTTTTTTATGGTTTGGTTAGGATGATGGTGGGTTCAATAGAGGAAGTGGAAGGTAGGGTGGAAAAAATTATGGTTGAGGGATCTTGCTTGGTTAGATAGGGGATCCCAAGATGGTGCCAAAATGTGGCCTAATCCATGTTGGGTTAGGATAGGAACTCCAAGTTTCAAACTAGTCTAGAGAAAGGCCTATAGATGGGTTTAGTTCCTTTGGTATTAGACTCAAAGTATAAGTCCATGGGTGGAGAAAGGGAAGTGGTTTCCTTGTCATTTTCCTTAATAAAAGGCTCTAAGGCTTTAGAAGGTGATTCTTCCATGGGAGGGGTGGGTAAGGTGACCTCTTCCTTAGGAATACTTTCCAAAGGAAGAGTTGATTTATCTATGATGGAAGAGAAAGGTATGGTGGTAATGGTTGCCTCCTTTGGTATGTATTCCAAAATAGAAGTTGATAGCTTCACTACCTCAATAAGTGGAAAAAGGGGAATAATTGCTTTCTGTGTTTTGGTTTACAAAGGAATACAAGGTAACTCCACTATCTCAATAAGTAGAGGGGAAGAAGTGGTTTGGGAAATGGTTTCCTCAATAATGAGATCATGAACCACATTAACAGTATGGACCTCATGGTTGTGAGAGGATTCCACTTTATTGTTTCTATCTTTTGGGTAAGGGGAATGGTTAGGTGTTTTGTTATTTTTTAGAATAATGGAATTTTATTCCTAATTAAATAAATAGGTTTGAGTAGGATAAATCAATAAATAATGTGCAATAATTAAGCCACTAATTTGTGTAAATAGATTATATTTTTACCTTTTCTAAAAATAGTAATAACAAAGAGAAAATCAAACTTAGTTGAAAACTGACAGAGACAGATGTTGCAAGGTCTAGAAATTTGTTAGGGTGTGGAGCTAAAAGCTTCACCCATGAGCAAGTACAGAAATTACTGGAAGTCCACAGTCATCGTCGATAGTCAGGAGCAGACCAGAAGCTATCAGCGTTGATAGTAGGTTGGCCGACGTCGGTCACAGGCAGACTGGCAGGGACCGACGTTGGTCACCTATGCGTCCAGAAAGCTATTTTTGTGGACACAATAGAATGTTTGCATGTAAAGATGAACTGTTGGTGTTGAGTCTGAGTTTCTATTTTAAGTAGAACTGATTAGAGCCCTTGATTAGGAGGTGCATCTAGTGGCTATAATTGTATGCTCACGAATCTCTAAAGTTATATATTAGGGATAGATCTTCATAGCTTAGTAGACACTACTGTAGAAGTAGAATACAGATTGTATATGTGTATCAATCCAGATTGTGGAATTGATTATAATTGAGAGAGAGAACTCTTGAGGGAAAGAGATATAAGAAAGAGATCTATACATCTAAGAGAGGTGTGGAAGAAAAGAAGTTTCTTCAATTGTAATTCCTTCTGTAAAGAGTTTAATACAAGTTTTCAGGGTGGTTTCTTGTATCTCTTGTTCTTTGCTATTTCTGATTCTAGTTACTTATCTATCTGATTTAATTCCACATATAATTGCTTTCATATAGTAATCAATTTTGTTGACTGATCCCCAACAAGTGGTATTAGAGCCTGGTTGTAGGTTCAGAGCTTGATATCCAATAAGTGGTATCAAAGCTCAGTTTGACTAACAGGTTTTTCAGATCTGGTTAGTGTGTATTGATTACAGGTTACTCACAGAGGTTTCTATTTGAGTGGGAGAAGCAATGGCAGAAGAAAGTAAACTTAGAATGGAGAAGTTTAATGGCAAGAATTACCAATTATGGAGAATGCAGATAAAAGATTATCTGTATCAGAAAGATCTATACTTACCATTAGGTGGAGATGCAAAGAAGCCCACAGACATGGATGATGAAGAATGGGAAGTTCTTGATAAAAAGGCTCTTGGATCTATAAGATTGAGTCTAGCATCTACTGTGATATCTAATTTATCATAGGCAAAGTCTACGGTAGAGTTAATGACTACTTTAGCAAATTTATATGAAAAACCCTTAGCTTCAAATAAGGTATATCTTATGAAGCAGTTATTTAATTTGCAAATGCAGGAAGGTGGATCTGTATCTAATCATCTAAATGATTTCCATGGAATTGTGAATCAATTAAATTCAGTCAAAATAGTGTTTGATGATGAAATTAAATCTCTATTAATCTTATGCTCTTTACCTGAGAGTTGGCATAGCTTGGTAATGGAAGTTAGTAATACTGCATCTGCTTCAAATATTTTAAAAGTAGATGATGTTGTTAGTGTAATCTTGAATGAAGAAATTTGTAGGAAAAGCACAGAAGAGACATCAGGGAATGCTTAAAGTTTTGAGAGCAGGGGAAGGCAGAAAGAGAAGGGCAAGAAAGGGAGATCAAGATCTAAGTCAAATGTGAGAGGTAGATCCAAATCTAGAAATGGCAGGAGGATAGCTTGCTGGAATTGTGGAAAGATAGGGCACATAAGCAAAGATTGTTGGTCAAAGCCTAAAGAAGACAGATAGCATGATGATAAAGAAGAAGCAAAGGTGGCAGGTATTGTTGCACAAGATGCTCTTATATTCTCTTTGCATAATAATATAGAATCTTAGGTTTTAGATTCTGGTGCATCTTTCCATGCAACCCCCAATAGAGAATATTTCAGTGACTATGTCCATGGAGATTTTGGAATAGTTTACTTAGGGGATGATGAGCCTTGCAAAATTGTTGGCAAAGAAAAAGGGCAGCTGAAAATGCAGAATGGCAACACATGGGTGTTGAGAGATGTCATGCATGTTCCCAGCCTGAAGAGGAATTTGATTTTTGCAAGAAAGTTAGGGGATGAGGGTTGTACAATAACTCTCACAGCTGAATCTTGGAAGGTGTCCAAGGGTGCACTTGTAATGGCCAAAGGTAAGAGAGTAGGTACTCTCTATTTATGTAATTGTATTACTAATAATTCTCCTTCTGTATTATCTACTTTAGATGTAGATGCAAAGTTGTGGTATCAAAGGCTTAGCCACATGAGTGAGAAGGGAATGACAATTCTTAAGTCAAAAGGTATGTTTCCAGATTTAAAAAGCATAGATCTAGATTTTTGTGAAGACTATATTTTTGGAAAATAGAAGAGAGTGAGTTTTCTCAAGACTGGGTCAACAAAGAAGAAGCACAAATTGTAGCTTGCTCACACAGATGTGTGGGGACCAGCTCAAGTTACTTCTATTGGAGGATCTTAGTACTATGTTTCCTTCATAGATGATGCTACAAGAAAGGTATGGGTCTATTGTATTAAGAAGAAATCTGATGTTTTTGACACGTTTAAGATTTGGAAAGCTATGGTTGAGAATGAAACAGGTAGGAGATTGAAGTGCCTTAGATCTGACAATGATGATGAGTTCTGCAGCCACAAGTTCAACTAGTATTGTTATATGCATGGGATCTACAGGCAAAGGACTATTCCAAGAACACCTCAACAAAATGGAGTTGTTGAAAGGATGAACAAAACAATCATGGAGCGTGCAAGGTGTATGAGATTGCATGTTGGATTGCCCTTAGAGTTTTGGGTAGAAGCTGTAGATACTGTAGTTTACCTGATTAATAGAGGACCCTCTACAGCGCTGGATGGTGGAATTCTAGAAGACGCATGGACAGGTAAAAAGGTAGATCTATCATTTCTCAAAGTTTTTGGTTGTGAAGCCTTTATGCACGTTGATGATGGATGCTAAGTCTATGAGGTGCACATTCATTGGCTATGGCTCTGATGATTTCGGATTTAGGTTTTGGAATCTAGGAACTAACAAAATAATTAGGAGTCATGATGTTTTTTTCAATGAAAAAGTGATGTATAGTGATCAGCTCAAGAAGCTGAATCAATCTGGGCAGAGAAATAGAGAATTGGACAAGGTGACAGTCCAAAAGGAGCTCGCAGGAAAGAATAATCACAGAAAGGAAAACATAGAGACCGGCATCTGTCAGGCAAGAACCGATGTTGGTAGTACAGGAACTGATGTCGATCAGACAGTGACCAACGTTGGCTAGGCAGGAATCGACGTCGGTCAGGTGGAACCGATGTCAGCTAGTAACAAGCCTAGAAGTGACCGAGGTTGGTCACTGTCAGAGAATTTGGGCAGACAGCGTGTTGTGAATGAGTCTCAAATGCCCATCAGGAGGTCAGAAAGAGTAAGTAAACCTCCAATTCGATATTCCCCTTCATTATTCTATTTATTTCTAACTGATGGTGGAGAACCAGAGAGTTTTGATGAAGTAATACAGGGGGAATCCAAGAATCAGTGGGAGCTAGGCATGAATGAGGAAATTGATTCCTTGAGAGAGAGCCAAACATGGGATTTGGTTGAGTTGCTAGCAGGAAAGAAGACACTGAAGACCAGATGGATCTACAGATTGAAAGAAGGTGAGAATGGACAGATGAGATATAAGGCTAGGTTGGTAGTGAAAGGATTTGCACAAAAACCAGGTATTGATTTTGGTGAGATTTTCTCTCCTATTGTTAAAATGACTTCTATACAGATTGTACTATCTTTAGTTGCTATTGAGGATTTGCATCTTGAGCAGCTTGATGTTAAGAATGTGTTTTTTCATGGAGATTTGGATGAGGAAATATATATGGATCAGCCAGAAGGATTTGAGGTCAAAGGTAAGGAGAATCTTGTGTGCAGATTAAAGAAAAGCTTGTATGGCCTCAAGCAAGCTCCAAGACAATGGTATCTTGGATTTGATAGGTTTATGACTGAGCATGGATACATTAGATGTCAATCTAACCATTGTGTGTATTTTAAGAGATTAGATAATGGTAGATATATTATTTTTTTGTTGTATGTAGATGATATGCTGGTTGCAAGATCACACATGCAGGATATCTCTGAGCTTAAGGTGAAATTAGCTCACACATTTGCCATGAAGGATTTGGGAGTAGCAAATAAAATCCTTGGCATGAATATTAAGAGAGACAGGACAAATCACAGGTTGATTTTGTCTCAAGAGGATTATGTGAACAAGGTGTTGAAACGGTTCAATATGCAGGATGCAAAACCGGTAAGCACACCTATGGCTGGACATTTTAAGTTGAGGAAAGAATAATGTCCTAATTCACATGATGAGGTAGAGTACATGAGAAAAGTTCCATATGCTTGCGCAGTAGGAAGTTTAATGTATGCAATGGTTTGTACTAGGCCTGATATTGCCCAAGCAGTGGGAGTTGTAAGTAAGTATATGGCCAATCCAAGGAAGGAACATTGGAAAGCAGTTCAGTTGATCCTTAGATATCTAAGAGGAACCAATAGTAGGCATTTGTGTTATGGAGGTTCAAATACTTCTCTACATGGTTATGTAGATTTAGATATGGCAGGTGATTTGGATGGCAGGAGGAGCACCACAGGATATGTTTTCACTATTGGTGGAACGGCGGTTAGCTGGATTTCAAAGTTGCAAAAGGACGTTGCCTTGTCAACTAAAGAAGCAAAATATATTGCAGTCACAGAGGCTAGCAAAGAGATGATATGGATGACATGGTTCATGAAAGAGCTTGGAAAGGAGCAAGAGAGTTGCAGACTATATAGTGATAATCAGAGTGCAATTCATTTGGCTAAGAATTTAACCTTTCATTCAAGAACAAAGCATATACAACTTAGGTACCACTTCATTAGACAGGTATTGGAGGATGGTGAGTTGAAGCTGGAGAAGATTCATATAGATAAGAACCCTACAGATATGTTAACCAAGTCAGTAACAAAGGAGAAGTTGAATCTTCATTCAACTTTTGTTGGTCTTCATGATTGAGTTGAAGATGGAGGAGCTAAAAGATGTTGATGTACAGGTACTGGTGCAGCTATTTATCTCCAAGTGGGAGATTTTTAGGGTGTGGAGCTAAAAGCTTCACCCATGAGCAAGTACAAAAGTTGTTGGAAGTCCAAAGTCACCGTCAACGGTCAGGAGCAGACCAAAAGCTACTGGCGTCGATAGTAGGTCAGTCGACGTCAGTCACAGGCAGACTGGCAGGGACTGACGTCAGTCACCTGTGCATCCAGAAAGCTATTTCTATGGATAGAATAGAATGTTTGCATGTAAAGAGGAACTGTTGGTGTTGAGTCTGAGTTTCTATTTTAAGTAGAACTGATTAGAGCCCTTGATTAGGAGGTGCATCTAGTGGCTGTAATTGTATGCTCATGAATCTCTAAAGTTATATATTAGGGATAGATCTT
The DNA here is from genome assembly GCA_037957365.1 of Torreya grandis. Classification (NCBI taxonomy): domain Eukaryota; kingdom Viridiplantae; phylum Streptophyta; class Pinopsida; order Cupressales; family Taxaceae; genus Torreya; species Torreya grandis. Next base: position 700,469 of record JARHVA010001846.1, read on the forward strand.
CATAGCTTAATAGACACTATTATAGAAGTAGAATATAGATTGTATATGTGTATCAATCCAGATTATGGAATTGATTGTAATTGAGAGAGAGAACTCTTGAGGGAAAGAGATCTAAGAAATAGATCTATACATCTAAGAGAGGTGTGGAAGAAAAGAAGTTTCTTCAATTGTAATTTCTTCTGTAAAGATTTTAATACAAGTTTTTAGGGTGGTTTCTTGTATCTCTTGTTCTTTGCTATTTCTGATTCTAGTTACTTATCTATCTGATTTAATTCCACATATAATTGCTTTCATATAGTAATCAATTTTGTTGATTGATCCCCAACAAAAATTTTGTGTAGGATTAGAAGACTATCATAAACAAGATCATGGATATTTTTTATAGATTGGACAGGAGTGTCAACATTGGGATACCCTATTATTCATCACTATAGTCCTTTTCTAGTGCTATTTTCTAAGTGATCTAAGTTTTTTGATTTCTGCTCGACAGGTTTGTGTTACCTTGTCAATGAAATATCAAATCCTATGAGTCTATAAAGCTCATTGTGCATCTATTTTAATCTTCAAATCCATATGATCTCTTTGTTCTTGAAATTGAATGACAACTTGGGAAAGAGAGAGAAGGGGTTAGCATGTAAAGGATATGTTAGACACACTTCACACCCCGTGTGTGGGCATATTGCCAACATGCCAATACTCTAAGGAGGGATCAATGTAATGTAATTCTCCCATTGAAGTGTTTGGTGTAATTGTGTATGAAAATGCAACTAGATGTGAAATTGGGTGTACTTATAATGACTAGGGACTGGCGTAATGAATTTAAATAAGCTTGGAATAATATTGGAAGGTTGTATACAGAGAATAGGGAAAAGTGCTTGAATGTACTTACTTGTATTTTTGCTTCTCTATTGTAAATGAGTGCCAACCCTTCTACATAGAATTTTAATGGAACTTTATAAGAGATTTAATTATTTTGGCTTAAATGAATTTGCATTAGGCTAACATGAATTTGGATAAGGATCTAGGATAATATGATCATTTGAGCCAATTTTTCACTTAGACAATAGTGCCATAATATAGGACACCCTAGGTTCAGCACTCCTATCCAACTTGGGCACTATTGTCCAAAGGATGATGAGACCTACGGGGATGAATCTAGGCCTAAAAGAGCTACCTGGGTTTGTAAGGGTTAAGTCTAAAAGGTTGTGGATGACTAGGAAATAGTGAAAAAAAATCTTAAAAAGGTTGTGTAAACAAGTAGGAGGACCAATGGATTAGGTATCTTTAGCCACACTCAAGTAACTAAATTTTGCATTTTATATGATTACATTTTCCCCTATTTATTCTAGTGATGTATAAAATCAAAATACTAGGATAAAATAAAAAGTGTACAAAAACTTACCTGCAAAGGTGAAGCCCATGAAGCTTGTGTGATGTTGAGTAATCATGGATAGTGCATAGAGAGCACATTGTGAAAGTGTGAATCTCTAAAATGAAACAAGGAGTAGATCAAATTTTATTATATGTGATATAAAACAAGAACATAAAAACTTTGAGTAAAATAAAAAGGAAGAGAAAGGAACAAATACACCTCACTGGGTATGCAAACCAATATAAAACCTATTATGATCTTGAGTAGGCTAAGTAATGCTAGATTATGTTGGATGATGCTATACTAAAATTTATATCATGAATGGATTTGAGTGCTTAATTCCCCAAAAAGTTGCTCAAGAATTAGTAAGATTGGTCCTTTGGCTCCATCATTGCCCACTAAGTGAAGCTAGGTGGTCATACATGTGTTGATCGATGTTTGGACTATGTGTCCAATCCCTCTGAATAGGTGACTCAAGAATACAAAGGTTGACCCTTTAGATCCGTTGTTGCCTATTGAGTGAAGCTAGATGATCATGCATGTGATAATCGATATCTTGACTGTGTGTTCAATCCCTCTAAATAGGTGGCTCAAGAATACAAAGGTTATCCCTTTGGCTCCATCATTTCTGCATGAAGTGAATTAATGAAGTAATACCAGTATAGAATATATGTCATATGAGATGGCTCATGGAGCCCATAGATGTTCCAAAAATCTGACAATGTGGTGTGGATAGTTGAATATATACTAGAAATTAGGCCACTCTTGGCCATTCTGAAATATGGAGGTTAGGCTTGCATGAAATCCACTCTGAAACTAATGCAATATGCTTATGTGAAATCCAACTCGAGAATTCAAGTACTCAATAAGTTATACTTGTATGAAATATCAACTTGAGAATGATATCAATGACCTATAGATGGAGTAAGGCATGTAACTACTAAGAATGCCTAGGTAATAAACTAAACTCAAAAATAAAAGAAGACCAATGTGTCATGCACATTGCCCCTAATTACTGGTGTCTTGAACATGGATTATGATCTAGAAGTAATGTAAAATGCCTAATATAAAATTAGAAGTGAGATTCATCATGCTTCACATGATACCCCCTTATATCTAGATTCCCTAAGAAAACTATACTAAAATTATTGATTTTGGCTAATTTGGATGTGTAAAAACTATCATTGAGCTAAACTTTTTGCCTATTACTAGAAAACCTAGGTGTTTTTCTACCTATAAAAAATCACCAAAATGAGGACACCCTTGTGTTTGTCATTATTGTCCATTTATGGCGCTATTTTCCTATGCTAAAATTGGTTGTTGATCTAGAATTGTCACTATTTTTATGTTCTATTATGAATGGTTTAACCTCTAGATTCTAAACTAGGTGATCTAAATTTAGTTATTTTGACTGCTAGGAGATTTTATGTCTATAATAAAACCCCTATTTATTTCCCCCTCTTTTGAGGGTAGGAATTATTGAACCTGCAATGACTACCCTCAAAATAAAAGAGTCCTGTAAGTGTGTTATATTGCATAGATACATGATATAACAATGATATTTGACAAGATATCTCTATATATAGTGATGTTTATATTAAGAGATTGTTAGATCAATAAGGGTATTATTAGATAGATATAACAATGTAAAAGCATGTACAATGTATTGAAATGGAGCTAGAAATAGTGGATGTTAGTTGTTAGTTGGAGGGATGGAGTATGATGTCCATCATGGCATCCAAAAAAGTAAGTTAAATACATGATATGGATCATGGCATTGCAAATAAGGACAAGAAATCAAGCAACAAGCAAAAAAATCAAGAAGCATACAAGATTATCTAAGGGGCCATGCAAATAAGGGACATGGGCACATGTCACTCAAAATGGAAATCAAGCATACAAGGCATATTCAGATGCCACATACACATACAATTTGAAATAAGTAAAGATTGGCATGAGGACCACAGGCACATAGATGAGTAAAAGAAAGGGACATTGGCAAATGTCCAAAGGTACACACACATTAATAAAATAAAAAGACATTGGCAAATGTCCAAAGGCACACATAAGAAACAAAATTGGAACTAGAAATGCAATCACATCTAGCTACACAAAGCAAGAAAGGAAAACATGTAAAAATTGAAAAGGTACAATCACATCTAACTAATCAAATCAAGAGTGAAAGTATGTAGACATGTTTAGTACAAGTATAGGTATATGCTTGAAAATACACAAGTGAACGATACTAGTGAGTGTTAATAGGGTAATCTGTGTAAGCTAGTAAATAATGTACATCAACATGATAACTAGAGTGTGTGGTGTAGGAATGACATAACCTAGATGGTGTAGTCATGTATAATATGCCCCCAATGAGAAGATGTATGTCAATGTGTGTCTCAAATGTTGAAGTAGGATACCCCCTCAATGGGTAAAATGAAGCAATCAAGGAACTGGATATCACTACACACACTCAAAGAAGATCAAGTGATGCATGGTAATGTAGTTAATTGACAAACAATACCATAGAACAACAAATGTAAGTCTAACACATTAGTAGAAATGTAAAACATGGATGATGCATATAATCTAAATACTTTTGGTGTTTTTGAATTATTTGAATGTTTTTGTATTTTGAAATTTTGTATTTTTTTTGTATTTTTATATAAGTTAGGTACAATCAAGAAAAATAGATTATATACAAGCAATGCTCAAAGGAATTTATGTAAAAGCATGTAAATAAATCAATATGTACATGATAATATAAAAGACTAGGCTAGAGTGCAGAAGGGATCCAAGGATGGAGCCTATGAGGGATGGAAATGGAGGAAAGGGTCATGGCCATCATCAAATGCCTCAAGATCATCATCATAAGTATCATCATTTGCTGCAAATGTTGTTTTTATGGTGTCATCTTGTCGAAAGAAAACTAAAGGTTATTCTGGTGGTAGAGATGTTGACTTTGCTCTGGGACATTTAGTCCTCCTAGTAGATGATTTTAGTGGAAGTGATGGAGATAGTGTTGTTGGTGGTGCTATAATATGAATAATACCTTGATCATTTATTTTATCCAATCTTTGTTGTAAATTTATACATGATTTTTTATCATGGCTTGTAATCTTATGAAAATTATAAAATGGGTGACCATCCTGATGTGATAATATGCTGATAGATCTACGTCATACTATAGGTAATGTGATGAATCCATGATCAAGTAATATATGTAACATAAATTATGGTTGATTTGTGTTGCCTAAATGAATATGAATAACTAGCTTTATATCTGTAGAGGTAACCATGTGAACTATATGTGCCAAGTGGTCTGATTGTTGTCGTGAGTGTGGAGTATATCCTGAGAGTGTAGTATAAGATACTAAAAGTGTTTTAGGATGTGGTATGAGAGATTTAGAGTCATATTGGTACTCTCCTAGGCTAACTAGTGTAAAGGTCAATCCACACAAATAGTCATATGTGAGTGTTGGTGTCGTATCATCATCTAAAGAAGCTTGTGAATCTATATCAACATCATGTACATATGGTAGCTCAAAATTTACCATAAGGGGTAATTGTGATATAGGAGTCTCATCATCTATAGTAGTAGAATATAATACTACCTCAAAGATATTTGTAACTACTGGAGTAACTGTGGACTCAACTAGAACTATTGGTAATATTGTCGATGATGGTGGATGTGTAATAAGTGTCAGAGCTATGATCGATGGATTAGTTGGAATGGCTGAAGCTATTATGACGAGTGGAATATCTATAGTTGAAGGTGTGACTATAAGTAGAGGAGTGTGAGAAGTGCTAGTCTCTCCAACCTCATGTGTATGTATTTGATCAAGAAAAATGCTATGAGGTGGTGGTTATACTATGAGATATGATGTATTATCTAGAAAAATGGTTGAAGATGACTCTGTAATTTGATAATATTTGAATGGTTGGTTGTCTGCTAGACATGTGTATAGATATCCCCCATGGAGAAATTTGATACCTCAATGGAGAGTAGAAGGAATGGCCCCCATAGTATGTATCCAAGGTCATTCAAGTAAAATATTATAGTAGAGAGGACATAGCATGACTTGAAACTATGTAGAGAGGATTTTTGGTCCCACCATAATATCTAAAGTAATAGTGCCCAATGTTTGTCATGGTATATCATTGAACCCTTGAATGTTCTTATATGATTTTTTCATGGATGCCAAATCTAAGCCCATGACCTCTAAGAATGTGGCATTACATATATTCAGTCTAGAACCACTATCAACAATAACTCTCTTGGTTGTGCTAGTTTTGACTTGAACTTGTATGAATAGTGGCAAATTTTGATCAATAACTATCTGAGAAGGCATGTCCTTACTATCAAAATAAATTTCATCTTCTATAGTTTTTAAAGTGTTGAACACTGATGCAAAATAAGAAGGTTCCAAATCAATAGGCATAGAAGTCTGAATGAGTGCCTGATAAAGAATTTCCTTGAATACATTAGATTTTTAAAGTAGTTCTAACATGCAAATCTTAGCCAGAGTGTTTCTCAACTAATCAACAATGTCATATGCCTTGTGAAAATCTACCTATGTGGGAGGGTTAGGTCTAGGATGGGTAGGAATAGCAAGGTGACAGGGCTCCTAAGTAGGTAGAGGAGGCATAGCGGTATGTCATGTAATAACTCTAACTACATTATCTACTATATGTATAGGAGTAGTAGCTATGGGAGAAGAGTGAAGATAATTGAAGGGTCAATGAGGTGGAGGAAAAAAAGGTGTCAATTGGTCTCTCTGGCAATGGGTAGTGACATGGGGAAAAGTGAAATGGACCATGCAACATGAATCAGTATGGGGTAGGGGCTCCAAGGGAGGTGATGCAAGAGATATATTAACATGTTTAAGAATAAATTGGTTAATTTCATCCCATATAATGAAAAATAGGCATGATATACAAAGAATGAAACTTTGTAATAACATATGATAGACTTCATCATTCATGTACATGATAGGGCCCATTATGGTTTCCTTATTATTTGCAAGAAATGTAAGAAACATTTGTAAATAAATAAACAACATTTTTACAATTTAATAATGGATGTAAGGTGATAGCTCAAAAATCAAATAGGTGCTCGTACATGCAATTAGGTATTTTTTCAAAAATATTTGCATAAAATACTATGAATTTTTGTAATTTAAATTAAATTTTTGAGCTAAGTATGCAATATAAAATTTATTAAATGGTTAGAAAATTAGTGGAAAATAACTGGGAGCTAGTTGATGCAACTAGGGTGTTTGAATGATTTTTTTTAAAATAGTATGATAATTTTAAAATTTTGATATGAACTTAAATGAAATTTTTAGAATTTTTCTTGGAAAATTTAGGAAATAACATAAAATATTTCTAAAATTAGCAATATGTTTTTCCTAGTGTTTGGAATGTGTTTGTATGCAAAAAGGACCTAATATGTGCAAACTAGGATTTTAACAAAATATATGATAATTTTTCAATTAATTTGTAGATTTCTAAGTTTTAAATATATAAAAAATATGGAAAGTATGGAAAAAAATAGAAATAATTTACCCTAGGGTTTCTAGGATTTTTGTGCAAAAATTTGAAGTTAGGGTCACCAAATGTTTTGTTATTTTTTAGAATAATGGAATTTTATTCTTAAAATAATAAACAGGTCTGAGTAGGATAAATCAATAAATAATGTGCAATAATTAAGCCACTAATTTGCTTTAAAATATTATATTTTTACCTTTTTTAAAAATATTAATAACAAAGATAAAATCAAACTTAGCTGGAAAATGATTGAGATGGTTGTTGTAGGGTCAAGAAATTTTTGTGCTGTCTTGGGAAACTATCATGAACAGGATCCTAAAGTTTGTTTATAGATTCGATAGGAGAACTAAAAGTGGAACACCCTATTGTTCAGTGATATAGTCCTTTTTTGGCATTATTTTTTAGGTGATCTGAGTTTTTTGGGTTCTACTTGGTAGGTTTGTGTTACCCTGTCAGTGAAATATCAAAGGCTGAAAGTCTATGAATTTTACTGTGCACCTATTTAATATTCAAATCCTTAGGATCTCTTTGTTCTTAAACTTGAATGGCACCTTAGGAAAGAGAGATAAGAGGTTATTGTGTAAAATATACACTGGATGCACTTCACACCCTGTGTGTGGGCATGTTGCCTGCATACCAATACTTCGAGGAGGGACCAAGATAATGTAATTATCTTATTGAAGTTCTTGGTGAAATTATGTATGAAAATACAACTAGATGTGAAATTGGGTGTACTTGAAATGACTAGGGACCGGTGTAAGGGTTTTGAATAACCTTGGAATAATATTGGAAGGTTATATGTAGAGAATAGGGAAAAGTGCTTGAATGTACTTGTTTGTATTCTTGCTTCTCTCCTGTAAATGAATGTCAACCTTTATAAATGGACTTTTAATGGCCTTTTATAAGGGATTTAATGATTGTGGGTTAAATTGATTTGTATTAGGCTGACATGAATTGGGATAAGGATCTGAGAGAATATGACTATTTGAGCCAATTTTACACTTAGACAGTAGTGCAAGAAACATGACACCTTGGGTTTCAGTGATCCTATCCAAGTTGGGCACTATTGTCTAAAGGGTATGAGACCTGTGGGGATGGATATGAGCTTGAAATAGTTACCTAGGTCTATAAGGTTTAAGTCCAAAAGGTTGTGTATGATTGAGAAACAATGAAATAAAAGTCTAAAAGGTTTGTGTAAGCAAGTAGGGGGACATATGGCTTAATTGTCTTTAGTCATACTCAAGTAACCAAATTTCACATTTTATATGACTACATTGGGAAAAGGTTGTCTAAATATGTCAAGTGATTGATTTGGGAATGCATTGGGGTTATCCAACACAAGTTTCCCCTTGTCAATCAACCCTTAGATAATGTTTTTAAAAGTATTGCATCTACTAACATCATGTCCAATGACACGGTGGAAGGCACATAATTCATTCTCCTTATACCAACCAGGTATAGGATGAGAGGAATATAATTGTTGTGGGGGTTTGATTGGAGGAAGTTATATGATATTTACTTTCAAAAACTTTTCTAAAATGGAAGAATATGACTCCCCTAGTGGAGTGTAATGCTTTTGGTTATTATGGCTTTGGTTTTGGGTATTATGGTTGAAAGACTTATAAGAGTTGGTTTGGCTAACAACAGGAGAAGGGATGGTCTGAAGGACAACTGCATTCATCATTCCCTTGGTTTTGGTGTTGGTGTTGGAGTGGATGGTGGTTTTGGAGGAGAATTCTTGTTTCTCAATTTTAGCTTCCCCTCATCAATAGCTCTAATCTATAAGTTTTTTTCCATGGTGAAAGCCTCATCAAAGGTATTGAAATTCTGAACTTGTAGAGTGGAGGAAATATATTTTGCACAAGCTTGAGAGAAAATATCAATCAGCTTGGGTTGGGGAAAAGATAAAGAGAGTTGGTTTATCAAACCTCTCCAATGGGCTACGAAATCAGCAATTGACTCATCTTCAAATTTCTAAATGGAGTAGAGGTCAGTGATAGAAAATTTATTAGATATATTTATGGAAAAATGATCTAAGAAGGTTTGAGATAATTGGGCAAAAGAAAAGATGGAGTGATTGGTAATAAAACTATACCAATTTTGTCAGGGAAACCACAGAACAATAAACATGCTCCGATGCCTACTTTGTCAGGATCTTGCTCCCTCAATAAGAGCACAAATATGATTACTCTGTATAGGCAACTAATCACGGAATTTAACTGGAAATATAAAGTAACTAGAAATATGAAACAACACAGGAATTGAGAGACAATACACTATCTTGTATTAATATCATACAGAAGAATATACAATAAAGAAGATGCCACTTCTTCTTCCACCTCAAAGGTTTGCCACACCTTAAGACCTTCTTCCCTCTCTCTCTTGGTCACAACAATCAACTCCAATACAGAATTGATGTTCACCTCTCCAACTAGTTAGTATCCTTCACTGCCAGTTCTCCAGTGCTCCACGCACTCCAAGTAGATCTCCTACTCTCTGCTGCTACCTGCAAATAACTAGATCATACTCACCATGTAGATGTCTTTCTACACACCTGAAGAACCCTTGTCCTTGCCTCACCAATTCCTTATGATTCTTCAACCAGTACCCCGGTGGATCTTCTCCAAGAACTTGCACAACCTATAACTCTCTCTGATCATACACTCTCAGTACCCCTATTGGTAACTAGGAGGAACTACACAAGCTCTCTCTACAAGCCCAATGGCTTTCTAGCACATGTTTACAATACAGCCCATGAGTCCATATATAGATCGCATGCTTATAATAATTAGACTAACCTAATTACAATAATTAGACTCGCAACTCAAGACTACGACTAGCCTTCAACATGCAAGCTAACAGTCTTAAAATAGACTCTCCGGGATCAACATGTGAACTGCCTATTCTCGCACAGGCTACCGACGTCGGCTCCTCCATGACCGATGTCAGCTGACTGGTGACCGATGCCGGTTGCTTCCTCTTTGCTATCTAACCGACGTCGGTTGATCAGACCGACGCCGGTTTCCCTGCGACTGATTCTGCAACTCCCCGCAACTCTGCATCCTCCGTAACTTTTCCTGTTTGCATCCTGGTGAAGCTTTTAGCTCCACAACATAACAAATTTAATTTTGGATCAGATAAGGACATGGGGAAGGTGGAAAGAAGGAAAGAATCATCATAATAAATCAAATAGAAATAGTGTCTAAATACTCTAAGATGTTGTTGACAATCTCCCTTGCTCTAAAATTTTGAAAATTTTGGAAGTTTCCATTGAAGAGGATAAGGTCAGATTGGGATGGATGGATGAATTGGTTCATTGCAAATTTGATTGTATAATAAGAATTATGGGCACCAAAAATAGATGACTCTAAATTGGTCATCTTGTCCATCAACATCTTAACTAAATCATTTTTTAGTTGTGCACCCTCGTATTTGTAGGGTAAATTTTGTTAGGGTTGGGTAGGTGCAACATAAGGATAGCTACTGGAAGGTTGAGAGGGTACCATATATTGGTATGTGGACATGGGTGGTTGAGAGGATACTGCATATGTGAAAGTGGATATAGGAGTTTGGGTAGAAGGTGGAGCCATATACCCTTGTGGGTTAAAAATATAGCTTGGGTTGGGTGAAATTGGTACTTATTGAGGAATCAACATGGTTTGGGTCTAGAGGTATGGTTGGGTTGATAGGTTGAGGATGGGTGGTAACCTTAGTACTAATGGGTGTAATGTTAGAAGGTATGGAAACCACCAAACTTTGGAATGGAGTAGAGGTTGGTGGGTTAGAGATAACAAGAGGAGGGGTGGAAACACTAATAGAGGGTAATCCAATGGTAAGTGAAGTATAGGTGCCCAAAGGTTGGGTTTCTCCTATACCAAAAGAGTTATTAGTTGGGGTGGAAGGCGTTTGGGTGTTGGTCGGTTGGATTAGTTGGTTTTGGATGGTGGTATTGGAGGGATTGTTGGTATAAAAAGATGGTTGGGTGATTAAGGGTTGGGTGTAAATGGTGGAAATAGAGGTGTTATCCATAGGATGGGATGGCATACCATAGGGTGGATCAATAAATGGAACTGAAGTGCGGGTAAAGTGAGATATGGTGTTAAGGTAGTGTTGGAGGGATATGGGGTTATTATCCAAAATGTTGGCAAAATCCATATCACCTTGGCCAACCATCCAAGGGATACTAGGACTTATATAAGGATGGATATAACCCTCTATATCCGAGATGTACTCCATGGATGAAGAAAAAGAGGAAGATAGGTGGTTGGGAGGTAGATCTTGATTTGATCAGTTTTTTAGTTGTTGTCTTGTCAACACCATGTAAAGGAGGAGGAAAGAAAGGAAAAAGCAATCTCAAAAAATCAAAAGAGAAGGAATAAAAATAAAAATATCTCAAAGAAAACAAACATACATTAAAGTACGTTTAGATCCTAGAATACATTTTATCTCTTTTTAGGCTAGTGCCTCAATTTTAAGGAATTTATGAAGACCAACTTGGGCTTGTAGAGCGAGTACTAGAAAAATATGTCTAAGGATGGATTTAGGTAATTAAAGGCTATCAACATCTATACTAGAACTTGGTATGTGGCTTAATATTGGGGCATACCCACTTACTTCACACACCATAGCAATAATGGTGTCAGTTGCTTAGCCAAAATATATTGAGTTACTAGTTATTATAGTCATCTAGTGTACGGAGTTAGTTCTCCACTTGGTGGTGAAATCCAAGTAGGATAGTTGAGGAAAGGTGACCGCTAGGTAATGAAATCCCATTCAGGCCTTATATCAATGTTTTGATGTTTGATTGAATGTGTGGTTTGGTACTGTGTGTGTGATAAGAAGTGAGACTACAATTAATTTACTTGATTAAATTAAGCTATGTGAGTTAATCAATATAAGTAAATAATGGATACAAAGTTAATTTTAATCCAAAAAAAAAAATTGGTGTCTTTTCAAATGAATACAAAATAACTAAGATGCACCTAGATGTGATATGATGATGCAAACCCTAGGCCTAGAATCAGTACTTTTGATTTTTAAAAATGAAAGCAAACATGACAATTTTTACTTTTTTTCTCCTAAGAAAGCAAAAGAAACTAGAAATTGCATTTTGGAAAGGGAGAAAGGAAATAAGGAATGTTTAATTTTTAGAAAAGAATACAATGAATGACTCTTCTCTAATTCAAATAGATGTCCTATGACTACAAACTTGAGAAAATGCTCAAGGGTCCCATTAGGTGTGCTAGAATGTTTCACTAAAATTTTGCTTTATTTTCTTGTTTAGAAAGAGTAAAACTTGAATGAAATGTGAGGTTAATAGAACCTAGATTTATTTCACACTTTGTGATCCAGATGATTGTAGATGCTCCTCTTTGTCTAGGTAGGATGACCTATAGATAAGAAACCAATCTAGAAAATGGTCGATTAGTGAGATAATAGGGTGGACTGCCTAGCGTGAGATAGATCCAAGAAGCACAAGCTTCCTTAGAGGTTATCAATCCATATTTTTAAAACATTTAAGTTCTAATAAACTAGAAATAGATGATTGCATGAAAGAAAAGAAGGTACTCAACTCAAATACAAGAAATGCTTGAAAAGAAACAAGTGATTCTTGATTAAAAATAGCAATAAATGATTGAATACTAAAGATAAATCACTCAAACTTGAATCAAAAAATAAGTTGAAGTTCTATGATAAAAAACAACTCATAAACTAGGATTTGGGTATGATTTTATAGGTCAAATTAGCTTGATGTTATAAAATGATACACAGTGATTGTCAATGATTAGGTATGACTATTGGCAGTTAGGTGATAATCAGTGGTTGTTAACTGTTGGTCATTAGGTAAGTATGTCGATGGTTAGGTAAGACCATCGGTGGTTACTATAGAATTTGGTTTGGAGAAAAGAACTCTATTGAGGATAATTATAGAGAGGTTCTGGGAGTGGTGTTTGGGTTGAATGTTGGTTACAAGATAGAAAGTAATGTGCAGGGGTATCTAGTTCAGGGATTGGGTAATCGGGTGAGTGAGGATGGTTTGTGGGTGGTTTTGGGTAGGAGGTGAAATGTCTGGAGTTGTAAAACTCCAACACATGAAAATGAGATGAAATAAAAATAAAGGGGAATGACACAAGCAATGAAACAAACAGAGTTAATTACTGAATCTTGATAAAAAAAATTAGATACTTGGCTTTTAGGTGTTGTTAGTTTTAAGAATGTTGGTGTTGGCTAAAAGCTATTGTGGATCCTAGAGTATTGTCAGAAGAGTAACGGTACCTTGGCTCAAGATAGTGAGTTGCAGAAGCACCCTAAGTCTTTGGCCTAGTTCCTGGTTCACTGGGGAAGCTTTCAGATTCACTTGGGAGTCATAATATATTGCACCTAAATGATATTCAAACTAAAAAATTATTCCTTCAACCTTATCTTCATCTCTTACTATAGAGGAAATGAGCCTTGAAATGAAGAGTTTAACAAATGCTTTATCAAATAGTCTAACTACGTATTGATCATGATAACAATAAAGAAAAATTAGACAGTTGGTAATTAATGAGTAAATTCCAATCAAATTACAGTTGATTCTTTTGATCATGCAAGAATTTAAGTAATCATCGATCATTTGGGTTAACCATCGACAGTCAAGGGCTAACCACCAGTGGTCAAGGGCTAGTTGTCAACAATTGAGGGGACATAGTCAAAATTGGCTAATCCACCAATGACTGACGATTAATTCCTCAGTAAATGGTTAGAGGTTAATAATGGGATAATTGGTAAACAATCTAACCCAAAGGGGGCCAAGGGGTGGCTTAAAGGTTGATACGACATCTAGAGCCATGGTGTATGGTTTTCTAGTGTCTATAGACTTAGGTATATTCTTTTGTAAATTGACATGTATAACATTTTGAAAAGAGAATATTTTTTCTAAAGGCATATGTAACTTGTAAATAACATAGCCTATAGGTCAGTCCATTAAGAGATGTCATAGTTCTATAACATTGTAGAAAGGACACCTAGCTATGACACTTATACAATTTTAATTTGACATGACTGACTAATCCAAAACTCAAAAGCTTTGGTTTAAAGATAATTTAGAAATAAGAACAACACAATTCAAATAATGATATGTCTGAAAAGAGATGTTTTATTGATCAAAATTGCAGACCCAAACATATGTCTATCTCTGAGAAGAGATGTCTGATTTCCATTTCGAGTTACATATTCATTTATACATGTTTTGAAGGTGTGGGGATGATGTGGAAGGTCACCAATCTCGAGGGAGATGAATTGGTTTGACTTCAACGATTTACAACAATACAGAATTCAAGGAATTACTATTTTTAGAAACTTACTATTTTTAGACTGCACTAATAAAATTGAAATTTGAGACACTTATATTGGGTTTTAAAGGGTCAAAATTCATTGATAAAATCTCATGTCATCTTATGAATTTCCCCTCTTTATTATCTTTTCAACGGATCAAACGGCGAGTCAATTAAAGCTACAGTGAAAAAGTTATGGCTCCCAGAAGTTCCGTCATCAATTGGAGTCGACCCATCACCTGAATTGTCATCTGAATTGTTGCTTGGATCACTGACTGGCATACCTTATTAATTTTATATATAATGGGTACTATCAATTGTAAAATAAGAGGAAGTTTTGATTAATAAAACTTTGTGCAAAATTTAGAGCAATTAATGCAAATAGAGAATTCTAAAAAAATTGTCTCATTTGTTTGTGTGATTGTTATTATGGCTGCTCTCTCACTTGTCTAGTATAATATTTATATTTGAATGGTTCTTATGAATTCTTGATGTGTACCTTTTAAATGTAGAGTTTTCAATTTATGCTAATGCTAGATTGATTGAAGAATATTTGATTCATTTCATTTCCTTTGCTTTTTTTGTAGATGTGTTTATGATATTTTATTACATGAGTAAATCTTTAAAGTGAATCTGGTTCTTATTTGTATTATTTCTACATTTTTAAGATGTTTGCCTAATGTGTGATAGGATTTGAGCTTAAGTTGTTTCATGTCATACATTGGTTTTAAGTGCATATTTAGATGAAATTTAAACTTTGTCATAATGTCTTTAATGAAGATCAACGTACATTTCTTCTCTACCCTACCCTTCATTTTCTTAATTTTTTGATCTATTCACCTTAGAATAGTTTTCATTGTAAATATTTATATTAGCTTAGACTTTAGACTTAGTTCTTTGAGCATAATTCACTTCACTTGATCTAGATTACTTACATTTTCACAAGTTAGCTATTAGGCCACAATTGATCCCAAAAACCAAAAATAATAATTTTTTTGAAATAGTTCACTTGTTCTTCTATTATTCCACCAAAGATATCAAGAATATCACAACCTACAACTCATGCATTGGATTATTTGAATCTAGAAATTAGTAGTGTTTTTTAAACACTCTAAACCACCTGTGATACACTTTCAAGCATTTATAACATCATCATCGATCCCATGGATGCAAGAACAAAAGTAATGATTTCTATGATGAGAGAGAAAACCAAGGATTTCCATGTTGAAGGAGAAAAACACAAATGGGAGGAAAAAATGCGAATGCCAAGGAGAAAAATGCAAGAGGAAATGAAATGAACAACTTCGGTTTTTTTTTGGTTTTATGTTTAAGGAATGTGTACGCATTCCTTTTAATTATAGGAATGTGTACATGCTCCTATAATGCTTGCACATTATGGCTCGGTTGTCCTGAGCCATAATGCATACACGTTGTTGGGTATGTCCATGAAATTATCCCCCAACTCTGTGCACATACCCGACAAGGCTATACAAAATATAAAAGCAAAAAAAAAAAATTAGGTAGGTTGTATGTTGATGGTGAAGGGCAATTGTAGGGTGTTTTAGGGGATGGACTCAAATAAGTTAGGGGAAATGCACATAAAACATTTAGTGGCATGTCACATCCGTTAATGTAATGTATAGATTCCATTAAAGTACTAAGTGTCAATTGAAACAAGATTAAAACTATATAATATAAGATACCCTATATTATATTATATTTAGTATAATTTAGTAGAAGGCCCATATCATACAATGAAGCTTCATTTAGTGCATCTATTTGTATTTACATTATCTACACCCATAGCAAAGAGATTTGTATCGTGTAGGGTGGTGGCATATCTAATTAGCCATTTTATATTATCAATGGTAAACAAGGACATCATGATATCTTATTTGATTGAGACATGGTTCCACATCTGATACGCAACACGAATCAGTGTTATGGTTTTGTTGATATGAGGACAAGACATTTAGGTACTAGAGTCTATATTTTAGCTTCTATTCATCAATGCTACAAATATATTGAAGATTATAACTAATGCATGATACTATATTCTAATAGATATGGATACAAATATTTCTAAGATTTTTCCATTATCATTCTTAGTAACACTAAAAACAATAATTTTATTCATAATAATAATTCTTAGTTCTCTCTATTTTGTTAATGGAATAAATCTTACCCAGGATAACAAGTGCTACTAGTTTTGGGTAGTTTTTTGGACTAGGATTCAAATCCCTCCTAATTTCAACATGCTTTCTTCAAGCACTATGGTACTCTGATCGATGTTTAAACCACACAAACCCCCAATTACTGACCCCATATCACATTTTTTACGAAGGGTTAAGGAACAATAATCTAATTTTTTTTATGGAGATGATAGTGGAAAATGAGCTTGTGTGTTCCTTCATATGGAACGGGAGATTGTGGGTTCGAGTCCACACTTCAGAATGAAAATTTTGTTACGAAATCTGTTACAGGTATATTTTCGTCTCCTCCTCGACAAAATGAGATCTGTAAACTGCTAATGATAATATCATACGTCCACACTTCAGACTGAAAATTTTGCTACGAAGTCTGTTACAGCCATATTTTCGTCTCCTCCTCGACATGGAAAATCGAAAATCCACTTTAATATGTGTGAAGCATATCACAACTTGACCGCGTGGCCTAATGGATAAGGCGCTCGCCTCCGGAGCGGGAGATTGTGGGTTCGAGTCCCATCGTGGTCGCGAAAGGAGTTTGAAGCGTATGTTCTAGATGTCTGTTATGTTCGAGTTAAAATGGCTTTGGTGGAAGAATTTCGTTTTTAGCAAATCTTGCTCAGATTAACTGGGGAAATTTGGCTCCAAAGCCACAACCTTACAAAGCTCATTTTGATATTTTTAAAAAAGTGATATATCTTTCAATGTTAGTTAATATATATTTCTTTGGGTGCATTGGTAGGTGAGACTGTCCGAGTGATTGAGAGAAACTGTAGAGGGTTTTGAAGAAATTACAGCGATATGAAGACATGATTTGGACCTGAAAGGGTTCGAGCCAGTTACATAGGTTTTTCTCCATCAAGCCATTTAGAACCTGAGAATTTTTTTTTTTTTGAAACTAAAATGTTGGGCCTGTTAAGTGAGCTTCTTTCTAAAATTTACTCTTTTGAGGGTGGATTGGATGTCGTTAAATTTCTCAAGAGTATGCCTTCTACTGCCTCCAGGGTTGATAAATGCACATAGTACGAGTAACAGAGCATGAGTGATGTTTATCGTATATGACAGCGGGGTGACAGATAATTTGTTTTGGTGCTGCAGCCCCTGTAACTCTGCAAAATATATTTATTTTGCTTCCCTTAGATTGGAAACTGTTGATGTATTGAAATGTCCGATAAATAAATCCCTCACTTGCAATATAATGTATAATCTGATTAATGTGGGATATTTTCGTGCAGAAAACCCCCAGATATAATTAACTGGGTTTGTTTTTTATTATAATATTAATTTATTAAAATTAAATGTTTGAAAGAAAAATTGTAAGGAAAAAATAAGAAAAAAAGAAACATATTATTAAAAAAGAAACAGGTTAACTTTTTATCTAAAACTATTTTGATATGCAAGAAAGAAAAATGATGATGATGATGATGATGATGATGATGACGATGATGATGATGATGATGATGGTGGCAAAACAAAAATATAAAGATGATCACTTACACTAACACATCCCTTCATTAGTTGTCTATAATTCATATGAATTATCTTTAAAAAGGATTTTAAAAAAATCAGATATATATATATATATAAAAGAAAAGAAAAGTTTATGTAGAAAGGAAAGGACAAATAAAAAAAGTTAGTAATTTTTTATTTACCTTTTTAATCGGTGGTTAAAAAAAAAAATCATTTCAAATTTTTTATGATATATATGGTATAAGGGAAGGGGATTAATAGTTGGGACTCTTACTTACAGGTTTTATATTTTTTATATTAGATCATTTTGTACTTTACAAAATTAAATTTATATAGTTTAACATTTTTAAGTTTGAAAAGGTTAGTTAAGATGAGAATATACATTTTGGAAAGACGTATGATGACGTTTTCAGTAATACTATTTTTTATACATATTTTTTGGTCTAATCAGTTGTGAAGATCAATGCTACACAATAAAATAATCATTTTTTTTTTAAATAAACACATTTTTTTAATCTTTCGCTTATAATTTTGACATAGATATGAATCAAAATATATATGGGTGATTAATATGAAATGATGGTGCCATGTTAGAAGATGTGCGGCTCATTAATATGGAAGCCAACACCATTTTTTACATCACTTCGCAGACTTTTCTTCATTAATGTGAAAAGTTATTTCCACCTTACGCACCACTAACTTTTGCCTCTCCCTCGTTTTCACGTACCTCCTCCACCTAAATGGATGGAACAAACCTGAAATTTCTTGAACATGCTGCATTAAACATAGAAATTTCAGTTGGTAGAATGGAGGGATGAAAGCTTACACGCAAGTGTGTTGCTTGTAACTGAACCCACAATTGTGTTATTTATATTTCCGCATGGTAGTTATGGTTATTTTGCCTTCTATGTTCCTATTTTTTGCTACTTGCCTTATACATTCTTAGCTTTTTTGCATGCTTTTTTTGTTCATGTTTTTTTTTTTGCGAGCCTTTACATTTGAGTAAGCATTTACTAATATGTTAATGGAGTGATAGAACATTACACCAATAAACTTCTCTCCCATTTTTGTGGACCTCCTCCTCTCAAATGACTATGGATCATATCTGAAAGTTCTCAATCATGCAATATTTCACAGACAAATTTTTATTCGCAGAATGGAGGGATAAAAATTATTATTATTGCATATTTTTTGTTCCTAGTTTTTTACGCATGCCTCCACTATTTTTTGCATGGCTTGTCAGGTTTCCCTCCAATAATGTGGTGAGTTATTGTCACCCTGTACACCATTACCAAACGTCTATCCCTACCTTTTCATGTACGTCCTCCCCCAGATTACCATGGAACCTACCCAAAATTTGTTGACCATACACCGTTTCAGAGTCAAATTTCCATCGCCATAATGGAGGGATGGATCATTATACATGGGAAATTGATAGCTAATTTCGAGTCAAATGGGCATGAAAGTTGTGGTTAACTTTTTCATTACTATGTAGCTCCTTCCCCAAATGACCATGGAACCTCTAGGAAAGTTATGGTTTTTTTTACATGCCTTCACATCTGACTAAATGTTTAGTGGTATGTTAATGGAGTGAATAAACATTACACATATATGTGTTGCCTATAACTGAACCCACAGCTATGTTATTTTTCCTTTTTGCATGTATGTAACTCTTATTATGTCTTCTATGTGCATGGCATTTTTGCATGACTTCACATCTAATTCAATGTTTACTAGTTTGTTCATGGTGACCATCAAGGTATTCATTCACATAGTAGTAAATTTTATTATCTTTGTATCAATCAATATAATTTTCTAAATTTTATGGGCATGTTAGAATATGTTTGTCTCGTTGATATGCAAGGAAATTCCATGTTGGAGGGATGAAATGTTACTCACAGTTGAACCCACATCGTTGGCCCCTTTTCATTCCCATATAATTCCATTTTTTTTTTTTTTTAATGGAAAGTCTAGATGTTTTCTGAATACATGTCATTGTTTTCTTCATATCTTTGTGCATTCATTTTATCATTGGCTTATAATTTTGTGAAGTAAGGCACAAACAGAAATTATTATGGGTCACTAGTATAAAACAAATGAGCATGTAAAAATTCAAGTGTGTCTGTAAGAATGACTATTTAATGGTATGTAGATGGAAGCCATGGAGGTTTACAATTGCATACCATTATATGTTATTGTCTTTTACTCAAAATTAAGAATTTTGTTAACACGCCATTTGAGTCAAATGTATCAAATAAATTCATTATGTGGATTCATGTTGATGTGCTTTCCACATGTTATTGTTAAATTATTGAACATTTTCCGCTATGTAGATGAAAAACATGAAAGTTGTGTATATCTTATTAGTGAATTATTGTTGTGTTATTCATTAACATGTTAAAAATTACAAATATTATTTGTCATAAGTGTTTTCATATGTTTTACACACACTTTGATGGAAGAGTAAACATTTACTAGAATGTGGATCGAAGCCCTAAAGGTTTGCATTCATATAATAGTAAATGTTATTGTCTTTGTATAATTTTTATGATTTTCATTAGCATATCAGTAAATGTTATTACTATGGGTCGTTAATATGCAACAGATGTTCATTTAATGATATATGGATGGAAGCCTTGAAGATTTTATTTCACAAATAAGTAAATTCTAATGTCTTTTTATTGTAAATAAGAATTTCATTAACATACCACTAAATGTTGAGTTAGATGTATCAAACAAAATAATACTATGAAATCTTATTTTTGTGTTATAGATACGTTTTTGTGATATTCATATTTTGCAATATGTTGTTGTCTCATTATTATGTTTTTGTGTTTTTTATATGTTGTAGTGACATGTTGATAGTTTTTTCCATTATATTTTCCATGTGGTTGATATTTTTTCCATTCTATTATCAATTACTATATTCATGCATTCTTGTTATTTTTACAAATATTGAATTATTGTAGAGGGTGTATGTTTGTTGGGCTACTCAATTTAAGAAACTTCTACATAGTTTATGTTTCTTGACACTTGTTATGTTTGCAAACATTTAATTTTTTCTTATTGTGCTTCTTAACACATGTTTGTGAGGTTTGAAATTATTGCACAGTTTGTTTTTCTAAAGTTTGTGAAGTTTGTAATGCAAACCTCTATATTACTTCTATTGTTTATATGTGTTGTTGATGTTTTTTATCTATGGGTGATGATGACAAATTTCAAAGTTAAAATCAGAGAACACAATGGGGTATTCACTTCTAGATGAAAGCTTTTTTAAACTTTCATTAAGTTTATGATTTATTTTCAAGTTGAATGGTAGATATACAAGAAAATTAATTGCATTACATAATCAAATTGAATGTATGTACTTTCATTACATTTATTGATACATTATTGTAAATTAGATATTAAACAAAATATATTTTATTTCATTTACAATCTTTGATGTTCCCTTTTCAATGAAGGAAAGATTTAGCACTCCCTCAGTGATTCTACTTGGTGTTCTTTCATATACAAACTTAATCCTTCTTGGTCGAAACTTAATGTTGTATTTTTAGCCTATTGAGACATTATATGAATTTTCATTTTCATTTACGTTTGACCTACAACACCTTCAACATTTTTAGGGGTTGCTCTACTTCGTTAACATCTTCGTCAACAACTTCAATAAATTTGACTCCTTTATTCCTCATTATTCTATTGAAGGTGGTAAAATTAAGATGTGACCTGCATTCCCATACCATTCCTAAATTCACTATCCCTTATATCATGTTCTTTATTTTTCTCCTTTTCTTTCCCTTGGCTATATCTTCTCCTACACCTTATTTTGGATTTTGAATTTGTTTACAATTTCTTATTTTTTCCTTTTGATTGAGGCCAAGCTTTGGTGTTCCCTCCCTTAGCCATTCCACTTAAGTTTAATTTATTAATGTTGTGGGTTTCTCTTATTCATTAATCTCTTCATCAATGACTTCAAGAAATTCCACTCCTCTATTCTTCATTTTTTCATGTGGTCATCTTCTAACAAACTACTACTTATTCTTTGCATTCCTCATTTTGAATTATAACAGCCAACAAATTATATAAGTAATTGATAATAGAATAAAAAACATACCAACACCAAATATGAGAAAAAATATTTGTAATAGACAAAAACATGATATCACAACATAACATGTCTCATATATTTATATTTCTACACCAGAGGACTAGACACATGATTTAGTGTGGGGTAAAAAAAAGGAAACACAAAAGTAGACAACTAAGTAAATTGCATAAAAAAAAACATGGTATAGGTGTAGAATCAAAAACTAAAAAGACATCAACCAACCTAAAAACTGGAATAATAACATGGATGATGGAAGACCATGCGTGGGAAGAGACATGATCGCTACATCAGCTATGTTGCATAATAAAGAGGGGAGCCTCAAGAAAAGTGGTGAGATCAACAAAGAGGGAAACAAGAAAAAAAGCATTCCTTCACATGAAAAATAAATCTATGAGGAAGATACAAATCAAATAAGGGAGAAAGACTTTGAATCTAGGGCCGAATAAGAATGCTAAGGGTGAAAACTAGGAATAAATTTAGGAAGGAATACAATCGGGTATCAAACCAAAGACAAAAATGTCAAAGAAAAAGAATCATATCCCAAATAGCTCATTTAGGACCCATATAGTCTAATATATAGGCACCATATCAAAAATATCAAGGGATGAAGAGCCCCCAATGACAAAAATATGAATAGAAAACCAAGAGAGGTGAAAGGAACTAGATGGCAGAAGAAAGGGCTAGGAAACAAGTTGAAGTTGCAACCACCTCACAACCCATAAATATAGACCAGTCTGATATGTAATATCCAGACAACATAAAACAAGAATAAGAATGGAAATATAGGGTGGGCACATGCAAAATAGATGATGCCAACCACTACAACATACACCATGAAGTTAAGCTATGTAGTGATTATCTAATAGACACTAAGAGAATAAGTAATGACATGAATCCCATTTATGGTGACCGCGTGAGAAGGAATCTGGAGAGTCAATACATTTCAACTTTGGGAAATTCCATTTTTTAGTAAAGCATTAGAACTGGTAAGGTTTCTTATCTACCAAAATGTATTTTATAGGGAGAAGGATATAGATCACAATGGCACAGATTGATAGGGCCACATGATTGTTTCAAATTGGTGCCAACATTGGGAGAGCTTTGACATGTTAGGTTTAAATTGACCTAAGGTCGCAAATGTTCAAATAATAGAAAGAAATATATGTTTTCTCTATGCCCAACATAAGTGATAGGCCCACTATGGTGGCAACATGACTGGTAAGTGTCAAGCTAGCCATAATGGAATGATGGGAAGAGATTAGTCTAAATTTTTTGTCACATCTTGATTTCTCTCTAAGCTAAATAACTTATTTAATCCATATATTATTATAGTTTATTAGTTGATTAACTATTATTTAATTAAGCTTGATGACATACATTGATTATGGGGTAGTTTGTGTTGTTTAATTTACATGATTATATGCTACGAGTTAGAGGTACTTTATATTTTATACTTTGAGATTATGCTATATTATTATAAAACATTATTTTATGAGTAAAATTATGTTACGAGCTAATTATTTTCATTGAAATGAGGTGGATGCAAGACAAATTCTTCTATCAGATCATGATGGAGGGAAAGTATTGTAGACATCCAAAATTGGCCACCAATGATTCCAAACCTAAATTTATAGCAATTCTTACCAATCATTGAACATCTAACCTAAGAATTTTTATAAATCTCAAATTTGGCTTCCTAACGATGCAAATAAATTAATTTGGCCCATAAATCATGTAAATGCAAATAAATCAATTTAGCCCATAAATCAATTAAATCATGTAAATGCATACATTGAATTAATTAAATACTTGGAAAATGTGCAAAATTCTAACAAAGATTAATTAAAAAGCAAATCCTAATTGAATTAATCTATGAGTAAATAAATCAATTATTAAAAAGGAAAATTCAAATATCAATAAATATCTTTAAAAACATCTTAAAAGTTAATCATTATCTTTTTGTGAGTTTTCCAAATGCAAAATATCTCAAAATATCTATCCATATTAATCATGAGATTTTGGACACCTCTTAACCATACTAGTTTTAGCTAAGAAAACCAAGGATAAGGTTTAACACATTCCAAGTCATTTCAAAGCCTATAAAAGTAAGCCTAGAGCTCTTCATTATGAGAGCTTGGATAAAGTAAATTTATTATACAAGAATTTGAGCATGAATGCAAATATAGTGTTATAATACTAAAATCAATTAAATCCATCAAGCCAACCATGGTGGCAAGAGAAGATGGAGATAGCCAAGCCCCATTGATGAATATTTTTTTAGCACAATTTGAGCAAGCCAACGAAGAGATCTCTTGGAGAAATCAAGAAAGGTAAATAAAGTTGTCATTTCTTTGTATTTTAATTTTGTTTTCAATTGGTTTGTTCACTAAGCTTTTCCCATGATCGCCTAGAAATGATAGCTTGCTAGTGTGTTGATTTCATTCTTTTTAGAACTAACACTATACTAGCATCCTCTCTTGAGTCAAATTCCTTGATCACAAATGGCATGCCTGGGGGGACTTGTAACCCAAAAATCTGCTCTTAAAACCTTCTATATCATTTCACTAACATTCATCATGTAAAAATATGATCTTGCTAACCAAAAAAGGTGAAAAAATAGTCAAAATTCCATTCATGGATTTCTACGTGATAACCCATAGCTTGAGACAACAAGCTAATAAGTCATCTTATAGAACTTCTTTTAAGGTCATACAAACTCTATTTTTGATGATTTATTTTTTTAAATCATGTGTTTTCTCATAAATTTTCCTAATATGCTATCAGTTTACCTTCAAGTTTCATAATTTTTTCACAATATCTTGAAATAGGAGTTTGAATATTTTTAAAGTTTCTAATTGTTGTTTCTTAGTTTCATTAAATTGTATGTTCTTTGTCTAATCATCCTATCGCAGGTTTTGTTGAGTTTTTGTGCTAACATTGAGATAAATAATGTTTGTACATTATGTTTATTTTGCCTTTGGGTTTACAGGCAACTGATCTTGATCTTTATCGACTGGTATCAGTTATTTTCAAAACTTATTTTGCTCATAACCAAAAGTGCTTCAAAGCAGTGGGTTAGTATCTAACAATTGTAGGTTGAAAGATTAGTTTGAAAATAAAATTGCACGTTTCAATTAATCACACATTTCAATTTGGGTTTTAAAAATAACTTAGTCAAATCATGCACATTTGAATTTGGGTCTAAAATGAACATGTTTAATCTTGCACAATTAAATATTAGTGCTTAAAAAGAATATAATATTGGTTAAGTCTTAGAAAAGTTTTGTTTTTAGTGCTTAAATTGAATCCTAAGTCTTGAACATTTACAATTGGTGCTTTAAAACAAACCTAAGACAAATCTTGAACACTTAAGATTTGGGCTTAAAATGAACCTAGTTGCTTTTACTTCATTTGGTTTTGTGCAATTCCTTTTCTTTTTTTTTGCACTTAAGCCAAGGGGCCTAATAACAACCATGCCACATTTAAATTGGTGCTTAAAATCAATCCTCACTTATAAATTGTTTTTTGTGTATTTATTTCACAAAAAGGATAGTGTGTGTATTCTCTTCTCCATCCCCTATAAGAAACTCGTAGGATTAAAAGTGTCTTTCCATTGTATTTTAGTGCCTAGTCTAAAGTGTAGAAAGAACGTTGACTAAGCTCTCTCCAAAACTCACATAGTATTGGGTCGGGGGGCAGGGGGGAGTGGAGGTATATAACTTGGGATCTCTCCACTAGGATGGTGGTTTGAGTGATTAAACCATCTCAATTAGTGGAAGGTTAAGCTTAGGATGTATGATCGATATAGACATCGCACTACACTAAGCAAGTGATTCATGTAGTGATTATGAAAAGGACAAGACTTTTTCATAACAAGTCAATCAACATAGACTCAATTAGCATGTTTTTTCTCTTGTGTGT
This sequence comes from Torreya grandis, assembly GCA_037957365.1. Taxonomy (NCBI): domain Eukaryota; kingdom Viridiplantae; phylum Streptophyta; class Pinopsida; order Cupressales; family Taxaceae; genus Torreya; species Torreya grandis. The sequence continues at coordinate 726,410 of JARHVA010001846.1, forward strand.
ATACGTAAAAGTGTGTACACATAAGATCAATCTAGATGGTTAAAAACTTATAGGTTTTAGTCAACCCCACATTTCCATACTTTGATAGGATGTAGGCCGATTATACTTAGCTGTATTTTGATCATTTATCATTTTATTGTTTGGTGTTTTGAGACTAAAACTTGTTTTTTTTTAAAACTATGCCCATTAAAATTTTTTTATATGTCACTCCTTTGTTTAAAGAAGTGTTATGCTAGCCATTTTATCACACACATTTATCTTAGACTTTTGCCAAACTTGTTTATGTGTGTGTCACATGTTTGAAATGGGTACCATTATGCTACCCAAATCATTATCAAGTTTGTGTCTTTAAGTATTTGAAACATAAACATTATCACATCTTTTGGGAGTGTTAACGTCGTTATACTACCCAAATTATTTCAAAAGACTTGTCTTGCCTTGTATCTCAACTATCATTGTCAAAACTAATTATTCGAGCCTTGTTAGATTTTCATTTAGCATGATCATGCTATTTGAATTTATCTAAATTGTTTGGTCAACTATAGCTAATATTTCAACATTTAAGTTTTCAATTAACTTTTCTAAGTTTGGATTCAAATATTGATTGATTTCTGTTTAAACCTCGACACGTAGGAGATGATACATATATCTTTCTCTTTTGAGTTGTGTAACTTAGGTTAATTGATTACCCAAATTTAAAAACTATTGATTGCTTGATCATAGAGCCTATCCTCATCATTATGTGTGCCTTTATTTGGAAGAGCAAAACCTTTCTCTAGGTGCCTTCTGCATTGTGTCTTATGCCAACTAGTCATGTTTATGTTTGATTCTATGTGTTGGGTTTATGTCAAAGTGTTTCAAGTTTTTTTAGATTAAAATATCACCATCATCTTTGTTTAAAGACTAGATTTTGACGTCAAATTTGACCAAAAGTCTTAGCACAACATATTTGAGCTTGGCTTTTGACTCCATGTTTGAAAAAAATATCTAACAACATTTCTCGTTCCTAGTTTAAATCTGCTTGGAACACTTTGGACATAAAGTTTAACATGCCAATTTTTATTTAAATGCTTGACATTTTATTTGCACAACATTTGACATTAGACATTTGATGTTAGATTGTTTTATGCCAAGTCTTAGCACAAACCATTTTAGAGATACGGATCCACTTTAAAACTATTTTAAAGATATAGATTCACCTTTTAGACCATTCTTTTTTGAGATACAACTCTACCATCTTCGACCAAGTTAGAGAAAGTTTGAGCCATTTTTCCTTTGGATATTATTTTTCAGAGTTTGCATAACTCTAAGCTTCTTTATATTGGAGCTTTCTTCATTTATTCATATATGTTTAACTACACTTATGGTGGAGTCACATACAATCCAAGTTATGATAGAATGACCACACAAATTGACATAATCATTACCTATTTGAGGAACAAAGTCAAATGCCTACTTACGATCCAAATCAAGTCCCCAACTAGGATGATATAGTTTCAGATGAGGAATTGGATGATTAGGCTTATGCAAGCAATCAAGGTCCATGATGCCCTACCATTTATATTCTAGGACCTCATCCTTTGGCTTATGTGAGTAATCAAGTTCCACAATTACCAAAACTTATCATTCTAGGACTTTGTCTTTTGGCTCATGATATAAATCAAGCTTCACAACTGCCTATCGCTACCATTTTAGGAATTTATCCTTTGGCTCATGCAAGCAACCAAGATCTGTAATGCCTTATCATTATCCAACCATTGATCATCTTTCATCCATTGCTAACTGTTCACCACTTTAGAAAATCCCAACCAATACAATCAAAATCCAAACCAATGTAATCACAACCATTACCCCAATTGAACCAATCAATACCTCTTCGATTGAGCCAATTAGTCGAGGATCAAGAAATATTCAAAACTAGTATTTTACAATTGATTTTAAATCAAGGCCAAGAAAACAAACCAATCCAAGATGTTTTTGTTGAACCAATCATTTGTGATAAGACAACCTGTGATGAATCACCTTCCAATCCTATTCCCATTTTTTAGGAGTCTCACTCTGATGAGCCCATCTTTACTGAGTCACTTCTTAATGATTATAACTACCTTTGAGAAAATCATTACCTCAATTATCAAACTATTTTTCAAGAGCCTCCCCTTGACAATCTAATCTCTGAAGAGTTGTCTCTTGACCTTTTTCCCATCATTGAGGATTCTCACTTTGACAAACTAGTATTTGTGTAGTATTTCTTAGCAAAGACTATTCTCAAAGAGCCCATTATACCTTCACATGTCGTTACTTGTCCAATACCAAGCATTTAACATAAAATCATTATAGAATCATCCATACTAGATAAGAAATCAAAATTAGAATCAGGTTCTATTCTTGAAACAACATCAGATTTAGCATCAAAAGTAAATTCAACATTAGTGTCGACATTGGATTCAAAGTCCATTGAATCAAAATCAGATTTAGAATTAGAATATATTTATGGTTGTTATAATATTGGTTATGCATGCCTTGTAGATCAATTTTAATACATATGTGATCCTTCCATGATTTTTGAGGATGAGTACTTAAATTTTGACACAAGTTCTCGTAGTATCTTCTACAAGGATTATGCAACCTCTCCCCATTTCATTACCACCAACCAACATAGCCATTTCATTGACATTCTACCTCCCATAAGTTTTGATTGGGACAAATAAAATCACATCATATTGAGCTACATCCATGGCGACATATTAGTTGAATAACATCATGGAGGCCAAGACCAAATTCATGTAGAAGAAGAATAATCTCATAGTGAAACCTTTTTGGGGGCACTAGGGGACAATCAAAGCAAAAACTTAACATCTTTTAGTGAAACCTTTTTGGAGGTGCTATAAAAAAATCAAATTCAAAAGTCAACAATCCTTAGTGAAACTTTCTTAGAGGTGCTATGGGACAATCAAGATAACTTCATTGGTAGAAACCTCATCGATGTGCCAATCATTGAGCACAAACATTCTTCATTGTTTGATGAAGACATTATCGAAAATCAAGTCAAAATAGCTTCTAGTCTATAGCCTAATCAGATGGTAGCTACTCTCATATGCAAATAATATAATAATCTAGTGGTCCTATCGAGAGAATATTCAAAAGTTTTTGACCTCACCACATCCAAAGTTATGTCAAATCTGAAATTAGTAACATTGTATGTGCCTAAAAATATCGATCTTCATTTATTTCCCCACCATTATTTTTTCCATTATCATCCACCATTCCATTTCACAAACAAACCTATCAACCAACATTTATCCCTATTTACCATCCATGACTACACTTTTCTTTGTAGAGGCTAAAAAGTTACCTTGTCTTGATGTTTGAAGGAAATAGAATCAATGACCAATGACGATCAAAACAATATCATTGGAATCTAAATCTGCAGCCAGTTCTTGATAAAACAACTATTCAGATGAGGTGTGGGCTAACAATTAACATGATTGAGTATTCCATTTGTATCATTTGTTGATCAGGGCATGCACTCTACATTAGTAAAAAAAAAATCCAAAACCACACCTAGGCTAAACACATCCAACCCAAAAACCAAACATAAACATGTACCATACCATTCTTTTTTTCATTATTACATACCCAACCAATCACCTTACCACTTGGGGGAAACCTTCTCAACATTCTTCTTTATCATCCTATCATTTTGCCATCCTATCACCATCCTATCATTTATCTAACCTACCATTCCATTATATCAACCTAAGCATGTTTTGATCACATCCTATCCTAGCCCATTGTACCCTTGTTCATCCTTTGGTTTCATGTTCAACACAAAGAATCAAACCAATTTTAACAATTGTTTCAAGCATTCTAGATAGAGGTAGTATTTTGGACTAGTATAACAGAAGTTTTGGTAGTTATATTCTTCATTTCTTTTTCACTTCTAATCATGTTTGTTTGTTTTTGTGACCCTGATTATATCCACTTACATGGGAAAATTAGTGTTTACCAATATTGATACTAATTATAACCACCTATGGGCAAATTAGTATCATTGATCTAGTCAATTGTATTCTAGTTATAATTGCCTATAGGCAAACTAGGGGCAACATTTGTTTATTGTGCCTTGACATACCAACTAGCCATTCCTATGTTGTACTATGTCATCATATCAACTGAGCCTATTTTGTTTTAATTGGTTACTACACTAGTCATATTTCTCTGCTATAAAGTAGAACTATTATGAACTAATATCATTTCAGAACAATGTGGGTCATGTTTGATTCATGTTGTAGTCAGCTTGGTATCCCTTTCCATTATGCTCTCACCATTTTATGAGCAAACTAAGCCACACTCTCACCATTTTTCAAGCATCATTTCAAGTTTTCTATGCTCTCACCATTTTACAAGCTTGAAACATTTAGTATCTCATCATTCTTGATCAAGTTGGGATACTCCAAAATTCTAAAAATATTTATAAATCATTTAGAAAAACTAAAAATATTGACCACTTCATTACCTTAAGGATTTTGGGAACCCTAACTAAGTTATAAAAAAATCACTTGTCACTTAGTTTTCTCCATCTTTTTTGGTCTTTTTATCACATGCACTTACCATTTTGTAAGCTCATTCCTATTCTTCTATCACATCCATCATATTTGTTTTTCATTAGTTATCATTTTATTCTCATTTCCTGGGAGAACTACTTTCAACATTTGACTTGAAGTTTTTCATGGATATATTATCCATGAAACTATGTAGACAACATCCACTTGCTTAGTGAATATGGAGACAACTCGGCCACCCCCTTTCTTTTATTTATTCCTCTATCTTGTTTATTTGTTAAGTTATCACCTATGTTGTAGGGGTAATGTGCACCATTTTTTGTTTGTTTATTTATTTGGTTGTGGGTTGTTTGTGTTCTTATTTATTTGCTTTAAAGTATTATTATCTTGATTCAGTCTATGTGCATTCATTGGGTGATTCCTTGCGCACTTATTCTTGAATCCATCCATATTTATACATCAACTTGACATCATGATTTTGATCATTGGTGCATTATTTTCCCTTGAGTATTGGATCACAGGTTATGGTCCTTATGCATATTTCCTCCAAGTCCTCATGATGCCTACCATCATATGCTACAATAAAAATTAGCTTCAAGAGGTCTACATAGTAATGGTAGTATCAACATCTCTTCATCACTTGCACTAGCATCAATCCTGATCCAATTCCAATCATATCCCAAATAGAGTAATTAAACAATGAAAAAAATTTAACCTTTATTAATTCATATGAGCATCTCGCTACTAGAAACTTATCCCAATTCATATTTATCCTTTGTATCAAGTTGTCATCATCATATTTTCAATCATTAGCTATCAATCATGTTTCCCATAATTAGGGTCTAATGATTATAACTGCCTATGGAAAAATCATTACACATTGTCCCACCTACATTCTCAATGATTCTAACCACCTTTGGAAAAATAATTGTGTTATCAACAATTCTAATCATTTACCTTCTTATGCTCATCTAGGGCATGTTTTTATCTTGTTTGTTTGTCCTAACTAGGGTAGCTCCATCTTCTCAATGATTATAAATACATTTGGGTAAATCATTGTGTGATCATACCACATTGCCACTATCAAGGTATAATGCTTATAACGACCTTTGGGCAAACCATTGTACACCGTCCCACTTGTATTCTTCGTGATTTTGATCAACTATGGGCAAATCATAGCTACTAGAAACTTATCCCAGTTTATATTTATCCTTTGTATTAAGTTGTCATCATCATATTTTCAATCATTAGCTATCAATCATGTTTACCATAATTAGGGTCTAATGATTATAACTGCCTATGGAAAAATCATTACACATTGTCCCACCTACATTCTCAATGATTCTAACCACCTTTGGAAAAATAATTGTGTTATCAACAATTCTAATCATTTACCTTCTTATGCTCATCTAGGGCATGTTTTTATCTTGTTTTTTTGTCCTAACTAGGGTAGCTCCATCTTCTCAATGATTATAAATGCATTTGGGCAAATCATTGTGTTATCATACTACATTGCCACTATCAAGGTATAATGCTTATAACCACCTTTGGGCAAACCATTGTACACTGTCCCACTTGCATTCTTAGTGATTTTGATCAACTTTGGGCAAATCATTGTGTTATCATCCCATCATTTTTATTTATTTGGTCCCTTCATTTCTTTCTTTTGAGGGACAATGTTTTGACATTTTTGTCAATCGCTCCCTCGAGGGGGCACCCTACAGTTCATCCATTACCGTTGAAGGCATAATCACAATAAAACTTTATTCTTTGAGAAGACGTTATTATGCTTACAATTTACAATGCCTTCCCAAACAAAGACAAACTATAAACATCCAGAATTGGCCACCAATGGCTTCATAACTGACTTTAGACCAATTCTTGCCAACCATTGAACATCTAGCCTAAGAATTTCTATAAGTCTCAAATTTGGCTTCCTAACCATGCAAATAAATCAATTTGGTCAATAAATCCATTAAATCATGTAAATGCAAATAAGTCAATTTGGCCCATAAATTAATTAAATCATGTAAATGCATACATTGAATTAATTTAAATAATTGGAAAATGTGCAAATGCCTAACAAAGATTAATTAAAAATTAAATCCTAATTGAATTAATCCATGAGTAAATTGTTAGGACTTGTTCCAAAGTCTTAACGTTAGGTTAGATTTTTGGTAGGAAATAAAGAATTATTGTAAATGGGGCATGCATCTTTTATAAAGACACCCTCATAAAATAAACTTACTTAGTTTAATTATTAGGTAGTTTTTATGTTTTATGTTTATTAATCAGAATTACTTTACGGGTTGTTTTCCCGTATTTAGTTGGTTATAGGATTAGTTGTTTCTACCGGTCATTGGTAAAAACTATATATATCCATGTTTGCATTGTAAAAGGGTTAACGGAGTAAAGACACCCTTATGTACTTATTTTTTTGAATTATTAATAAAATACTTGTGCACTCGCACTAAGCGGGGACAAGGTTCAACCTATTTTGATTCTGGAGTTATCAGTGGTATCAGAGCATGGTTATTTTGGGAGCACGGTGAATTTGAAGGAGCAAGGTGAAAAATCAATTCACGTGATATCTTTTAGCATGAAAAATAAGGTATGCCATATAGTCTTGGTTTAAATATTTTGAAAAATTATTAAATTATTTTAATTTTTCAAATATTAAATATATTTAAACCTGTATATTTCCATATACCACAGTCTGATCTTTTTTGATCACTCATACTCCATTTTCCTGTGTTAAACCTCTTCATTTGGCATAAAAAATGAATTTTTAGCATTTAATGTTATTAAATTCATTATTTTTGGGCCAAAATCAGATTTGTACGGCCTATTTTCTCTGGAAAATCTCTGAAAGTCTCCATTCATGGTTGCCTTTGTTATTTCTATTCATTCTCAGGCTTCTTAATGTCTAAAACATCTGCAAGTGGCATTAAAACCCCTGTGTTTGCATTCATATTAAAAGTCTAGAAATTTTTTGCACTTGTACGGCCTGTTGTACAACCTTCCAACGTCCAGGGTCATTTGGAATCCATTCCCTACAAAAAAAAACTTTAAAAATTTGCCAAAACTCAGTCAAAAACAATTTTACCCAGCATGTACGGATTTGTACGGCCTGTAGCAAAGAGAGCAGGTGCAGGAAATAATTTCCAGAGCAGCCATGGCATCACAGTGAAGAATGGCACTGGAATAAATTTTAAAAATTATTTTTTTGATGTTTCTATAGTTTTGTTTCAAATATTTGCTGTGGAGGGCCCACCCGGGAGAAGGTTGAAAGAGAGGCTATAAGAAAGGAAAAATTTTGAATTTATTTACTCTTATGTAATTTTTTTTTTTAATTTGCCCTCATACACTAAATTTGGTATAAGTAGAAATTTTTGAATATGATGTTCTGTAAATGCTCTTAGAGCAATTGGTTAAGCCTATTTTGTTAAAAGCTTGCAAAGGAGGAGGTCAAGGGTTCAAATCCCTTCTTTTTGGAGAAAGTTGTTTTTGCTTTGGAATATGCTTTTTTTGAAAAATAAATATTCTCTTTTTTAAATTTAGAATATTGTAAAACACATACTTATTGTATTGTGTTATTTAATTTTTTGAAAAAGGGGCGGAATTCAATCGTATTTCTTTTGAGTTGTTGTGGTGAGATAAGGGTGTAATTGGTGAAATAAGGTTGTAATTTGGTGAAATAAGGGTGTAATCATTGATTTTTGGTGTGGTTAAGTGCAAAACCCATCAAAAATACTTATTTTTTATTTTATGCTCTACGCGGAGGTTAAGTGCAAAACTCTGTAGAAGCAGTGTCTTGTGCAGTGAGTGTAATATTTGTTTCATTTCTTTTGCATTTTTTTACACGTTTCTCTACTGCACTTGCTTTCATTTCAAAATGCCAAAAATTCAGAATTTGCTTTCAGACGGTGATAGATTAACAATTTCTAATTATTTAGATTGGAAACAATTGATGGAGGCTTCACTAGTGTTTAATGAGTTATGGGATATTGTTAAGAATGAAAATCCCACATTGCCAATAGAGTAGGCTAAATTAGATATTTTCAATTTGCGTGATTCTAAGGCCTTAGCTCTCATTAAATGTTGTTGTACTCATGATACTTATGTTCATATTGAAAATTCTCCTCATAGTTACACTGCATGAAAAACATTGTCAAATTCGTATGATAAGAAACCTAAGCATAAGAAGATATATATTCATATGCAGTTGTTTACTTTGTCATTAGATGAAGATGGGGATATGGGAGAATATAAGTCTAAGTTGAAAAATATCACTACTGAGTATACTAAGGCTAGTTTTGGAAAACTAGATGATGACCTCATAGTTACTGCTGCTTTGAAAGGACTACAAGGGTCCTATAAGAATTTTGTTGAAATGTTGCATGTCTCTGACAAGATCACAGGCATCACCTTTGATAAGTTGGCTAAGTTTCTCATCCAACATGACCTCTCTCTACCCAAGAAATCCAAGAAAACTGAAGAAGCCCATGTTTTAGAGTCAAATCCTAGTTCATCTTCATCTGGGCATCAAAACAATAGAGGAAACAGTTATAGAGGGGGTCGAGGTTACAAAGGAGGCAGATATCAAAATAGAGGTAGAGGTCATTCAAATAATCAACAATCTAATCAATCACATTCACATGAAACAAGTGATTGAGGACATGGTCATAATTCATATAGGGGCAGAGGTCAAGGTAGATCTGACATTCAGTGTCATAGATGTGGAAAATTTGGTCACATTGCCTCACAATGTAGGATTCCTTTTGATAAAATTTAGAGGCCACAAAAAGTGACTAAGACTAACTCTGCTCAGTATGCCGATCATGACTATGATGAATCTAGTAATGTTGCCCATGAATTTGCATTTACTACTTTGGGGCACATTGATTATATTGAATATGAGGCTAGAGATGAGCTCACAGATGTATGGGTTTTAGACACAAGAGCAACCAAACACATGACATTTAGGAGAGATTTATTTTGGTCTTATAAGGAAGCTTCTCTCTCTCCAGTTGCCTTAGCAGATAAGTCTATGCATACACCACTAGGACTTGGTTCTATTCAAATTCTTCTTCCTAATGGGTCTATAAAATACTTGGAGGATGTTTGGTATGTTCCCACATTGAAGAAACACTTACTTTCTTTGGTAACTATTCGAAAGAAAGGTTATCAAATTGTGCTTGAAAATGGGCTCATTTACATCAATTCAGTGAAGGATAATTATAAGAAAATGTATACAGGATATGAAGATGGAAACTTGGTTAGATTGCATTTTAAGGTGCTTCCTCCCAATATAGAACTTGTAGCAGTTGTTGACACAGGTACAGGTACTATGTCTACACAGCGGTTATGGCATCTCCGCTATGGACATTTGAATATCCACTCTTTAGTGGATTTGTAGAGATATGGTATGGTGAATGGGTTGCCCACTTTTCACAAAGATAGTATTCTTTGTGAGTCATGTTTTAAGCAAACAAAATTGGAAAAAAATTTCTAAACAGTCGTCTTGGAGAGCTAACAGATGTTTACAGTTAGTTCATAATGATGTATGTGACATGAAAAAGTCATCCATTGGTGGGTGTAGATACTTTGTCTTGTTTATTGATGACTTTTCTAGGATGACTTGGGTATTCTTTATGAAAAATAAATCTGATGTTTTCGCTAAGTTTGTTGATTGGTTACACTTAGTCAAAAAAGAAACAGGTTCACATTTGGCCACTCTTCGTTCAGATAATGGAGGTGAGTATACCTCAAATGAATTTTTAGACTATTGTCGAGAACATGGAATTCATTGACAATATAGTAATGCTTATACTCCACAACAAAATGGAGTATCTAAACGAATGAATAGAACTTTAGAGGGCACAACACGTGCCATGTTGCACTATAAATAGCTTGATGATAAATTTTGGGCCGAAGCTATTGGTACTGCAGTGTATTTGAGAAACAGGTCCCCCATAGTTGCACTTTTGGGACAAACTCCATATGAGGCTTGGTATGGGTTTAAACCCAAAGTTAAACACTTGAAAGTGTTTGGATGTGTTTGTTTTGCTTTGGTTCCTATTAAACATAGAACTAAGTTGGAACCACGAAGTCAAAAATGCATCTTTCTTGGTTATTCTGAAGATAAAAAGGGGTTTCGTTTGCTTGCACAGGATTCAGGCAAATTCATAGTGAGTCAAGATGTAATATTTGATGAGTTTGAGACTATGAACACTACAGAGATTGATTCTTAACTTGATAGATTAGAGAGGAAAAATACAAAAAGAGATAAGGGTTTGAATAATGGGGATAACTCTTCGAAGTTATGGTATGAGACTCAAATTCTTTCACTTTCCTTTCCTTCATCTACAAGTTCACAGGTTGATTTAGAAATTGTTGAAAATTCTCTAAGTCCCCCATCGAATAATGCACCTAATGAGAATTCTGGAGTCCCTGATTTGAATAATTTGTCTAAGTATCCAAAATGGGCTCAAAGTACTTTTTCTAACTTGACAGCAGATGAAGTTGGTTTAACAGGGCCCAGGAATTCTCAAAAATAGGTGAACTATGCTATGGTTGTTACTACTTCTTCCACTGAGCCATCCACTTTTGAGAAGGCATCTACTGAACATGTTTGGCAACAGGCAATGAAATGTGAGTATGATTCCATACTTAACAATAATACATGGGTTTTAGTTGATCCTCCTCCACATGTTAAACCCATCAAATGTAAATGGGTTTATAGGACTAAGTATAAATCAGATGGCTCCATTGATAAACATAAGGCATGACTTGTTGCCAAAGGATATGCGCAACAAGAAGGTATTGATTATGAGGAAACATTTGCACCAACTGCCAAATGGCACACTATTCATATGGTACTTGCCTTAGTAGCACAAAATGGTTGGAAAGTACATCAATTGGATGTTAAAAGTGCTTTTTTAAATGGTGATTTATAGGAAGCAGTCTATATGAAACAACCTCAGGGTTTTGAACAGGTGGGTGCTGAACACAAAGTGTGTAAATTGACAAAAGCTTTGTATGGGCTCAAACAGGCGCCTAGGGCATGGTATGAGAAAATGGATTCATACTTGAAATCCATTGGTTTTCATCATAGTGAATCAGATGATACTCTCTATTTTTGAGTGCAGGGTAAGAAAATGGTGATCCTAGTTCTCTATGTTGATGACTTATTTATTACAGGTAATGATGAAAACCATAACAAGTCTGTGAAGAAGGAATTAAAAGATGGGTTTAAGATGACAGATCTTGGACTTCTTCACTACTATCTAGGCATAGAGGTAACTCACTGTCAGGAATGTGAAACACCGAAAGCATACAATTGATTACCAAATACCAAGCAACTTAATATGCGGAAATAAACCAGATTCACCAAGTAACTAGAATTCAGAATAACACAGCATATGAGAGACAATACACAACTTGTATTAACACTTTATACAGAAAAGAATACAATAGAGAATATCCCACATCTTCTCCACCACCTTACAGAGGTTTCCCACACCTCAAGTGAACAGTAAATCTTCTCCCTAAAGCTCTCCCTCTCACAGGTCCCAACACCCAACTCAAATACAGAGTTGGTGTTCACCTCCCGTGCTCCACGCACACCACAAGTGCTCCACGCACTCCACAAGCACTCCACATGCTCCACAAGTACTCAAGGTACTTCAAGTAGATCTCCCATGAATCTGCAACAACCTGCAATTCAACAGACCATACTTATGGAACTCCCTTGCCTTCCTCTCTTGCTCTATCTGAGTACACACCTATACTCCAAGTAGATCCTGCCTGATACTGCTCCCTGTTGTGTTGCTGTCTATATGATCTTGCACACCTGCAAATCAAACAACGGTTCTGCTCACCTGTGAACCTCGACCTTGCACACACATACACCTATAGATCAACGATCTTACTTACCATGTAGATCTCCTATGTAGGCCATGCAACTGTGACCAAGATCCTACACTCCTGAAGAATCTAGCTGACTCTCCAAACCAGCACCAACACGCCTGGTACTGCTGTGGAACTAGGAGGAACCCACTTGCTCACCTCACACACAGAAGGAACAAACTTTGCTCAACTCAAACTAGCCCACTTTTCCAATACAACCATGAGTCTATTATATAGATCTCATCAAACAATAATTAGACATCTAATTACAATAATTAGATCTACAGCTATGAGTCTAAAATTAGCACTCATCATGCAAACACTTGGTTCGTTAGCTAACTGCCTGTAATTAGCTCGCAGTCGAACCACACAGGCGACCGACGTCGGTCCCTGTCTGCCTAGAGGTGACCGACGTCGGCCGATATATGACCAACGTCGGTTGATTCTCTATGTTATCCTGCCGACGTCGGCTGATCAGACCGACCCCAACTTCTCTGCAACTCAGCAACCTTCAGTAACCTCCTCTCCTGTTTGCATCAGTGAAGCTTTTAGCTCCACAATCCTAACAATCTCCCACTTGGAGATAAACAGTTGCACTGTACCTGTACCTGTACCCCGTCTAATCTATTTCCTGGTTTGTATCCCTCTTCAAGCTCCCACCTGAAGACAACCCACCACACCTCCCGTGGTGTACCACCTGTCATCCGAGTACCCTGCCACATCCGAACCTACAACACTTGTAGTGAAGTCCTGACCCTGCATAGCAACACCTACTGCCGGTCCCTCTCAAAAAACTTGAGAACCCACTTCCCCGAATTGGCTCCTAACTCTGACAGCTCCCACTGCATGGGAATACTCAGGTCTATACCAGACCTCATGTGATTTTGGACACTGTACCTGTCCAGCCCTTAGTGTGCTCCGGTTCTGCATCCCGAACCTCGCCAACACTTGATTCACATCAGCTCCCACTCGAGACAAAATCAACCTGTGATCTCCATGCCTCCCATGTCAAAGAATTCCGCTGCTCAAAACTCCTCCTGACATGCCACTGAACTAATCTTACCCTTAGCTCAGCAGAACCCTGTATGTACTAACCCTGCTAGCAAATATACCATCCACATACAGCAACAGAATGATGTCACGACTCATCATCCACCTGGTAAGGCAAACCACAGTAGTTACCTGACACTGACTGAAGCCATGCTTCATCCTCCACCTGTCAAAACCTGTACCACTGTCCTGCAGCTCTACAAGACCATATACCTGGTCTTCCATCTCACGTATCCGTTCTCTCTATTCTTCTACTAAGGCATCCATTCGTCTCTGTGCTTTCATCTAGCTGGCAAACCTACCAAAACTCCCGTTTGGTTCTGCATCATAATCCTGCCTAGCTCACACCTGTTTCCTGGATCCTTCCTGCTCTATAATCAGCAACAAGTATGAAGAAGAGGAACACGAATTTGAGGGCCTACTTACGCCTTCAGTCCTCCGTATGGGTGTTTGAGACTCCTTGACAGCATGCTGTCCACCCAAAATTCATTACAGTGACCGACCTTGGTCACCCCACAGTCTGCATCTGACCGACATCGGTTTCATGCGTCTGTACCTGACTACCAACCTGCCAGCGCTGGTGTCCCTGCTGCCGACATCGGTCCTCCTGACCGACATCGGTCTTACTTACTGCCGACATCGGTCCCCTTGACCGACGTCGGTCTTACTCTGCCCGACATTGCCGGCTTTGGTCTACACATAACCGACATCGGCACCTGTCTCTTCGATGTCGGTTCTTCCTGATCGATGCCGGTACCTGTTTTTGCCTGTGAGTGATGACTTTTTACCCGCGAGCTCCTTTGGATCAAAACACATGTCCAAACTGCTCTGCTCAGATGTATCCAGCCTCATCCACTAAACTCTGTCCACCATCTCCTCCAAGAACACCAAGGCTTTCCAGTTCTTAAGCCTGTCAAATATATCTGTCTTCCGCTTAAGAACATGCATCTCCTTCCTGCTCATGTGACCAAGCCTACGAAGCCACGTCTCTGCAACAGAAGAAGAATTAGTAATATAAATAAGTAGATAAAGTATACCTATTTTCTTACCACCAGCTAATTCAAGTGCATCCGCTGTGAGAGTTCTTGTGCATCTCTCATCACCCAATCTTTCTGAAGAAATTAGCCATATCTCCAAACCTGGGACCTGCATGACCTTCATCAACACCTGTGTGTTGGCCACCTACAATTTCAGTTTCACTTCCCCTTTGCCAATTCTTTGGCAAGGCTTACCAGCTCCTCTACCTGGGGCTGCATGGAAAGAGGCAACCGAATCTTTTATCCAAGATTCAACTTTATTCAAGAAACCTGCAAACACATCTTGTGTAACAACACCTGCTACATCTGTATCTTTAGTTTCTTCATGCTGATCTGCTACCAACCAACAATCTTTTTTTACCTGCTCTTTCTTTCCATCGGACCGTGAGTGACCATCTGTGCTTTTCAACTCCTCCATTCTTAGCTTACTTTGATCTGCCGTTGCTCTACTCTCACTCAATCAGAAATCCCTGAGAGTGACCTGTAACCAAACACAACCCTGCTTCCTGCAACCTTAGCTCTGATACCACTTGTTGGTATCAAGCTCAAGAACCTACAACCAAGGCTCTAATACCACTTGTCAGGAATGCGAAACACCGGAAGCATACAATTGATTACCAAATACCAAGCAACTTAATATGCGAAAATAAACCAGATTCACCAAGTAACTAGATTCAAAATAACACAGCATATGAGAGACAATACACAACTTGTATTAACACTTTATACAGAAAAGAATACAATAGAGAATATCCCACATCTTCTCCACCACCTCACAGAGGTTTCCCACACCTCAAGTGAACAGTAAATCTTCTCCCCAAAGCTCTCCCTCTCACAGGTCCCAACACCCAACTCAAATACAGAGTTGGTGTTCACCTCCCGTGCTCCACGCACACCACAAGTGCTCCACACACTCCACAAGCACTCCACGTGCTCCACAAGTACTCAAGGTACTTCAAGTAGATCTCCCATGAATCTGCAACAACCTGCAATTCAACAGACCATACTTATGGAAGGAACTCCCTTGCCTTCCTCTCTTGCTCTATCCGAGTACACACCTGTACTCCAAGTAGATCCTGCCTGATACTGCTCCCTGTTGTGTTGCTGTCTATATGATCTTGCACACCTGCAAATCAAACAACGGTTCTGCTCACCTGTGAACCTCGACCTTGCACACACATACACCTGCAAATCAATGATCTTACTTACCATGTAGATCTCCTATATAGGCCATGCAACTGTGACCAAGATCCTACACTCCTGAAGAATCCATCTGACTCTCCAAACCAGCACCAACACGCCTGGTACTGCTGTGGAACTAGGAGGAACCCACTTGCTCACCTCACACACAGAAGGAACAAACTTTGCTCAACTCAAACTAGCCCACTTTTCCAATACAACCATGAGTCTATTATATAGATCTCATCAAACAATAATTAGACATCTAATTACAATAATTAGATCCGCAGCTATGAGTCTAAAATTAGCACTCATCATGCAAACACTTGGTTCGTTAGCTAACTGCCCGTAATTAGCTCACAGTCGAACCACACAGGCGATCAACGTCGGTCCCTGTCTGCCTGGAGGTGACCGACGTCGGCCGATATATGACCGACGTCGGTTGAATCTCTATGCTATCCTGCCGACGTCGACTGATCAGACCGACCCCAACTTCTCTGCAACTCAGCAACCTTCAGCAACCTCCTCTCCTGTTTGCATCAGTGAAGCTTTTAGCTCCACAATCCTAACACTCACAAAGAGCATAGTATTTTCATTTCCCAAACTAAGTATATTTCTGAGTTATTAGAGAGGTTTGGCATGAGTGATTGCAAACCTGCCCTCACTCCCATGGAAAGTAACTTGAAATTGTCTAAGGATGATAGCAGTGTTTTTTTTATGGCACCACATATAGACAATTGGTGGGAGGTTTGATATACTTGATGACTATCAGGCCCAATATTTCATTTTCAATTGGAATTTTGTCTAGGTTTATGCATGAGCCTAGAGAAATTCATTGGCATGTAGCAAAACGAGTACTTCGTTACCTTCAGGGAACGAAAACATATGGCCTTGAATACCGCCGCAACAAGAACTTCAAACTTGTTAGATATTGTGATGCAAATTTTGGCAGATGTGTGGATGACAGAGTGTCAACCACATGATACACTATGCATATGGGTTCAGCTGCCATTGCTTGGTGTTGTAAGAAGTAGGATACAGTGGCAAATTCATCAGTAGAATCAGAGTATATTGTAGCATGGGATGCTTCTAGAGAAATTGTTTACCTTCGTCATATTCTTGAAGATCTTCAGGTTTCTCCATTTGCTCCTACACAATTATACATTGATAATCAGAGTGCACTCAAGATGTCCAAGAATCCAGTGTTTCATGCCAAAACAAAACATATGGATGTCAAATACCATTATCTGCGAATGTTGGTGGCAAAGAAAACTCTTGATCTAATATATTTCCCAACTGTCGATCAGACAACTGATATCTTCACAAAACCCCTTGACATAATCAAATTTGAAAAATTCATAAAAATGCTTGGTATGTGTCCAAAGACCTGACTTTGGATCATATGGGGGTTTGTTAGGACTTGTTCCAAAGTCTTAATGTTAGGTTAGATTTTTGGTAGGAAATAAAGAATTATTGTAAATGGAGCTTGCATCTTTTATAAAGACACCCCCATAAAATAAACTTACTTAGTTTAATTATTAGGTAGTTTTTATGTTTTATGTTTATTAATTAGAATTACTTTACGGGTTGTTTTCCAGTATTTAGTTGGTTATAGGATTAGTTGTTTTTACTAGTCATTGGTAAAAACTATATAAATCCATGTTTGCATTGTAAAAGGGTTAACGGAGTAGAGGCACCCTTATGTACTTGTTGTTTTGAATTATTAATAAAATACTTGTGCACTCGCACTAAGCGGGGACAACATTCAACCTATTTTGATTCTGGAGTTATCATAAATAAATTAATTATTAAAAAGAAAAATTTAAATATCAATAAATATCCCAAAAGACATGTTAAAAGTTAATCATTGTCTTTTTTTGAGTTGTCCAAATGCAAAATATCTCAAAATATATATTCATGCTAATCATGATATTTTGGACACCTCTTAACCTACTAGGGTTAGCTAAGCAAACCAAGGATAAGATTTAACTCTTTCCAAGTCATTTCAAAGCTTATAAAAGCAAGCCTAGAGCTCTTCATTATGAGAGCTTGGATAGAGTAAAGTTATTATGTAGGAATTTGAGCATGAATGCAAACATAGTGTTATAATGCCAAAATCAAGCCAAGCCATGAAGACAACCATGGTGCCAAGAGGATATGGAATTTTTTAGAAAAATCCAATCAAGTCAACGAAGAGATCTCTTAGATAAATCAAGATAAGAAAAATTGTCATTTCTTTGAATTTTAGTTATGTTTTTAATTAGTTTGTTCGCTAAGATCCCCCCATGATCTAGGCATATAGATATTAGCTTGTTAGTGTGTTGATTTCATTATTTTTAGAACTAACACTATACTAACCTTCTCTCTTGAGTCGAATTCCTTGATCAAAAGTATCATCATAGAGGGTGGTTAGATGGAGATGTTAGGGGTTGAAAGAGAGTGAATCTAAAAACCCTTTCACACACCACTTAGCATTTAATGTTTTTAATTGTTTGATATGAATAACATAGCATGTTTTGTGTACTTTTTTTAAGATAATTATTAATATGTTTTCTAGTATAATATGGAGGTTCAACTGCATCATAGAATACCCAAAGCCTGAGGTTGATCTCATTTTGTAGCCAAGAGTGAGAGAACCTAAAGAACCCTCTCACAAGGGTACAATTATGTGCTGCAACACTTACCGTTATCAAAAAATTATTGACATATTTTTATGGATGTATGTTTGGATGCTAGTGTTGGACCTATTTTTAGTGATTCATCATCTTTTGGTACATCTTGATGCCAAACCAATCAAACAAAAGCTACATAAAATGCATCTATGCATAGAAATATTGGTCAAAAAATAACTTGAAAAACTCTTGGAAGTAGGATTCATTCCGCCTATCGACTATTTTGAATGGATTTCAAACATTGTCCCCATTAACAAGAAGCTTGTGGGAATTCATCTATGTAAATATTTAGTGATATCAATAAGGCTTATTTCAAAGATCATTTTCCATTGCCAAACATTGACATGATAATTGATTATACAATAGGATATGAATTTTTATCACTTATAGATGGATTTTATAAATATAATCAAATCAAGATAGCACCTAAAAATTAACACAACTACATTCACCACTCCATGAGGTATGTTTTTTCCCTAGGTCGTGCCTTTTGGCCTCAAAAATTAAGTGCTACCTATCAACATGACATGTTAGTTATCCTTCATGACATGATACATGATATTATGATGTGGATGACATCCTTGGTAAATCCAAAAACTGAGAAGAACATCTAGACATATTGCATAAAATCTTGGAGAGGATCTAGGATTACAAAGCCTGCCTTAATCCCAAGAAATGTGTATTTGGAGATACATTAGGAAATCTTATGGGGTTTATTTTATCATGCAGGCATATTAAAGTTGATATGGCCAAATTTTAGGTTATTATATAAATGCCTTCACCATCCAATCTAAAGCAGTTGCATAATTTATAAGGAAAAATACATGGTATTTGAAGGTTCATTTCAAAATTGGTTGATAATTGTCACCCCTTCACACACCTTATTAAAAATAACACCAAATTTAATTAGAACATATAATGTCAAGAAACATTTGAGCAGTTCAAAAAATATTTGTCCGATCCTCTAGTGTTAGTGCCTCCAACTCTAAGAAATCCATTGTTGTTTTATATCTATGTGACTCAACATGCCTTTTTGGATCTCTTGGCTCATCACAACAATAGTGAAAAAGAAAGGGTCATCTAATATTTGAGTAGAAATATAGTGGCCTATGAGCATAATTATTCACCCATCATAAAATCTTTCATTAGTAGAAGTATTTGCATCTCATAAATTTCAATAATATGTGATTAACAATCAAACTATCCTCATAGTTATGGGTCAAATGGATAAATAGGTCATGATACTCAGTGATTAATATACAAATTAGAAGTCAATAAAAGGGAAGGTACTTGTCGACCAACTTGCAGAGGATCCATTATCAAACCAACAAACCTAAACCTTTAGTTTCGCCGATGAATCCATTTTATCCCCTACTGAGTCACAAGAATGGAAATTATATTTTGATGGGTCTTTGACATCACGTGGCTTGGGATTAGGTGTTCTATTTATGACACCATAGGGGGAATTTATCCCCAAATCTTTTCATATCATCTTTCCATGTATAAATAACATTGCATAGTATGAGACCCTCCTTGCAAGACTTCACCTTGTCACCAAATGGAATATTTAACACTTGTCAATCTTTAGTGATTCACAATTAATCATTAATTAGGTCAAGGATCATTATCAAACAAAATATGAAAAAATTATGCTAGTAAGGAACTATTTATGAAAATAAGCCCTCTTGCATCTATTTGTCGTTAATTTTATAATTATGTGAGCTTAATTCTTGAATTCTTCACTTTAGGTGAATAAATGGTTTAAGATTGGTCTTAAATATTGATAATCTGATGGCATGAGGTTTTTTATTAAGCATGCAACATGTTTTTTAATGTAAAATAGTCTTGAACCATTGGCTGCCCATTTATCAAGTGGTTTAAGATCATGCATTGAGAAACAACGTAGGTTCAACCATTAGATATAGGCAAAAACATTTCTTGAGATCATTGTGAGATAGGGTTGGTGAGACCTAGGGTGTGTGCCTTTGAATAGTAAACCCATTTTTTTCAATAAGGAGGATCCAATGATTTAATATCATTGTGATAATCAGACAGCATAAGAATGATTCTAAAATCTTTGACCATCCTATTTTTGCTCCCTATCCATTTATTTTTCAAAGGTCGTAAAGGGTTTGGTCCAACAACTAAATATCTTCACCTAAAAATAATTGATCTAATGGAATAAAGGAAACCTTAAATATGACATCACTATGATTGTTTAAAAATATTCACACTATTGAATATTAAGGAATCCAATAGACATATCTTTCTAGGAATCAAGAAAACTTTCACGATTAGAATTAAGGCAAGCATCTGCCTTAGGAAATTACTGTTGAGAGACTTTAAATTAACCAATTTTTAAATAACTATTTGGTAAGATAGCTAAAGTGATAAATAAGGTTAAATTATTATACCATGACATAAAGTATTTCACCATTACAATTCCATTGGAGAGCCTATGAGTTTAGAGATGTCGATCATTGAAAATTAAAGAGAACTCAGTTTAATTAAGGAATCAGAGTGGGAAATAAATTTTGTTTCACCTTTTATATATTATAAAATATTCTTCTACTTCTTGAAAAAAAATACATATAATGTAATATTTTTTATCTACATTTATTGACAACTTTTAGGGGCCTCTTTTGTAGGAGGCAAGATGAGTCTAACATCCATTAGGATACAAAGACCAACATGAATACTGAAAGATATTGAAGACTTAGAAAATTTATATTTCAAAAATAACAATTATGATAATCTAAGGGAAAGCACCAGAAAAACTTAATACCAATCACATATTTCCACTTTCTAACTCTTTTGTCATTTTTTAGCCAAAGGTTTTTCTTCAGTTTAATAAACTCATTTTTTTATGATTTGTTCATTTTCTAAATAATACAACTCATGACCATATAGTCATATCAATTTTTTTTTTATGTTGCTTGAAGATGAGCATATTGAAGAAATTAAGTTAAGATTTAAATCCATAAATGTTGACTAGACACCAAAACTCCCACTTGGTATGGTCCTAATTGATTCACAACTATCTCCATATATTTTGCATCTAACACCATGCCTAATGCTTCTGAATGTTAATCTATTCACATTACCACACACTTTCCAACTCTTTTATAAATTGAATAGATTTTAATCAAATTTTCACTAAAAATTATCTTCATTAATATTTTGCCATTGAATTTTGAACTCTCAATTCTGAGCACAGCATCCTCTAAATCATCTTCTGTAATTATTTATTTAATATTTAGGGTTAATGAATTTGACGATTATTTTGTTCATTGATTCTCATGAGTGTTGTTATGGACATATTTTTATTTCATGGGTAGATTCATAGAGTATTCCACAAAAAAATTATTACTCATTTATCTATGATCATCATGGTCATCAATACCTTTCAATTGGTAGTGTATCTTCTTTTACCTGCTAATGGTCTACGTTTAATGGATACTTTTAAAGAAGATTTGGATCATGTATTTACCTTACATTATGCTTTTTAATCTTCTTGGATATGTGTCTTTCCTCCATTTTAATGTGCTAGAAGCTAATCTTTTAGTACCCTAACCAATTTCATCAATGCTAGTTATCAGGTCTTTGAGCCAATTATTCATTTTCCAGTGGTTCTTGCATTTGTAGTTCCATTATCACTACTAATTCCATAGCAAAGACTACTGAAGTGTCCACTAAGCTCCACCTCTATCTCTGTTTGGGTTGAAGCCTTATAATGGTTCTCTCAAAGGATAAAAAAAGAACACATAATATATGTACAATCTTCATAATGTAGTATTTTTAATTTAGGTGGTACATTTTTTTATAATTATGCAATATTTAAAGGGTGAGGACTCATATAGATACACTCTAATTTGATTGTATGTATTCATGTTAATTTCTCTAAACATTACATTTCTTGCTCCTTTCTAAGATGATGATGATCAAAATAGATGATGCTAATCTAATAAGAATAAAATCAAACATGAATTCAAGTTTGCATATGCATAGTGATGTTGTGACATGTTATAATGCAGGAAGTGGAACCTAAAATAATTTATTTATAAAGATATATTTTAAAAAAAAGCATTAATAGCTTGAGAAAAATAGATGGCATTTCTAATTATGTTCAGCGATTGTGTTAATTATAGAGTCATATGAATAGATGATATATGTTGAAACAAAACAAAGAGAATATACCTTTTAGTTTCATCACTCAAGATTTTATACTTGTTTTGCCTTTGTATGTGAGTTGAGAGAGAGAGAGAGAGAGAGAGAGAGAGAGAGTGAGAGTGATTTTGCTTAAGATTTGCAACTGCTTCATTTGTTTATATTCTTCCTCTTTGTCATAGTAATGTAAGCTTAGAAAATCTCCAATATTGTCTTGTAAACTTTAGCCTCAATTTTGGTTCCTAAAAACCAGATTGGAGACCCTTTTCCCAATAAAACATTCACCTTCATTTCCTTGTAATTGTTGTGAACTAGGATTGCATATATTTGGTGATATTCATAGGGAGGAAAAATATTTGAATCCCCCTACTTAATCATATAGCCTTCTACTATGCGTAAAAATGACTTCACCTCACATTTCATTCCTAAGTCTTTTATTTATTGATGACCATTTTTTTTTAGAAAAATAACTCTTTCCTCATTTTGAAATAGAGCATGCCCTTCGCCAAGGATAGAGAATAAGTCCATCTTGGGGTTAGTTTAGGTCTCATATTTATCATCACAAACATGAATCGTTGCTTGTTTAAAATCATTATTTTATTTTACAAAAGTAGAGGATGCATTTTTACTATGATTAAAAAAATAGAAGCCTCATGGAGCGAAGCACATTTCATTCTTAGGTCTTCTAGTTCTTGATCAAATTTATTAGGAACAATTCTCTTTCTTTTACTTCAAGGGTTTCTTAAGGATTCTCCACCATACATGTTCTTTGAGAAGGGATTGTATGGATTCTTCTTCTTTGATCATCCTTTTCAAGTTTTATGAATAGTGTATAGAAAAATTAGTAATTTTTCATAGTAAAATTTAATGTTATGACTTCTCTGTCATCATCTTTTAGATTCTATCTTTCAATTCTAATAAATGGAAAACCTTCTTGTTCAAAAATAGAAAACAAGCCCTGGTTATTGATAGAAAGGGTATATTAATTGAGAAGAGAAACGGTTGCTTTAATTGAGGATAGATCCTTATCAAATAACAATTTCATTTCTAAGTCCTTTCTACCTTGATTAGTTCTCAATTCAATCAATAAATTATGCATGATGTCTTCTTCTTCAAATGATATATCCATACTCTGAAAATGATCTAAAAAATGATCTATCTTTTGTTTTTTGTCAACCAAGATCCTTTATTTTGGTGTTCTTTTATCTGATGAATCAGTCCATATTGTTGTCTTTTTATAATCATTGATCTCTTCTTCCCTTTGATCCTTAATTCCATTCTCATATTGGAGTAAGACCCATCATATATCACTTCTTTGTTGAATAATTAAGTTGGGTTTCCCACCCTTTCTTTATTTCTTATTAGGAATGTTGAGGCTCAGAAGAACGTGGATTGATATGGTATGAAACCCTATCATCTTGTGGAGGAATTATAAGAAGAGGTTGGCAAATGATGAGGTTTTTAAAATTTTAATATCATCATAATAAGCATTTTATATGTCTCAAATGATTATATGTTTTTTTTCAAATCAAGACCTTATTAGAGACCTTCGTGACAAGGTCTTTTATTTCAACCAATGGTTGAATGGGTTCAACGTTGCTTGGGAATATAGGGACATTGGTAAAAGGCTATAGGGATAGGGAATTCATGATCTTGGTATGATTATAGACTATTTCTGTAGACACCTAAATCTGGCCACCAATAACCTCCAATCAGGGTTTTGACCAATTTCCACCAAAAATGTACATTTTGACCTACAAACACTAAAACACATTAAATGATGGGAAACTGGAATATTCAATGATCCAAAAATCAAAAGCTTTGGTTGAAATATAATTTAAGAAATAAAAACAACACAATAACAACAGTGTTATCTTTGAGAAGAGATGTTTTATTCATTAAATTTGCAGACCCAAACATATGCCTATCTCTGAGAAGAGATGTTTGATTTATATTTTGGGTTACATCTTCATTTATACATGTTTTTAAGGTAGGAGGAGGATGTGTAAGGTCACCAATTTTGAGGAAGATTAAGTGGTTCAACTTTCACGATTTACAACAATACAGAATTTGAAGAATTACTAGTTTTAGAAACTTACTATTTTTATACTATACTACTAAAATTGAAATTTGGGGCACTTATATTGGGTTTTCAAGGGTCTTTGTTCTTAGCTTTCCAATGGTTCAAAGGGGGAGTCAAATGGAACTACGGTGCAAAAGTTATGGCTCCCAGAAGTTTTGCCACCAATTGGGGTAGAACCATCACCTGAAGTGTTGCTCAAATCATTCAAGTGTTGATTTTGGCCAAGATATCCCTAAATAGGGCAATGCAATTTATGGGTTAGCTAACTTTGATTAGACTATTTCGAGTCAAAATGTCAATTTTGTACCTAGGTGCTCTAGATTGCTCTTTCCCATCACATCTTCTGCACAAGACACGTGCCTTTGTTATTTATTGTTTGTAACATCCTAAATGGGAATACAATTCCAATGCATCTAACATCACCTTTCAATTCTAATCCAGTTTAATTTTGGACTAATAACATGACATTTTGATCAATTTGAGTAATTTGTGCACAAAGTGCTTAAACATGCTTAAGAGCTAATTAACCCAAATCAAGGCCTAATTAAGAATTCCATGAAAACTTATTGAAAAATTATTTTTGGAAATAGATATTGAATATTTGCATCATTAGATGACCTCATTTCTTGGGAAGACATCCCTAGGCCATAAATGCCATAAATATCAGGATTCATACCCTCCATGCCTCTTAATTGCCCCTTCTTTCAATGTCATGATGAGGATAACTATAAACTTAATTCTAAAAATTAAATTAATACTCAACCATACATCTTAATCTCAAGATGGATGGTTCAGGTTGATTCTAGACATTCTCAAAAATCTATAAATAGAAAGGCCATCAACATTATTTTTAAGTTATTTTCGTGCAAAATTATAATGCACAAATATCTTCAAGAAGCCATTGTAATTAGTGTTACCATGCCAAATTGATTCCAAGCCAAGCCAAGCCACAAGCCAATAGGGCCAATGAGAGATGGAGGTAGCCAAGCTTCCATTACCAAGGACTTCATGAGCCCAAAACTGAGCAAGCCACTACTACAAAGGCATTTAGAGCATCCAAGAAAGGTGAAAGAATTCTTGTATTTTATTATTTAAATTTTAGTTGACTTTGTCATTTTTTTTTTTTAACTAAGCTCTCCCTAGTGTCTAGGCCTAGAGATGTTATGCTAGTTAGTGTGTTTCTTTCATTTTAAAACTAACACCATACTAACCATCTTCTCTTGAGTCTAATTCCTAGATCATAAATGGCACATCCAATGGGACTAGACACGTCTCACACCTGAAGAAGCTCATTTTTGCAACTTTAAAACATTCATTTAGACCCTTAAAAATCTTACAAATTGATTTTCTAACTTTATTTTTCCATTTTTGTTTACCGTGGTTTTACATAGTAACTGACGTCAATAGGTAAGATTGGCATCAGTTGCATATCTTAACTGACGTTGGTTAGTAAAACTGATATCAATTGTATATCTATCATCAGTCGCATTGGTATAACTGACATCGATTAGAAAATATCACCATCATCGATTATATAAATCGACGTCAGTCACTATGTTTTTCTTAAAACACAGATCTGAGAGCTCTTTTTTTAAAGTTTATTGTTTCAAACCAAAAAGAGCTTCAAAGCTAAAGGACATGCTAATATTTTTACTGTAGGACCAAGCTTGAAGCTTGACATTTACTAAAAATATGTTTTAAATCACCTTTTGTATGCTTAAAAATCAATTAGGAACCTTTTTTTAGTGTTTAACAAAAGAATGTAGATGTTTATGGTGAATGTTTTTCAAAGTTACAACTAAGACCAAGGGGTCAAATAAACACCACCTCACTTTTCCTTTGGGCTTAAAAATGAACTCACCTTTTCAAAGATATTTGTATTTACTTAGTTGTTTAGATTAAATTTTTTTTAGAAAAAATAGGGATGTTACATGTATACTCTTCTATTTTTCCCCTTTAGGGAACCCTTGGAATCAAAAGCACCATTTCTATTGCAAGTAGCCTAGTCTAAGGCTTATAAAGAAAGTTGTCTAAAACATTCCCAAAAAATGCGTCAAATTTTGGGTGGCCTTGAAAATGACCCTAAAGTCTTTCTACTTTCATGATTTCTTTATTTTTATACAAACTTGGCTTGCGAGAGGGAATTTATCACCTCTCATGAGTTATTTAGGGGAGCTTTGACCCAAGGTTTCACCTCTTGGCATTGACTTAATTTGGCTCCTAATTGGATTTTCACATGGGACGTAGTGGCACTTTGGACATCGCACTACATTGAGTGAACTGTAAGATGTAGTGGTTGCAAAAAGGACTAGACCTTTTTGTAACAAGCCAAGTGATACGGACCTAAAATTTGTGCTTTTCTTTTGCATTGTTTGGTGTGAAAGTCATTGTGTAATTAATTCCCCTATATCATTTTAAAACTTGTTAGATCTTAGACAAATCTCCACTTGCCACAAGCATTATTGGTGTAAGGTGCATCTCAAGGTCTATGTCATGGTACTATCATTTGAGAGAAGAGGGGGTGTAAAAACCCTACTATATAATACGCATGTACTTTTGGATGAACACTTAAAATCCTCTCAAATGACATATATTAATAGATTCCAACAATACTAAGCAACCTTATCAGTTTAGGGTCTAAGAATGATTAATTAGTTGGTCTTGTCCTAGCTTAAAGTCTTATTTGGAGTCAAAAATTGGTGTAAACAAATAATTTAAACCAAACACATAGTCCAAAATTTTCTTTGAACAAAGAAGCGTTATGTTGCCTGTGTGAGATCATCAATTTATCTTGTTCAAAAGTTCATTAAAAGCTTGAGAGTCATGTCATCCACTTTGGCATAGTTATGCTGGCCTATTGAGTCTAGACCTTTACCAAAGTTATTTAAGTCCTTCACTTATAATCTAAATTTGAAATTGCACCTTTATAAGTTCATAGATTTGATGTGTTAAGTGGGTTTGCCATTTGTACTAAACTTGAGGAAACTTAGGTTCAATTTCCAATTTAGTTTGAAGGCCATTTAAGACTCATAATCATTATCATCATTTCATAAAACTTAAGCTATTTTATGCTAAAAACTTGCACTTTGAGTCTATACACCACAACATTTTAAATCAATAAAAGTAATGTTATACTGTCAAAATTGTAGAAAAACATCTTTGCCTTAGAGAGTTTTTGAAACAAACTTTTTTGTCACACCTTTTGAATAATATAGCATCGTTACGCTACCCAAAACATTTCAAATATTATTTTGTAGACCCTCTTGCGTAGGGTTCAAATTTATTCCTATATTTTCATACCAATCCAAGTTTACTTTTATGATATTTTGTCTACAACAGTTATACTACTCACTTTTGTCTAGCTTGTTTGTTAAAAAAACCAAGTTTTATACCATTTTTATGAGAATATAAACTATCTCTAAAAATGCCTTTTGTTTCATACCTTATACCTAGTTGATCAAGTTCATGTCTAAGAATCAAATGCCTAGTGTTTGTTAGAAGCGTTTCAAATCCGTTAGATTAAAACTTTCATATATTTCAAAGTCTAGATTTTGATGCCGTTTGGCCAAGAGTCCTAGCACATGCCTTGTTTGAGCCTATTTTTGATGTCATATTTGGCAAAAAGACCTAGCAACTTGTAAATTGTTAGATTAGACTAATTTGAAAAACTTCAACCTTAGAGTTTGGTATTTTGATTTTAGGTCCATTACTTGCTTATCTTTATGTAAATAGTGAAACATTAGATACTTTGCACTAGCTTGTTTCCTCACAAAACTTCGTATAAACCTTTTGATCCTTGTGACGAATCTAGACCAAGTTGGAACATCATCTATTTTAGACATTGTCTTTTTTAGAGTTTGTAAAACTCCTTGAATTTTTATCATAATAGCATTGACTATGGATCCCAACATGTACTCGTACACTCGTAGTGGATTCATGTACAATCCAGGGATTAGTAATGTAGTTGTGCAGAAAGAAATGGTGCAAGACCCCTATGTGGATAATATTATTTATGATATGGATTCTTATCCCTCTTATAATACTCAATCAGGGGCACAAAGCCAAGATCCATTGGCTAACTATCTGGTTAACATACCACCTTATTCAAAACAAGACTAAGAGCAAACCACACAATACCTATCTACAATACCTGTAATGGACGAGCTAGTACTTCAACAGTCATATTCTACTAATACGGCTTCCACGTATGATCCATTTTTATTTGAGAAATATTTGTTAGAGAACAAAGATGAGATTTTGATTAGAGCCATAGAGGTAGGGGCCAAGTTTTCAATAGACATCTCCCATGAAAATTTACCAAGCTAGTAAGAGTGCCCCACAATATCATTTACAATCAACAAGATTCTTCTAGCAATCCTATGACTCTAGTCCAAACAATGTACCAAGATCCTAATATATCTAATCGAGGCAAAAACATTCTAG
Organism: Torreya grandis; assembly: GCA_037957365.1. Classification (NCBI taxonomy): domain Eukaryota; kingdom Viridiplantae; phylum Streptophyta; class Pinopsida; order Cupressales; family Taxaceae; genus Torreya; species Torreya grandis. The sequence goes on from JARHVA010001846.1 coordinate 755,514, forward strand.
AAGATCACCTTAACCAAATGTAGATGACATATCAAACCTACCTTAATCTAGCACATGATTTAAATCAGATGAACATGGTAAGTAATCATCTTATTGACCTAGTTCCTTCAACAGGAATGTTGATAGAGTTAACTAGATATAAGAATCTAAATTTTGACCCATTCATACAAATTGATTTGATAGATAACTTGATGCATATGCCCGCTATTAAAGAAGTGTCTTCAGGCTATACACAAAATAGTGAGCCAAAGTAGTAGACAATATGCAAACAACATCCAGTCCTGATCAAAGTGGTACTAACATGCAAATAATTATCCAACAACATGTGCTTGTAGTTAATCCTATGAATAGGTCATCATACCAGGGAATAAGAGTTTCTACACCCTAACTTCAACCGATTGCTTCCTCAATTGTACAACCTATGGGATTAGGTAAATAAACAATGACTAATGTCATGCCTCAATGATAGAATGTGACAAACCCTACTCCTCAGTAGGTAACGAGTAGTATTCTACAATAATAGATATAATCTAGTGTATCAACGTAATAGAGGTCAAATACATTACCACCTAAATTAGGGAAAACTAATGTTCCACCTTGTCAGGTAACGACAAACATACCTTTTCAGTCATAAACTAATATGCCAATCCAAAACCAAGCAATAATTAGTCAACAACATGCAAATATGGGTCAGTGATAGATGCTAAATATGCAACCTACTTTCACTTTCTCATAGGGATTCATGAAACAAGGAGGTCCCCATGTTTCTCGGGTACCTACTAGACAACTGTCAGTTCAAAATGTGCCACAAATCCAAAGACATGGTCTTGGTCCACAAGTTCTTAATCAACAATTTTCGATTAGTCAGTAGCATATCCATTTTTAATCACAAGAGGGACAGTATAGTTATATCTCTCTATCTAACCATAAAATATTCTAAGTCAAACCTTTATCACCAACCTAAACCAGAATATCGCACAACGAATTATGAAATTTTAAGTACATCTCAATCTATGTATGCATATTCCTAGTCCATTCTCCAACTAAACTAATGTACCCCAACAGATATCTCCATCCTACCCTAGTCAAAGTGTCCCACTTGTGACCTATCAACCATATATCCAAATTCTTCCTCAAACCAATATTCCTTCTAGTTTCCTATCCCAAAAATTGTAATAAATGAAGGATGCAATTACTGCCATTCAAGTTGGTAAACAAACTAAAATTTTTAAATTGGATGACATATGTTCATATCCATTCAACATGGATTATTTGTAGATATCATTTCCTCTAGGATACGAACCATCAAAATTTGATAAATACAAAGGGAAAGGTGACCTTAAAGTTCATTTGATCAAATTCTTTGTCGCATGTCAACCAGTGGCATATAGTGACATATACCTTTTGTTGTTATTTCCAAGGAGCTTGGTTGGACAAGCCTTGGAGTGGTTTTTTAAGTTGCCTAAAAATTCAGTAATGGATTTTGATGATCTTTCTAATAAGTTTGTGGAGCACTTTTCCTATAATCTCGAGTATGAAATTTCATTAGTGGACTTAACCTAAGCAAAGCAAAAAGATGGTGAGAGTTTTGCAAGTTATTTATAGTGATGGAGAGACCTTAAAAGCTATTTAACCCATAGTTTATCAGATAAATAATTAGTTGTGTTTACTAAAATTTTTCACAATGAGATAGCTTATCATTTAGAACTATAACGTACGCATACTTTCAAGCAAATCATCGATAAAGGTTTGTTGATCGAGCAAGCACTCATCAATAAAGGAGTCATCAAGCTTAATTCAACTAATTAAAATTAAGGTACCAATTAGAGAAATAACCAACATCCCATTCAAGTGCCAATATCAAAACTGGCACAGACCAATAACCATGAAAGATTCAAGTAATTCAATCATAATAAAAATGTTGTGAGAAATGGAGTAACCAAATCTGGTTATGTCCAAATGATTTAAACATCATCTGCACCACTTTTTTAGATTAATCCTACTCAGTAACCTCTCCAACTAATGTCACAAGTACAACAACCAAGACCTACAAAATCAATATAACATTTACCATTGTAAATCCCTCTTCCTAGGAGAATCGTACCTGCACGTCATATCTTTAGTGACCTAGGAGAACCTATTGAGTTTGTATTTCACAAGCTTATTACCCATAATTTGATTAGTTTACCTATACCAAAGTATTATTTGCAAGGCATTCCTTATCCTAATTGGTACCGTAAAAATGAATACTATGACTATCATCAGGTCAATGAGCATAATCTATGAAGATGTGTCCAAATCAAACATTTAATTCAGAATATGTTGGAGAATGAAGAGATAAAATTGGATAATAGTGCTTCCACTTCCAATAAAGCTCTTGGGATTTATCAAAACCCGTTTTCCTGACATAACAATCAATAGCAACAAAATAATCATCAATAGCAACAACAATGACTAGTGCAATAACAAAATCAATAGTATCAAAATCAAAAGCCGAACCAGTAGAATTAAAAAAATTAGCAATAGAATCCACAATGACAGAACAATAGACAAAACTAAAGTCATAATGGTAACAACCAAGAAACCTACCATTCAGTTGCATATGACTACAACGGGGTTGTAGAATATATTGTAGAAAGTAGCGTTAATACCATCTCCATTAATCCTAAACCAAGCACTAATCAACCTAGACCATTACTAAACAATAATATTCAATAAAATTACATGGATAATCCTTCTTTAATCTAGGAGTGCATACATGAAAACTAGCAAACTAGGACTTTCTCCTTTAGACCTTATATCAACAACCCATCCTTACCACGTGACCACATATAAGTGCACCGATAATGGAGACTTATCATGTCTGGTCCCACACCATTCCCAACATTTGTTAGCAATAATGGTCTGATATTTAATCTTGATTTTTCAATCATAACTTGGAGGTCAAAGATTAATATCCCAAGCCCACAACCATCCACCACTTTGTCTATCATCTAACCAACCATTCAACCTCGAAATAAACCATTCACTCCCGACCAAGACAATAAGTTTGATATTATGAAACAATTACAAAAGACACTAGTACAAATTTATATTTTAGATTTTTTGTGAATGTCAATAATCCAAAAGAACATATTGAATGAATTTTTGACCCAATCCACAGTTGCTAGTGACATATCCCCTGATAAATTTTAATCTTTGGTTGGACACCTAGCTTTAGTCCAACAAATCACATTCAACCAAAGTGATATATCTTCCCTTGGTCTGCTCCATAATATCCCATTATACATAGAATTTTGTGTCAGATGGTATAAAGTAAAACATGTCCTTATAGAAAGTGTATTTGGCCTCAACATAGTGTCTCTAAAACTCATCAAGCTTCTTGGGTACACAATGGTGAATTTTCAGCCAGAAATAATAACTATCAAAGCTTATGATAATCAGAAAAGAGAATCACAAGGCACTATTAGTTTGCCAGTTATCATTGGGTTTTTTACCCATGATACACTTTACCATGTGATTGATCTTGAGTTATTATACAATATGCTTCTAGACAGGTCTTAGTTACATGAGATTCATGCAATCCCATCAACGTTGCACCAATGTATCAAGTTTTTCCACTCAAGGATGGAAGTGAATATTTTAGAAGATTTACACCCATATGAACATCGCAAGTATATCAAAGTCAAATTTCAAAGCTATAATTATCAATACATCATAAATCTAAGTTCCAAGAAAGATAAAAGAAAGGCTATACTTATTGATCTTTCACTAGATAATTGCATAGATCCTAATACCTTAAATTCCCTTTCCCACATGCCACCTCTTGAAGTTTCTAATCATTTCACCATTTCTGATAATGGACCAGGAGAGTATGTGACCCATGATACATTTCATATTGCCAATCTTTCTCAGAATCTGTAAACTTTTGGGTGACCTAAAGTCATTCTACATATGCATTGGTAATAAAAAAATAAAGATAAGGGCCCTGTAATATTTGTACCAACATCTGGCCTAGGACTTGACCCTCTTCAAGGAGATTAATCATGGTTATACAATGACAACCAAGCTGATTGTTATAAAAATATAAAGTATCATATTCCCAAGAAGATCATGGAACATCATAATTATGAAAGAAGAGGCCTCAAACTGAATCAACAAGAAACTATTGAGTTAATTTTCATGACTAAGTATGAAAGACCTTATGGACTTGGATTTAAACCATCTAGGGGTGACCCCACATATCTTATTCAAACTCCATCACCAATGACTAGTGATGATGATGTCGACAGTGAAGCAAATTCTAACCATTGTCTCACCTTTGATGACCTAGTTGAAACCAACTTGTTTGATACTAATGCCATTTGTACCCTTATCATGATCATTCATCATAACCTATTGCCATTATATTATCTCTAACTGATAGATTGGGACCAACAAGAATTCAGTCTACTGATTGATGAGTTCTAAAATGATGAGGCATTCTATGACTTTTTAGACCTTAGAGACAATGTTCTATTGGGAGATCACAAATCAAGATTCTCAATCACATTGGATCTTGCAGCCCATTTTAGAGAGCAAGTGAACACCATTAGCCAAAAATAAATAAGTAAAACATTGAAGTCCCAAAGTGAAAACCTCTTTGAGGTATTTTTTGACCAAAAAAAGAAAGATAAAGGCTAGTCTAATGGTGAAAAATTGTTTCAGGTGCCATTAGATGGGGGTGTTTATTATTCTTCGAATTTAGACCAAAAGACCACCAACGATGAACTTACCTTTGGATCTGAATTCAGCTTTGAGTAATAAGTATTTGATCAAATTTTAAAAAAAAAAAATTGACTATTTTTATTACATGGCCAGATCTCCCATTAGGGGACTCAGATTCATCATGCCTAGGAAAAGTTGAAGAGCAAGTCCTAACAGAGGACCCTAACATAATTCAACAGTTCAAGCCGTTGCCTGCTATCCTAGAAGATGGTTCGCCCTTCTAATCGAAGATATAACAAAGGTAAATATCTGGACTCCATCAGCCCTGAAATGGATAAAATTAAGAGCATCCTTTACTAAGGAAGAATGTAACATCTTTACAGCTCTGTTGAGAAAATTTGTAGATATATTTGCATGGGCCTATTCTGACATGCCAGGTTTAGACCCCACCTTGGTTCTACACCATCTTGTGGTTAATCCTAATGTCAAATCGGTAAAACAAAATTTACGTAAGATGCATATTCACATTACTGTATTGGTAAAGAAAGAGTTAAAAAAACTCTTAGAAACAAGATGTATCCGATCCATTGACTACTCAGAGTGGATCTCTAATGTGGTACCTGTTAGTAAAAATTGTGAAAGGATAAAAATTTGTACTAGTTTTTGAGACTTCAACAAAGCTTGTCTTAAAGATGATTTTTCCATGCCTAATATTGACATGATCGTCAACTCCAGGGTAAGTTATGAAATGCTTTCACTCGTGGATGGATTTTTAGGATACAATCATATTCGAATAGCACCAGAATACCAACATAAAACAACGTTCACCACTCTATAGGAAATATTTTGTTATCAGGAAATGCCATTTGGCCTTAAGAATGTTGGAGATACATATCAAAGGGCCATGACTATCATATTCTATGATATGATGCATGATATTGTTGAAGACTATGTTGATGACATATTAAAAAAAATCCAAAACTAGGGTCGACCATCTAGCAGTGCTGCATAAAATATTTGAAAGATTATAGGATTACAAAGTGAGACTCAATTCAAAGAAATGTGTTTGATGTAACTTTAGACAAATTATTTGGCTTCATCATGTCTCATAGAGCTATTAAATTTGATCCAACTAAATTCCATGCTATAACCAAGATGCCACCACCAACTAATTTAAAATAAATCCAAAGTTTATATGGTCAGATCTAGTCAATCTGACGCTTTATCTCTCAATTAACAAACAAGTGCCATCCATTTACACACCTTTTGAAGAAAGGAGTTGCATTTCACTGAGATGATCACTACCAAATAGCTTTTTAACAACTCAAAAATTTTCTTGTTAATCTACCTATTTTATTACCTCCTATGTTAGGAAAGCCATTCTTGTTATACCTATCAACTACCAACCATGCTCTGGAGGTACTCTTGGTTCAACATGATGATAATGAAAAAGAGCATGTTGTATACTACCTAAGCCATACCTTGGTTATATATGATCATAACTATGCACTTATTGAAAAATCTTGTCCAGTCATGGTCTTTATAGTTTAGAAACTACGTCATTACATGTTGAATAATAAGAAAATGGTCATTTCAAAAGTAGATCCGTTCAAGTATCTACTATCTAAAATAGCTTTGCAAGGTAGAATGGATATATGGATCATTCTTCTTAGTGAATTTGACATAAAGTATGTCAATCAGAAGGCAATCAAAAGACAAGTTCTTGCATATCAACTTGTTGAAACACCTCTCATAGACACAACCACTCACATTTTGATTTTTTGATGAATTCATCATGACCGTCATTGACACACCCATTGAGGAGTAGCCCTGAAAACTATATTTTGATGGTTCATTTACTGCACATAAATCAGAGGTAGGCCTATTTTTTATTACAACATAAGGGGATCTAATCCCTAAATCATACAGAATCATCTTTCCTTGCACAAACAACATGGCCAAGTATGAAGTGCTTGTTGCAAGACTTTGAAAAACAATGCATTAGAATATATCTCATCTCCAAGTTTATGGTGATTCTAAGTTAATCATCAATTAAAGCATAGATCATTTTCAGACCAAAGATGACCATATAAAGCCATGATCGACACTATTAAGGAATAAATTGCCAATATTCAGTTTGAGCACATACCAGGGGATGTAATAAAATTTCAGATGTCATGGTTACTATTATTATTTTTTATTTGAAAAATAGATAAATCTAGAGAGTATCATTTTCTCATCAAGAATTTGTCAGTATCGGCTCATGAACCTTCAACCGTTGCCATGATTTATGATATTGTTGGTCCTAATTATATATGTTACTCAGACCTTTACAATGACCTTCATGACCAATTTATGCCACCTAACCTATCTCAAAAATAAATCAAATCCTTCATTCATCATTCCACTCATTATACTCTACTTGGATCCACCATTTACCGTCGTAATTTTGATGGAACTTTGCTTCGTTGTTTAACTTCGACAGAGTCTGCACTAGCATTAAGAGAATTTCATGGAGTATATGGTGCTCATTTTAATAGGTAATCCTGTCCAAAAATTTGTGTATTGGTTATTATTGGCCCACAATGAACATAGATGCCACTGCATATGTAAAAAAGTGTGACAAATGTTAATGATATGCTAATCTGATTCATGTCTCAGCAAAAACTCTGAAATTGATGTTGACACCATGGCCATTTTTTAGATGGGGACTTGATCTCATTGGGAAGATCAACCCCACTGCATCTGACGGCCATAAATATATCTTTATTGCCACCAAATATTTCACTAAGTAGGTTGAAGCTATACCCCTCACATGTCTGAAAAGCAAATTTTCAAATTCATTTTCAACCATCTCATTTGCCATTACAGTATCCCCTCTGAAATTATATCTGATAATAGAGGATCATTCAAGAATAAGGGTGTAGACCAATTATGTACTGAATACAACATCACACAACATTTTTTACAGCATATTACCCTCAAGGTAATGACCAAGCTGAGGCATTCAAAAAAACCATTGTCAATATTCTCAAAAAGATTGTCAATGATGACAGTCATGATTGGCACTTGCAGATATTCTTTTCCCTTTGGACATAACGTATCAATCATCGTACCTCAACAGGAGCCACTCCATACTCACTTGTTTATGGTACTGAAGCCATCCTTCTCATTGAGGTCGAATTGCCTTCACTGTGCATATCTTTCAAGCATGTCCTGGATGATCATGACTATCGAGTAGTTTGCCTATAAGAGTTAGACCTACTTGATGAAAAATGCATAGCTATGCTCAATAAAATTCAAGCATATCAGAACTGACTCAAAGACCACTATAATCGACATGTTAAGTATCAAACATTTAAACTTAATGATCTTGTTCTTAAAGAAAACTAAAAGAATACCACTGCTGAGAAGAAGCATAAGGGAAAATTCAAACCAAATTGGATAGGGCCTTTCATCATTACTACAGATTATGGCTCAAGAGCATACATGCTTGCCACACCAAACGATGATGAAATTCTAGAGCCAATGAATATTATTCATCTCAAGTAGTACTATGCTTGAATGCTAAGGTGTATTATCTATAATGACCATTTCAGTTATGTCATTGTATCACTATTCTTCTTTGTATAAATACCATCCTTATTCATTTTCTTTGCCATATCCACTTTCTACTTCTGTTCTATCGACCTAGTGTGTTCTAAAGCCTAGCCCTCTTGACCTTGGTTTTTTCAATTCATTACATAGTTTTAGCATCGACGTATCTGATCAGTTTAATCAGTTAGTTCAAGTACTTCAAACAGAGATTGTATTTTGAGACAGTGTAACAAAAGTTTTGATAGTTACATCTTTTATTTGTTATTTCTTACCATCAGTCTTGCTACTAATTATAACCATCTTTGAAAACATTAGTACCATTAATCTATACTATTGTGCCCTGATTATAACTGCCTATGGGCAAACTAGGGACAACATTAAGTCTTGACATACCAACTTGCCACTTCTTATGTCATACTATGCCTTTTAATCAATTGTGTCTATGTTGTTTAAATTGACTGCTACATTAGTCGAATTCCTCTGCTATAAGGGCAGAACTACAGTGATTTGAGGTCCTATTTTGGGACTATGTAGACAATGCTCGATAATTGTTGAGGTCAGCTTAGTCACCCTAAGCTACATTTTCATCATTTTATGATCATTATAAGCCACACTCTCATCATTTTGTGAGCACTTTAAGACACACTCTCACCATTTTATGAGCAACCTAAGCCACACTCTCATTGTTTTGCGAGATTGAACCATTTAGTATCTCATCATTCTTGATTAAGTTGAGATACTTCAAAAAAACTTAAAAAATTATTAGGAAAGAATAAAAATATTGACCACTTCTTTGCCTTAAGGATTCTGAAAATTTTTACTAAGTTACAAGCATATCACTTGTCATTTAGTTTCTCCATCTTTTTTGGCATTTTCTCTCATGCACTTGCCATTTTGCAAGACCATTCCTCTTTTTCTATCACATCAATTCTATTTATTTTTTTCAGTTATCACATTCTTCCCATTCCTTGGTAGAACTACATTTGCCCTGAAGTTTTTTATTGGATATTACATTCATGGAACTATGTAAGCATCGTCCACTTACCTAGTGCATATGGAGACAACTCGACCACTCCCTTCCTTTTCTTCTATTCCTTCATTTTGTTCATTTGTTAAGTTGTCACCTATTTTCTAGGGGTAATGTTCATAGGGTTTCTATTGAGTGTTTCTTTATTATTTATTTGTCTGTTTGTTTGATTGATTTTAACACTATTGCCTTGATTCAGTTTATGTGTGTTCATTAGGTGATTCATTATTTACACTTACACTTGAATCCATCTATATTCATATGTTTACATTGTCATCATGGTTTCTATCATTGGTGCATTGTTTTCTATTGAGTATTAGACTATGGGAGTCAGTCTTCATGCATATTTGGCCAAGTCCCCATGATGTTATATCATGATACCTACTGACACGTGCTACAACAAATCTCAGCGTCAAGAAATGTATTCAACAATGATGACATCTCTTCGGCACTGACACCCTGATTCAATCTTAATCATATCTCAAATAAAGTAATTAAACACAAAATAATTTCAAATTTTATTAGTTCGAACGAGCATCTCCCTACTAGTAGGTTGTTCCAATTCATCATTATCCTTTGTGTTAATTTATCATCCTCCTCAATCAAGGTTATCATGTTTTCCATAATCGGGGTCTAATGGTTATAATCACTTATGAGTAAATCATTGCACACCGTCCCACCTGCATTTTTTAATGTTTATAACCATCTTTGGAAAAATCATTATGTTGTCACCACTTTACTTTGTCTGTCTATACAGAGGCATGTTATTATCTTGTTTGTCTGTCTTAACTGGGATAAATTCATCTTCTCAATGATTATAACCACCTTTGGACAAATCATTATGTTATCATACCACGTTGCCACTATTAGAGTACATTGCTTATAACCACCTTTGAGAAAACCATTCTACACCATCCCACTTACATTCTCAATGATTATGACTACTTTTTCACTATCATTGTGTTTTCACCCCATCATCTTTCCTTTCTTTGGTCCTCTCGTTTCGCTTTTTATTGAGGGACCATTTGCCGACCTGCTTGTGCCAGCTGTTCCCTTGAGGGGGCATCATATACTTAGTTTATCATCATTGTAGTTGTAAATATACATGACCTTTTCATTATTTAAGAAAGAATTACTATGCTTATAGCTTACAACATCTTCTCAAACAAGGGCAAACTATATATACCTAAATTTGGCCACCAATAACTTCCAATCAGGGTTTTGACCAATTTCCACTCAAAATGTATATTTTAACCTAAAAACACTAAAACATGTTAAATGATGCGAAACTGACATATTCAAGTGCCTATTTTGGCCAATATATTCATAAATAGGGCAATGCAATTTATGGGCTAGCTAACTTTGATCAGATCATTTCGAGTCAAAATACCAATTTTGCACCTAGGTGCTCTGGATTACTCTTTCTTATTAAATCTTATACACAAGACATGTGCCTTTATTATTTTTTATTGGTAATATCTTAAATGAGAATACAGTTTCAACACATTTGACATCGCTTTTCAATTCCAATCCAGTCAAATTTTGGACCAATAACAAGACATTTTGATCAATTTGAGTAATTTATACACAAAGTGCTTAAACATGTTTAAGAGTTAATTAACCCAAATCAAGGCCTAATTAATAATTCCATGAAAACTTGTTGAAAAATTATTTTTGAAAATAGATATTGAATATCTGTATCATCAAGTGACCTCATTTTTTGGGAAGACATCCCTAGATCATAAATGTCACAAACTCAAGATTCATACCCTCCATGTCTCTTAATTACCCCTTCTTCCAATGTCATGATGAGAATAATTATAAAATTAATTCTAAAAATTGAATTAATCTTTAACCACACATCTCAATCTTAGGATGGACAGTTCAGGTTGATTCTATACATTCTCAAAGATCTATAAATAGAGAGGCTATGAACATCATTTCTAAGTTATTTTGGTGCAAAGTTATAATGCACAAATATCTTCAAGAAGCCATTGCAATTAGTGTTACCATGCCAAATTTATTCTAAGCCAAACGAAGCCAAGCCACAAGCGAACGGTGCCAAGGAGAGATGGAGGTAGCCAAGCTCCCATTGCCAAGGACTTCATGAGCACAAAACCGAACAAGCCACTACTACAAAGGCATTTGGAGCATCCAAGGAAGGTAAATGAATTCTTGTGTTTTATTCCTTACTTTTTAGTTGAGCTTGTCATTTATTTTTGTTAACTAAGCTCTCCCTAGTGTCTAGGCCTAGAGATGTTATGATAGTTAGTGTGTTTCTTTCATTTTAAAATTAACACCATACTATCCTCTCTTGAGTCAAATTCCTAGATTACAGTTTCCAAATTGTGTTAGACCTTTTGAGTTGTGTTAACATCATAAGCTTGTGAAATTGGTCCCAGCGGCCCCCCTTCCCCACCCCCCAGTGTTTATATCATAACAACAATATCTGAATCAAAAGTTTTTAAATAATATAAATGAGTAGTCCTTGATGAAGGCTTGAATTTAGTAAGGATCATTTCCTACTATTTTTGAAAACAAAATTGAAGTTAGGAATTTACTCTGCAGAAGCTCTTCTGACTATGGCTAGATGTTCAATAAGAGTTACAGTTTCCACCCTTTCTCTAAATGGATTGTATAACTTTTCACCCAGTTGGTCACATATTAAAAATTAAATCTGCGATTAGGGGTTTTAACCACTCTTAAGCTTTTCCTTTTAGGGAAGAAGTAAAAAACATGAGGGCCACATCATATTTTGTGACGTTGTGTGAAATTTTGCCACATATCTAATGTGATCTTATAGACTGATAGAACCATCTCCAAAAAAGGAAGGACAAATCTTTAAAGTGATTTTAGGTATATCATTTTGTTGACTGGTATATAGAGGACTAGAATAATTCCAAGGAACAAAAGGAAGAGCTATTAGATTGGCCATATTAATGATCTCATCATAGCACTTATAAAATAACTGAGGAAGGGAAAAGGTTTATCTCAACCAAATATTTAGAGGTTTGTCCATCAAAGTCGCCAAGGGATTAATATTGCTTTAAAATCAAGGATGACTAAGAATCTCAGTAAAATTCGAGTGGGAAAATTAAAATTCATTTCATTAGAAACTCACAAACTATTAATGATTTGGAATGTCTGCTTGATGGCACCTGCATTTAAAACACAATATGGGATGCATTGTTGATGTGAGACTAATCATGCAAATGAATCTCTAGATCCAACTAGTTATGTTTCTTAATCTAATGTTATTCTACCTTAAACTATTGTGCATAAATTAAACTCAAGAGGGGAAAGAGTTACAAAATTACATAAAATTAAACATAGTGATGTACCAGAAAGGAAGTGGGAGGATCCTTTATCTATATAAACACAATGCCATTAGTTATGTAGGAAAGGAAATGAACATAACATATAAAATAAACTGTAAAGGACAAAACACAACTCAAATATGTTCATGGAGTTGTGGAAACATGCCAAAATTAAGGAGTAGACAAACAAGAGCTACAACATCATTTATCAATTGCAAGAAAATATGCAAAATCACACTCTATTCTATTGATGGATGAGGACATTCATATATATCAAAACAACAGGGGCTCATATCTAAATTCTCAATTCAATGGGCATAGAATGCCCAAGTGATCGACTCTTGCTTGAAATGAACTTACATATATATAAAAAGTGGGAAGAGAAAGAGAGGGAAAAACATTATAACTTTGATAATTGAGTACAAGAGTAATAGAGAACATTGTTTGCAAGTTTTCTCTGTCATTTACCTGACCATTCTATATAGTTATTGTAATTATATGCAGGCATCTTTTGATTAAATGTCTAGCATGGGTTCACTCTTTTGAGAATGCACCTACTTGTCTACTTGACCAGGTGGAGTAGATGTATGCATAAAGTTTTGAAGATTTTAAAATTCAAGGCTTGAACTACTTTCCCATGGATTGTATTTTAATTGTAGTTATGTAATCAACCCCCTGTCTTTCCCCTATGATGATTTGGGACCAGTCATTGTAAAGATCTTTCACAATCAGTTTGACCACATATGCAACAAGTGCATACATTGTACCCAACTAGTTCAGCCCTGATCACTGTTTGTGTGTCTAGATACACTTCCTCTTGAGATGCAGAGGAACCAATCACTTCCTATCATCTTTCCCTTCCTTATTGGGGTTAATGATTAACAATTCTCAATTTTTTACTAATTTGTTCAATTGTAGTTTGTTTTCCGTGCTGAACAAAGGGGAACGACCTAGCTCTGAAAATAAAAAAACAAATATTTACTTTCAAATCTTGAACTTCTCTATGTAACTTTCTATTCTATGCAAATACCTTGGGATAAACTGTCACAGATTTGGTACTCCCTCATATTCTTCAAAGATTGCAACTACTTCTTTGATAAGTTGAGAGTCATTTGCCATCTCATGAATTACTTGAGCATGGCCACTTAAAATCTTTTGGTAAAAAGAAACCTTATGCCTCAAATTTTGAAACTCATTACCAAAAACCACTTCTAGGTCACTACCATTCCTTTTTGAGCAAACCAAAAGATGACCCATTTCAAAAAAAAATTACTGCATTTGTAATTCAATATCCATTTTTTGGCATGCCAAGGGTTGAACATGTTTCATCCTATCTTGATCCTTTGCCTTTATTTCATTTTCCACTTGCATTTTCTTCATCTCTATCTTTTACAATTGAAACGCAAGAATTTGATTGGCTCTGCATTGCCAACTACAAGAACTTAAAGTTCCTTCATCCTCACCATAATCTTTTCCTCTGGCAATTCAACGAATAGCTTCTCTGAGACCATGTTTTAGCTTATTGATGTGTACCCTTGGTTCACAAGGTTGTGTTCAAACTCTTCCATTACATTCCTCATCAAACAAATTACTAGAGCTCTAATTTATGCATTAAGTTTGTCATCAAAAATAGCACTTACAAGGCTCGTATGGAGTTGGGGGTTTTCTTTAACAAGATAATTCATTATTGCAGAGTTCTCCCCTGCTTGAATATTTCCAATATAGCTCGTTGATTTTTCTCTAAGAACTCATCAAACCTTTTCTAAATGCATTGTATCAACGCAAATGTTGAATCTGACATAACAGAACCAGACAAAAGACTTTCAACATCATTTTTTCCCCTCTGAATCCACATTACCTAGCCTGCAATCACCAGGGATTAGAGGCGATTTCCATAATTCATGACCGTTGAACCCTAGATACTTATAATATTGTTTTAGAGATAAAAGACAATCCACCACAATCACTGTAACAACCTTCTCCAAATCAGATGCTCCAAAACTTGGCATCCTTAAGTCATGTATTGCCACCAAAAAAATTATAAGATTCTCTTACTGTTGAACTACAAACATAACTCCTAATAGACACAAAAGACAAAAATTGTTGCAAGCAATGATAGTGTTTTATGTAAGATATTGTTGTTTCTTCACATTGTTTTGGGATGAGACAAATCTGTAAGTTGTGAGCTATAACTCATATGGACCAGCTAGGTCTCGAACCTAGGACCTTCCATTTGCTACTGGAGTGCTCTACCAACTGAGCTACTAGCCCCTCTATGGCCAACGCATCATCGGTCCGGGTGTGGCTTATTTCCAACACCCCCCCTTCCCCTGCAAGCCACACTGTTGGTGCTCAGGGCTCCGACCCTAGCTCTCATACCACATGTGAGTTACAACTCATATGGACCAGCTAGGACTCGAACCTAGGACCTTTCATTTGCTATTGGAGTGCTCTACCAACTAAGCTACTAGGCCCTCTATGCCTGGCCCATCATCGGTCTGGGTGTGGCTTATTTCCAACATAAGTCTCAGAGAGTTTTTGATGATAGATTGCATTACATTTTGTAAAATGTACTATGAAATACTTTGCAATTTCTTTGGTATTGTACAAATGGAATATGTATGCTTGAATGTATAAGTTAGGAAATAGGTGAAAGGTAGAAATTAGGAATGTGAATGCTCATGAGTTAGGTCCCCGTACGGCTAAGCACTTAGCTCCCACCACCTGAGCTAGTATGATAGCCTCATTGGCATCTACTCAAGTTGAAGTCTGGTCTAATGTTGAATAGTTTCCCCTTTCTACCCAATTAATAGATCTAGCATATCATCCTTGGAAATGTCTTTTGCATGTAAGCTTAGCCTCTAAAATCATTCAAGGCCTTATTTTATTGAGCTTTGTTAGTTGGCTAAAGAAGGTAGAATTATCAATTACACTTACCACAAAATAAGATTTTCGTGCATCGACAAAGACGCACCGAGTAAAAATATCTGGTTTCTACACCATCCATGTGTACCAAACATATTGTTCATTCTCTGTCTAAAGAAACCAAATTGATTAGAACTGACTATGGGGTTTGATAGATCTCAAACAATTTCCCCGTCAAAATTACCTAGACGGGAGGAACCCAGGCATCGAATTTCGGTATGTCGATCTCGCATATATTTAAAAATCGTAGACTTCTTGCTTGTCCATTGTCAAGATCCTTTAAACTCAACATCAAATTTAGAAGATTATACCTTGATATATCCTTTAGTTGTTGTTTCTTTGGCTACTCCTTTAGACCCCAATGATTAGATTATTTTAGCAAGGTTGTTAGAGTATCCAAATTCTTTTGTTATTGTTCCAACATGTTCTCAAATCTTTCTAGATACTTTTTCCAAGCATATGGTGATTGCTTCTTGTAATTCCTCATTCCACCTAGAAGGAGCTCGATCTAATGCATGAGGTTCGTTGTTCCTTGAGTATGTCGGTACTTGCTCCATGCTTTAGTCTCATAATGGCTCCAAAAATAGCCTTCTCTAAAACCGTAATTTACCTGCCACCAAAACTTTCTAAAGAGAGGCTTCTATTTCACACAAAAACTCCAATTTCTTCCACAATTGAAAGATATTCATTTTCGTCGTTCTTCTTTACAATAAATATAAATTATAAAAAATGATTAACCATCGATATTTCTAATTCATTCCTCATCCACCATGTTTCCATCCTCATATGATTCCTTACACCACAAATTTGCTACCCAAATCATTTTTTTTTTATATAACTTGGATCTTACTATATTCAAAAAGTGCGATATAACATTTATTGCGGTAAAAATGCTAAATTCTCTGTATCTCAATAGCAGAAAATAGAAGATCCAATAGCACGTATAGCAGATTCTCACAATATCAACAACAAAATATATTAAAAATAACAAAACAGAGATTCATATATCAGTAAAATAGATAAAGTGCGTAGATCTCTATGTATTGCAGAATATAACCCAAAATGATGCCTACCAAATGACTACCTAGCTATCTAAGTCAATCACAAAGTTCTAATGAGGCCGGATACCTAGAAAACATAAATATAGGCATTAACATATGAGTTGATCGATGGTTGTGCTGTAGTTAAGTTGGCAGCGGCTGTTCTACAACCCAATAATATGCAAATGGTGAGGTTGTAGCGCATGTAGTACTGATGGAACACAGTAATATAGGTACTGGTATGCTAGTTTTCTTTAATCAGTTACTTCTTGACAGATTGATATAAAATGGTTTTTAAATCACATTTTCTTTTGAATTTCTTTTAGACATTTCTCCTATGGAGCCAGTAAAAAAGGTAAATTGTTCCTCTCTCAATAGAATAAAACCGGAAAAACCGAGCAAGCATATTGTAGTTTTCAGAACCCTTGAGAACATGTTGTACACCTATAACACGTCTTGCGTTCTTGGCTATTGGAGGTTATGTCATACTGACAATAATGGACGCTGATTATGGCTTACAGGGCCACAGATTATCTCTAAACACTTTGATTGTTTAATTCTACAAATAATGAACTTCATATTTCTTTTAAAATAATGGAATTTGAACCTTTTCAACTTGTCAACATAGCTCTGATGGTGGATGGGCAAGGTTTGGGTTCCATTTTTTGAAAATGACCTTAAAAACCTCACAGGTTCCAATGCATCTAGGCAGGTACATTATGTACGTTTCATATCAATAGCACATATGGTGCCTCCCCAGAGGTAGTACTAAGTATCACGGTGTCACATATAGCTTCCCGATAGAGAGTATTGAGTATCATAGCAGTACATGCCCAGAAGAATGGTGTGGCCTCATATATTGTAAGGCTGTAAGCTACCCTGCAGTCTAAGAACAGCCACTTGCACAAGGTGCCAGGCATAGTTCACATTTAAAGACCTTTCCTTCCCTTTCCCATATTGTTGTTATTAGAATCAGCAAAGAGAATGAAATGATATTGATCAACTTACCAGCGTACAAAACAATACAATGAAAAGCCTCTTATATAGGCACAAGAGAGACACATGAAAAACACGGAGGTGAGTGGAACCAAAAGTAACGGGTAGCATAAAATAGCTAAGCCCGTGGAACCTACTTACCTAAGTGGTTAAAACCACTATAACAACAATATACCTTATCAAATAGCCTAAGGTAATATTAATATGCTAATACCCTCCCTTAATAATGAAACCAGAAACAAGACCAAGTTTATCCCTAAATTTTATGAACTTGTTTGAAGCAAGTGGTTTGGTCATTATATCAGTTGGCTGCTCTGCAATGGGGCAATAGAAGAGATTGATGTCTTCATTTGTAACCAACTGTCGGATGTAATGATGGTGAACTTCAATGTGTTTGGCACTGGCATGGAATACTGGATTCTTCACCATCTTCAAAACACTCTGGTTGTCACAGAAAATCGGAGTAGGCTTTGATGACTCAAACTGAAAATCCTCCAAGATTTTCTTTATCCACATAGTTTCACAACCTGCACTGACCACAGCTTTATACTCTGCTTCTGTTTGTATCTAGAACTGCACGACAGTCCTTGCCTTGTCTTAGTCTCAACAGAGAAGGTTCTATGTTGGCACAAGAACAAGTGACAATGACATCAGAATGTTAGCTAATGCAGATGCACTTAAGAATCAAGGTTATGGCTTCCTCTTCAAGTGAAAGGGCATTGGGAGAAACAACTGCAAAGTTATATTAGCACCATCCGGAATGAATCTTGCTGCTATATGATTTTACCATAAACATATGCAAATAATGGTTATAAATTGAGACACACACTACATTGTTTTCTTACCAAGTGGTGTGCAGGTTATATGTAAACAGTAAAAGCAATAATATTACTACCATTTGCCTTCAGAAAAATCCTATAATAATAAACTTGCCAGAGACTAAGTGAACCTGTAGGATATGAACTTTTCTCCCGTGATGAGTAAGGTAGCTCACTTGAAACTCTGAACAAATATCTTAAATATAGGTTATACAGAAGAGCTTTGGCAAATCTTTTTTAATGTTGTGCAAGTATTAGGCGTGCATAAGTAGCATTGTTTGATTCCAGTATCTAGTCCAACTAGAATGGCAGCAGCTAAATCTTTCATTCATTGTAATTAGTAGAGTAATTGTGGTTATAATTTTAAAACAATCAAGACTCTGTTCAAATTACGCAGTTGTATCCAGAAGACTCGCGCGATGTTTCTCTCTGCTCATTGTCACTCGAAAAAACAAAATGAAAACTGTGTTCAAATTTTTAGGAATTTGATAATCAAGTGTAGAATCTATAAACACAGAATTGAGTCTACTATATTTTCAAATATTGGAAGAATGTCTTAAATTTAGAAAAGAGGCATTATTAAAAGCTAAATGCATTGGTATATATACGAGGCACAGAATATATAACATGACAAATCATGAATGAATGTTCTTTGTCCAAATAGAAAGATGAGCAGTCTTAAAATGGACATACATATCTGGAAACATATATATGGCTAGAACCTGTGCCGCCTCCACAAATCACAATATCTTCACCCTCAAGCCTAATCAAATGTAAGTAAGTATTCTGCTCTTGAGTTGCCTCTCGAGTGGACAACTGGCTATAGCCTGTTTAAGCTACCAGTTCCAGAATCTCTCTTTGCAGCCAGAATTGTAAGTTTTTCAAGTTTTTCCTTCAGCTCTCTAATTTCCTTGCTTTCCTTGTTCCTCTGTGCAGTACCCATTTCCACACCGGACGCCCTTTCTGCAAATTTCAATGTGCTAATTGTCTCCCAGAAAAAATCAGTGTTTGGATTAACTTGTACAAACACAAGTGCCTTTGCTTGCCCGCCCAAAGAGTCCTGAAGAATCTGAGTAAGTTTACTATTACGATATGGTATATGAGCACTTTTATTAGCTAAAGCAGATATGACATTCCCAAGAGCCGAGAGAGATTTATTTATCTTTTGTGCTTCTCTAAGTCTCTCACCAATCACCTTTGATCTTTCAACCCTTTCACTTCCAGCCAAATCTACCAGATGAAGACGGCCTCGGAGAATTGCTCCAGATGATAAGTCTGTTCCTTCTACATGCACAGTCAGAACACTGTGAGAACGGCTACTGTGCTCATTAAGCTTGGTAGCACCAACTGCCCTAATTTTCTCCCCATTTTTCATCAAACGTAAAACATTTTCTGTTGACTTAACATACCTCATGGTCGCATCAGGAACAGCCAGTCCATTGGCCTTAGATATGCATCGAATCCCAAGCCTTTTTTGCGAGCCAAGCAGATCACGAACTTGTTCATTGTATATTTCAATCATTTGAATGCCAATTTGATAAGTAAATGAACTTATTCTTTGTTGTGAAATTTGGAAAAGGTCATTCAATGCTCTGTAATTAACTCCCCTGTCTTTCTCTAACAATGAATTGGGACCGGTCATTGTATAGGTCTTTCCAGAACCAGTTTGACCATATGCAAAAATGCATACATTGTACCCATCTAGAACAGACCTGATCAGAGGTTGTGTGTCTAGATACACCTCCTCTTGAGATGCAGAGGGGCCAAACACTTTGTTGAAGTGAAACATTCTCCTGGCATCTTTCCCTTCCTTGTTGGGGTTAATGATTATCAACTCTCCATTTTTACCAATTTGTCCAATCGTACTTTGTTTCCCATGCTCATGCTCATCACAGTGGAAAGGCCTAATTCTACAATACACGCGAATATTTCCTTTCAGATCTTGTACTTCTCTATACAGCTTTCTATTCTGTGCAAATACTTCAGGATAAGTTGTCACAGCATTTGTTAATCCCTGGAGTTGTTCTTCCAAGACTGCAATTTCTTCTTTTGTTCGAGTGTCTGTTGTAAGTACTTCAACATGGCCACTCAAAAACTTTTTGTAACAAGAATGCAAAATGATCAAATTTTGCATCTCAGTACCAGAAATTGCTTCTAGGTCATCATCATTCCTCTTTGAGTGAACCAAAAGATGACCCATTTTCTTTATTATTTCCTGCAGTTGTAATTCAATCTCCCCTTTTCGGTGCTCCAAATGCTGCACTTGTTCCTGATTAGAATTGTTAATGGTTTGTAATTCCTCTTTCAACTCCTGGATAGCAGCCCCTGTCTCTTCCCTCTCTTTTATTAGTAGATTCCTATTTTGCTCCTTTGCCTTTCTCTCGTCTTCCAGTAACATTTTCTCCGTCTTTATCTTCTGCCATTGATGTGCAAGAAACTTGATTTGCTCTGCATTGTGAACTGCAAGAGCCTCAAGTTCATTCGTCCTCGCAACAATCTTATCCTCTGTTTCGCGGACTTCTCTGAGACCATGTTTCAGCTTCTTGATGGGTACCCCTTGGCTTACAAGGCTGCGCTCAAACTCTTCCATTACATTCCCCATTACAAATTCTACTAAAGCTATAACTTCATCAGTCAGGTTGTCGCCAATAATTGCAGTTACAATGCTCATAAGGGAATGGGATTTTTCTTTCAACACCCCAGATTTCTCCACTGAAACGATGTCTCGAATATAGGTCGTTGCTTTTTCTCTGAGAAACTTACTGCACTTATGTCCAATGCGTCGTATCCATGCTGATGGTGAATGTGAATCTGGCATAACAGAAATGGACAAAAGGATTTCAACATCAACTGTTAGCTCTGAACCCACATCTACATCTGACCTCCTTGTATCTCTTCTTGAAGCCATGTCTAAATCGCTCATTTTCCTAATAAGCTGTTGACAGACATGGTTGGTACACTCTTGAATCACAGCCTTGGCTTTCTGAAATACAAAGCTTGTGTCACAATTATTGATATCAGTATTGTTCCAACTCCATGTGATTGCGTTTCTAAACTTCCTCTGCAATGCTGTAGTGTTTTTTGAAGAATTCATTCCCAAAGTCCAACCTACACAGGGAAACACCTTATATTTTGTAGAGCTGCGAAGGAAAAGATAATTAGTAACAGTGTTAAATATAGTTTGAAGGATTGACATTGTCAAATTGTCACCACTGTCTTGCCTGCATCCAAATATGCAACCCATCTTGTCCCATCATAATCCCATAAATTATGCAGGCCACATACATAAAAAACCAGAATCCACAAAGCCTTGTAGCCAAATCAAAAGCTAGCCTTGAATACCATATAGATTAGAATACAATGATGTTTTCTAAAAATAAGTTTGATTAGTCGGTTTTCTATCAGAAACAATGAACAGTAATCCCTTGGGCTCCAGAACAGAGGATTATACCAGGAAGGCATAAAATGCTCAGATAGGCCCTGCAAAGAGAGAAGACGACTCTTCGCATTCGTTCAAGTGCATTAAAAAAAACCAAATAGATGGGAAGTTATAATTTATATTAATGGAGCATTTAAGTTATATATATATACACACACTTGTCATTATCATAGTAATTATGAGACTCGTGGGGAACGTCTTTTAAATGTCGTGAAATTAAGCTATCAACTCGTACATAGCACCCTAAGGAGCGATTTATCGCACTTGCATTTTATAATACCCACAACCATTGTGATATGATCATGCTTAGCGAATGGGCTGCATTTTAAGGACCTCTCGGCATCACCTAAGATTTGGTGGCCCTTAGAGAGTAATCAGTGTCTAAAAGTGTTATAGCTAATAGTGTATATGATTTAATTTGGGGTTTTGGTCTTGCTGATTAAATTTGACTTCTAAGTTAAATTGGGACACCTTTACGTAAAAAATTGACTTTTTAAGTGTTGTAGAGGTCTAATATAGATGTTACAAAGTGTTTTATAAACTAATTGATGTCATTTAATTTGGGATTTTGGTTTTGTTGATTAAATTTGACTTTTAAGTTAAATTGGGACACCTTTACGTAAAAAATTGACTTTTAAGTGTTGTAGAGGTCTAATATAGATGTTACAAAGTGTTTTATAAGCTAATTGATGTCATTTAATGTTATACTAGCCTTGGTCTTTAGTCATTTTGGGTCATCTGGAGGTCAAAAAATGTGCATTTAATGAGTTGTACATATTTCTTGGGAAGTGTAAAAGTTCTTAAAACATGATGTCACGTCCCATGTGTCCTTAGAGGTCTTAAATAATTGACATAGCTGAAAAATGGCAGGGTCATCGGAAGAAAAGACAACATTCTTGAGAAAAGAGAAGAAAATAGCACTTGCACGGCCCATGAGGAAGTATGCCACGTGGGAAAAGCTCATGGAATGCCCCTTCATCTTCCCCACACTCATCTCAACGTTTGATTTGATCCGGAAGTGCCATTTTTGGCCCAAAACTGTGCTACTCCTGTTTCATCCTTCTTGGCAAGCATAAGTGACCTTCAGGTTTCTGCTCAATACGAACCGCTGAAGAGGTTTCAAGTCAAATGCTTCTGAGAGGTTGAATTACACTCAAAGACCTTCATTTCCATATAAAGAGTTTGAAGAATGGTGGCTTGTGCTTCATGAACCATCTTCATGAAGTTGACCATACTTTTTTACCTACTATTTCATGCATTTTATAGGTTTTGCCTTAATTTGAGCATTTTCCTACAAATCAATTGCTGATATTGGTTCCAAAAGATGTTGACTCTCCCCTCTAATGTTTTCCATGCTTAGTTTCAAGTTGATTTGATAGGCAAATCATCTCAAATTTGCAGACTGGTCTTATGTGGGATGACATGGATGTTTTCACCATTTCTAGATCTTCAAACTTTGCAAATGTCTTCAGACGGTTGTGATAGGTCTCTTTTCATGTTTTCAATGTACTATTGTTCCCTTCCTCCTTTCAACATCCGTTCTCAAATCAATCTCCATGAGTATTGTAGTCATGTACAACAATTATAGTCAGGCAGCCATTAATGTGCATCTACAGGAGCTTCTTGAGATGATTTCCTATTGGAACAAGAGTTTTATTGATGTTTCAAGTTATTTGATGTGTGAAGAATGCATTTGAATGTTTAAGATGGATATACAACCCATTGAAGCCAAATTCCAATGCTCATTGTCCATAATTGCACTTTGATGTCTGCACATTAGAATATGCACCTATAGGAAACCTTGACAGAGAATAAGGGACCCCTTGTGAAGTGTTGAACAAGCAATGGAACTAATCATAAAAGTCCTAGTGTGTTGAAGGGATCCTAACAGACCTTGTTTGAAAGGATAGATTGTTTGACAAAGTTGAAAAGTACCTTCTAATAGGAAAAGAATTGTGTTCAGGCCCTTTGTCCCCAAAGTGCAAAAATAGAGGTCCCAAGGGTTTTTGCATGTCCTATAACATGTCTACAATAAAGAGTTGGAACATCTAGCTAGGACTACTTTGAAGCCTCTAGCATAGACAAGAGCTAGGCCAGGTTTGGAGAGAGGATGATCAATGGAGATTGGTTTTTAGATGACTCAAACTTACCAATTGAGACACTAAAAACAACCAATAAAAGCTATAGGCCTAAGTCAAATAGGGACTTTTCTCCACTCAAGTTGCAAATTAGACTATGCCCCATATGAGGATGGTTCCCAAATGATTCAAATGAATATTCATGGCATAAATATCTTTGAAGGAGGAAGATATAATGTTTTTGCTCCCCATGTAACTTTCAGTCCGTACAAATAACACATATGAGTACCTACAACCAGTGAAAATAAGGTCCAAGTGTGAAAAGTTGCTTTTCTCTTGCAATAGATAAGTACTAAGCATGTTTATTAGTTTGGAAGATGATGGGAGGTTTCCTTAGAGTTTTCAAGTAATAAATGTTGACCTTACAAACTCATAGACACCTATAGGACTCTGCCTACAGTCAACTATAGGTGACTGTAAGTTGACAGTCAATTGTGACCATATGCTTAGGGGAAGGTCTAGGCTTAAACAAGGGGAACAATAGATCCAAAAATTTGTTTTATGATCTTAAACACTTCAAGAAGTCTCTAAAGCACTATATGCAAGACCCAAATATGTATAAACACCTACAGGGAGGGTCTAAAGGGCAAAAACACAGTCATCTGACTATTGTAGTTTGGAATAGAAAGGTAGTATTCATGATGTGGAATGAAATAAACATGAGAAGAATTGATAAATTATCCTTGAAACCTTCCAAGGAGGGCTCTAATCATGTGTTTGAGGTCCAAAAGGCTGCAAAATGTACCTACATGTATCTTCCCTAGAAGCAGAACACAATCAATGTTAAAACCCAGTTTTGAGAGGTTCAAGAATGTGAAGGGTATATGAAAGGTCAAGGTGTTGAATGGAGATGGGAGCCACTATATCATGACTATGACAAGGTACATTGGATGCAAGCAAAGAAAGGTCTTCAAACAAGTAACACAGTCATTTTGAAGGAACCCTGCACAGTCCTATTTTTAACAAGTCTGTCTCAGACTTTCACACTTTTGAAAGGTCTATGCATATGACCAAGAGATGGTTTTTTTTGTGAGAGGTCCTCACAACTACTATAATTCTCTCCAATATTCATTTTGTCTAGGAGAATAGAGGAAGTACCCACTATTTTGTCTCAAATAGAGGGTACTTCCCCTTGTGCATAGGCTGGTAGTTTTGAAGAAAGCAGGTGATAAGATGAGCCAAGAGTTGAGTGAACCCTTGAGGAAGGTTTTTGATGTTGAAATATACTTAGAGTAACATAGAAAACACCTCATAGAAGAGGGAGACCTAGCAGGGTGATCTAGAATGTAAAAGTTGCAGTCAAGCCTAAAGGCAAGATTTTGGTCTAAGGACCAAATAAGAGAACAATGACACTTCTAGCCCTATGAGTAATTTCCACATTATTTTATCATATTCATTAGGTCACTAATATGTGTTTGAGATATTATGATGTAAGGATAACCATCAAAATGCCATTTTGAGCTCTAAGGTGTAGTCAAGCTAACTAGGCATGGTGAAGCCTATAATCCAAACGAGAGGCCATTTACACTTATAGCATGAGATGATCTTTGTAACCTATTGGAACATGTTAATAAGTCACTAAAGGTATGTTCAAACCTCAAAGATACAAATGAAACTTTAAGAAAGCCATTTTTGAGATTAAAACCCATTCAGACCTGTAATAAAGTGAAGGAGAAGCTTGATAAGGTGATTTCAAGTGTTCACATCTCTCTTGGTACTTTGCATGGGAGTCAAATAATTTCAAAGGAGTTAGAATAGGTATCTAGAAATCACTTTGTGGAATTATATAGAAAGTCCAATGTCAAACCTTAATGAACAAACCTTGAGAGTGGAAACATGCCTAAAACCCTTGAAAACCCTTGCAAGGATCAATATGGAGAAATAAAGTTGGAGATGCATTCTAATGGAATAGTTTGACTATGAAACATATTATAAGTTGCATATGACTCACTCAAGCTCCCCCCATGCTTTTTGGATATATAGAATTGTACAGACAAGTATAAAATAGGCTATTTTTGACCATTTTTGTGTTTTGTAGGTTATAAAAGGAATCAAAGGATAAAACCAATTTTAGGAGGAAGTTTTAGACTTTTGATAACTCTCCATGTTCATTTCATGCCTTAGAAAAACTTCTAAGTGTGCAAACTAGAGATCTCATCTCAGCTAGTCTAAACTAGCATAGTGGATAAGCTAGTGAGAAGGATAAAGATCTTCAAGTGAAGTGATTTTAAAGCATGCCTGATGATTCTAAGACCATGGAGGGTCTTAAAAGGTGTCATCCACTCCCTCCCATATATTTTCATGAGCAACTAATGTATTTTTGGAAGCCAAGTGTGAAAGGTGCATGAAGGAAGAGCTTTTTGGATAATAGATGATGATAGCTCCTTTCCAAATGATTTCAGAGGACCAAGCCTACAACCAATACATGGAGAGGTATGAATAAAAACCTTACCTTTCATCCCAACCATCAGACCTATCCATAATCAATTATGGGATGTTTAAATAGGGATAATTATGAAGGCAATTATTTTGAGCCAGTTAAGAGAATTTCATGCCACTTTGCAAGAGTTTGATGACTTGTATGAACACTTGGACTTCCTGACCTTGCATGGTTCATCCCATATCCTCTTCTCATGCATAAATAATTAATTCTATCAACTTGAAAAGTGTCCTTGTTACCCTTAGACTTCTCTCTTCTCCTCTCTCTCTCAAGTTTTATAAGAACTAGCCTTTTTGGCATTGTAATCCATGCTCCACCTGAGTATGGCGAAGCCCTGCTCATTTGCATACCATTTGATCAATAGGACTACTAATGTTTTACTTCTTCATGACTATTCTTATTTTTTTTTACTTGAATCTTGGATCTTATTTAGTGAAGACTATGGATTCCCTAGCATGTTATCTCATTATTACATCCTATTTGCAGTTGGAAAGCTTCTTCTTACAGGGTATGTGAAGTGTTATAGAAAATGTCAAGGATTGAGTGAGTTAGTATTTTAATTAGTGCCATTTAAGGCCTCTTTTATAGTCCTCCTAACTTTTCATATTCATCCATAACCTCACAATGTAACATTGATGTGAGAATATGTAGATTGAAGGAGTGTATTTTCAGTTTGTCTCTTGATTTCATGTGTAACATGCTACTAGTTGGAAGTCATCATCTATTTTGGTGTATCACCTTCCTTAGGTTATTTTTCTTTCAATGATCTCTCTCTCCCTTTTCACACCCCAAATTTAAGTGTAGTTATGATTCAAAGTGGTACATCAAGAGAGCTATCCTTATCTAGAGATTCACCTCATCCTTAGGCTACCCACAAGCCTAGAGGTGTTTCCATTATGACACTTGGATGAGGAGAGATTTGTCATCTCCTCAAAGGGTAAAAATCTAAGTGACAATAATTTTTGACATGCCTGGTGAGACTCTTGATCCAAGAAGTTGAGAGACTTTTGGTGGTCTCTCAACAATCTGTGTTTGGAGGCATCTATCAAAGCATCAATGGTGACTCTAAAGATACATCAACTAGTCAAGCAACCCAAGTTTCCTTTTAAATATTGTTGGTAACATTTTTCTTTGTGTTCTTTTTTTCAATGAAGTTTCATGGCTAATTTTGGTGTTGAGTACTATTCTTTGCAAGTTGGTGAGACATTACAAGTTTGTGTCATTCCATATCAAAAAGAACAAGTTCTTAATAAACTCTTTCTTGAAGTGTACCAACTCCAATATGGTTATTTTCAGCCTCTATATGATCATATTAAACCTTATCATGAGTTGTATTAGTCCTATAGATAACCTTCACAACATCATACTTCTCTTAGTCAACCTAGCCACTTCCCAACTCCATTCATTTCCACCTTCAAGCAAACTCTTTTGGGATATGAGAGGTACATTTTGGAGCTTGATACTCTAAGGGGATGTGGTCAAGAGGTTTCTATTCATCTTATTCATAGGGTGAGAAATGCATTATATTTGGTCAAAAGAGAGTGGGTAGCTATTGAGAGAGCCAATTGGTAAAGGCTCAAAAGTGAGATGCTTGATGTGAGTGACTTAGTTTCTTCCTTAGAGGATAGGATAGGATTTCATGAAAGGAAACCTCAAAAAACATATCATCCTTCATATCCACTTCCCCAAGTTTCCTATCAGCCATATTTGATCCCTAATCATGAGCCCAATCAAAGATACCAAATTCATCCTTTTCCCAATTAGTTGGAGGAGAGAGTTGAAAGGAGAAACCTTGTGTTTGAAGCTAATAGTGATAGGAAGATTGAGTTAGCTAATATACATATGCATCAGTCCATGTTAGCAGCAAATTAAGTGTATTTCAATCCCTCATTTCCCTCTCACCTTGCATCCCCATCTCAAGGAGTGATCCCTAGATATGAGATTCCAAGTTGGAGACAAGGTGGAGAATCCAAGCCTAAGGAGATTCCAATTTCCTTCAACACTTAATCCAATCCTCAAATTACATCACCACCTTAAAAAAGACTTCTAATCCTAACATCCTAATCTGGAGTAAGATAGTGGAATCATGGGGAAAGAAAGAAGATAGAAGCATTGTTAAGGAGTGTGAAGTTGAGAATGAAGTTAATCCTTTGCAAGTCTCTTCCACCATTCCTCAAGAAGATTCTTGTGTTCCATGTCAGCCCTCATGTATTCCTCATATTCATGATGATTCTTATTATCTTTAAGAAATAATTTTCCAAGAGAACCTATCCAAGAAAATAGAAGAGTTAGAGGCAAAGATGAAATTGCTAAGTCAAGGTGTGATGGAAGGTTTAGACCCAAAAGAAGATCCTATGTCTAAACATACTCCATCCACCCTTCCTCAAGAGAGTCCTCAAACTAAATTAGATGTGAATGAAGTGGTTTTAAAGTGGAAGGAAGAAGATCAAGTTGTTTTATCCCAAGGTTTTCCTCCCCTTCCTCAAGATCTTTCAAAAGAGTCTCCTACTTTTCACTCTTGATCTGATTTTGAGTTCTATGTGCCACCTCCACCAACTAGTTCATCATGTCCTCACCCCATCACATTTTGTCTTGATGAACTTATGGTATAGGAACCTAAAGAGGATTAGTTGGTTGATAAAAAATTAGAACTCTTGCTTGAATAAGGCCTAGTTCCTTGGCAGACTCATTGGACTAAGTCACATGACTTTAAAATGCCCAGTCTTGGAATCACAAAGGAGATGGAAGATATTGCAGCCATTGATAATAAAAGTCATGTTATGGTAGCTAAGATGCAAATTTATATCCCTCAATAGGTCCTAATTGATGAAGAAGAGCTAAATTCTTGTGAGGAATCTTTAGATTGGGTTGATGAGGAAGAATGTTTTCTTTTTGCCAAAGAAGGAGAAATGGTCATTGATTCTTCCATCACTATGTAAGATATCATGGATGGAAACTAAAAATCTCCACACCAGACTTTGGATGAATTGTTTTCAATCATTGGAGTAGGTTAGACTCTTCTTCAAGGAGGATATGATCTGGTCAAATATGGAGAAGGCAACTTTGACAATCAATTAAGTATGTAAAGAAAAGGTAACCTTTCAATTTTGTCCTCTCAAGAAGCATATACATTTCATGATGACATGTTTGAAGTCATCAAGATGGCTATCATCCTCTCAAATATTTAGGAGAAACACATCAGATATTTAAGGATGGAACAAGCTCCTATTGGCCTCAATCTTTTAAAGAACATGAAACTACTCCTCTTGAAGCCATGCCTATTAAAGAGATACAAGTTGATCATGATATGAAGAGAGGGTAGCAGTATAAAGTTTGTGAACATGCTTAAGAGGAATATATCTAAATTGGATACTTATTTTAGGATTATCTACTTAAGGGAAGATCAAGTGAAGTGCCAAGGAATAGGTCTAGTCTACAAAGCATTCAATCCAAGGAGAAACATGCTTGGCATTATGTTTCATCTCACCATGAAGATGATTCAATAATTTTTCCTTTTGATCCTAGAAAGGAAGTATGCTTAGTCTTTATTTGTGAATAATATTTTGTTTTCAGTTTCCCCTAAGTTCTTTGAGCACATGTGAGTGTGTGTCTTATTAGTTTGTTACCTTATTTTGTATGTGCCCTTTGCTTTGTGTGGGTGAGGTAATTAGTGGTCTTGTCTTGATGGTCAATGGTCAAGGTTTCCTTGTTTGTCTTAGACTTTAAATGACTCCCTAATCCCAATGGACTAATAAGGCTACTAGTCTAGTTAGCATAGTAGGCATGTTACCCCTATGAGTCACCAATTTATTGACCAAATTTGACTTTTAGGTCAAATTGGGGCACCCCTAGGTAAAAAATTGACTTTTAGGTGTTGTAGGGATCTAATATATATGTCACAAGGTGTTTTATAAGCTAATTGATGTTATTTAATTTTATACTAGCCTTGGTCCTTAGTCATTTTAGTCATTTTGGGTCATTTAGAGGTCAAAAAAGGTGCATTTAATGAGTTGTATAGATTTATTGAGAAGTGTGAAGGTTCCCAAAACATGATGTCACATCCCATGTGTTCTTAGAGGTCTTAAGTAATTGACATAATTGAAAAGTGGTAGGTTCATCAGAAGAAAAGGTAACTTTCTTGAGAAATAAGAAGTAAATGACACTTGTACGGCCCATGGGAAAGTGTGTGACATGGGAAAAGATCATGGAATTCCCTTTCATCTTCTCCACACTCATCTTAATGTTTTATTTGATCTCAAAGTGCCATTTTTGGCCCAAAATAATTCTACTCCTATTTGACCCTTCTTAGTAAGCAAAAGTGACCTTTAGGTTTTTGCTCAGTACAGATAGTTGAAGAAGATTCAAGTCAAATGATTATATGAGGTTGAAATAAAATTAGATAAATTAATTTATATATAAAGAGTTTGAATAATTGTGTCTTGTGCTTCATAAACCATCCTCATGAATTTGACTGTATTTTTCTACCTATTATTTCATGTACCCTATAGGTTTTACCTTGGTTTGAGCATTTCTATACAATTCAGCTATTGATATTGGTTTTATAGGATGTTGACTCTCCCATATAATTTTTTACATGCTTAGTTTAAAGTTTCAATTTGATTTTATGGGAAAATCATCTCAAATTTGTAGACTAGTCTTATGTGGGATGACATGCCTATTTTCACCATTTCTAGGTCTTCATGATTTGTGAAAGTCTTTAGAGGGTTATGATATGTATATTTTCATGTTTTTAATGTTCTATTGTTCCCTTCCTGATTTAAAAATCCATTCTCAAAGCAATCTCCATGAGTGTAGTAGTCATGTACAACAATTATAGTCAGGCAACCATTCATGTGCATCTATAGGAGCTTCTTGAGATGATTTGATGTTGGAACATGAGTTTTATTGGAGTTCTCAAGTTATTTTATGTGTAAGGAATGAATTTAAATGTTTAATATGGATATACAACCTATTGAATGCAAACTCCAATGCTCACTATCCATAATTTAACTTTGCTACTTGCACACTAGAATATGCACCTATAGGAAAACTTGATAGAGAGCAGGGGACCCCTTGTGAAGTGTTGAAAAAGAAATGAAACTAATCCTAAAAGACCTAGTGTGTTGAAGGGATCCTATCAGACCTTGTTTGAAAGGATATATTTCTTGGAAAAGTTGAAAAGTACCTTCTAGCAGGAGAAGAATTGTGTTCAGGCCCTTTGTCCCCAAAATGTAAAAATAAAACTCCCAAGGGTTTTTGAATGTCCTATAACATGTCTAACATAGAGATTTAAAACATAAAACTAAGTGGAATTTGAAGAATCTAGCATAGACAAAAGCTAGGCCAGGTTTGGAGAGAGGATGATAAAAAAAGATTGGTTTTTAGATGGATCAGACTTACCAATTGAGACACTGAAAATAACCATTAAAAGCTACAGGCCTGAGTCAAATAGGGAATTTTATCCACTCAAGTTAACAATTAGACTATGCCCCATATGAGAATGTTTCCCAAATTATTCAAATGAACATTCATGGCATAAATATCTTTGAATGAGGAATATATAATGTTTTTTTCTCCCCATGTAACTTTTAGTTCATATAAATAACACATATGAGTACCTACAACGAACCAAAATAAGGTCCAAGTGTGAAAAGTTGATTTTATCTTGAAATAAATAATTAATAAACGTTTTGAAGATGATGGGAAGTATCCTCAGAGTTTTCAAGTAACAAATTTTGACCTTCCAAACTCATAGATACTTATAGGACTCTGCCTATAGTCAGCTGTAGGTGATTGTAAGTTGACAGTCAACTAGGACCATATGCTTAGGGGAAGGTCTAGGATTAAAAAAGGGTAAAAATATATCCAAATAGTTGTTTTATGATCTTAAACCCTTAAATAAGTCTCTAAATCACTATATACAAGACCCAAATATGTAAAAACACCTACAAGAAGGGTCTAAAGGGCAAAAACACAGTCATCTAACTGTTGTAGTCTGGAACAAGAAGGTAGTATTCATGATGTGGAATGAAATGAACTAAGGAGAATTGATCAATTAGCCTTGAAAAATTAAAATTAGGGATCTCATAATGTGTTCAAGGTCCAAAATGTTGCAAAATGTACCTATAGGTATCTTCCCTAGAAGCATAACATAGTCAATGTTAAACCCCAATTTTGAGAGGTTCAAGAATGTGAAGGGTATATGAAAGGTCAATGTGTTGAATGGATATGGGAGCCAATATATCATTACTATGAAAAGGTAAATATAAATTTTATATTGGATACAAGCTAATAAAGGTCTTCAAACAAGTAGCACACAGTCATTTTGAAGGAACCCTGCACAGTCCTTTTTCTAACAAGTCTATCTCAGCCTTTCACACTTTTGAAAGGTCTATGCATATGACCAAGAGATGATATTTTGTGTGAGAGGTCATAAAAAATGGTATAATGACCTCAAATATTCATTTTTTTGGGATAATAGGGGAAGTACCCTATGTTTTGTCTTAGATAGAGGGTACTTCCCCTTGTGCATAGGCTGGCAGTTTTGAAAAAAGTAGGTGATATGATAATCCAGGAGTTGAGTGAAACACTGAGGAAAGTTTGTGAGATTTAAATATACTCATATGAATGTATAAAACACCTCACAAAATATGGATACCCAATAGGGTGATCAAGAATTCAAAAGTTGCAAGCAGACCTAAAGGCAAGATTTTGGTCTAAGGACCAAATAAGAGAAAAATGAAACTTCTAGCCCTAGGAGTCATTTAAAAATTGTTTTATAATGTTAATTAGGTCACTATAGATTTTTTTTATATATTATGATGTCATGATAACCATCAAAATGCCATTTTGAGCTCTAAGGTGTAGTCAAGTTAACTAGGCATGGTGAAGCCTATAGTCCAAATGAGAGGCCATTTACACTTATAGCATGAGATGATAATTTTAACCTATTTTAACATGTTAATAATGTCACTATAGGTATTTTAAAATCTCAAATATGAAAAATAAACCTTAACAAAGCAATTTTTGAGCTCAAACCCCACTCAAACCTGAAGGAAAGTGAAGGAGAAGCTCGATAAGGTGTTTTCAAGTGTTCACATCTCTCTTGGTGATTTGAATGGGAATAATATAAGTTTATAGGAGTTATAAGAGGTCTCTATAAATAATTTTTTTGGCATTATATTGAAATTCCAATGTCAAACCTTTATGAACGAACCTTAAAAGTGGAAACATGCCTAAAACCCTTGGAAACCCTTGCAAGGACCAGTTTAGAGAAATGAAGATAGATATGTATTCTAATGGAATAGTTTGAATGTAAAAAATATTTTAAGTTGCATAGGACTTCCTAAATCTCCAC
Source organism: Torreya grandis (assembly GCA_037957365.1). Taxonomy (NCBI): domain Eukaryota; kingdom Viridiplantae; phylum Streptophyta; class Pinopsida; order Cupressales; family Taxaceae; genus Torreya; species Torreya grandis. The sequence continues at coordinate 789,315 of JARHVA010001846.1, forward strand.
TCCATGATTTTTGGTTGTATGAAATTGTATGGATAGAGTACAAAATAGGTAATTTTGACCATTTTTTGTGTTTTGAAGGTTATAAAAGGAATCAAAGGATGAGAAAATTTTTAGGAGGAATATTTAGAATTTTTATAACTACCCATGTTAATTTAATGACTTATAAAAACTTATAAGTTTGAAAACATGAGCTCTCATCTCAGCCAATCAAAATTGGTGTAGTGGACAAGCTAGTGAGAAGGGTGGAGATCTTCAAGTGAGTTGATTGTAAAGAATACATGATGATTATAAGGATATGGATGGTATTTAAAGGTTTCATCAACTAAATCTCATGTATTTTTATGAGAAAATTATTTATTTTTGGAAGCTAAGTGTGCAGGGTGCATGAAGGATGAGTTTTCTAGATAATAAATGATGATATCTCCTTTCTAGATGATTCTAGAGGAGCAGGCCTAAAACCAATGCATAGAGAGGAATTATTGAAAATATTTAAAATCATAAAAATAATTAGACATATCCCTAATTGGTTATGGGATGTTCAAATAGGGATAATCATGAAGGCAATTTTTTTGAGCTAGTTAAGAGAATTTCATGCCACTTTATAAGAGTTTGATGACTTGTATGGACACTTGGACTTCTTAACCTTGGATGGTTCATCCCATATCATATTATCATGCAAAAATAACTAATTTTATTAGCTTTAAAAGTGTCCTTGTGACCCTTTGACTTCTCTCTGATCTTCTCTCTCTCAAGTTCTATAAGAACTAGCCTTTTTGGCATTGTAATCCATGCTCCACCTGAGTATGGAAAAGCTCTACTCATTTGCATACCATTTAATCAATAAAATACTAATGTTTTACCTATTATTGACTATTCTTATGGTTTTTTAATTGAATTTTGGATCTTACCTAGTGAAGACTATGTATTCCTAAGCATGTTGTCTCATTCTTGAATCCTATTTGCAGTTGGAAAGCTTCTTCTTGCAGGGCATGTGAAGTGTTATAGAAAATGTCGAGGATTGAGTAAGTTAGTATTTTAATTAGTGATATTAAACTCCTCTTTTATATTCCTCATATATTTTCACATTCATCCATAACCTCACAATTTAACATTGATGTGAGAAGATGTAGATTGAAGTAGTGTATTTTTAGTTTGTCTCTTGATTTCATGTGTAACATGGTGCTGGTTGGAAGTCAGCATCTATTTTGGTGTATCACCTCCCTTAGGTTATTTTTATTTTAGTTATCTCTCTCCCTTTTCACCCCCCAAATTTAAGTTTAGTGGTGATCCAAAGTGGTACATCAAGGGAGTTAACCTTATCTAGAGATTCACCTCGTCCTTAGACTACCCACAAGCCTAGAGGTATTTCCATTATGCCACTTTAATGAAGATATCTTTGTCATCTTCTCAAAGGGTGTAAATCCAAGTGATAATAGGTCTTAATATCTATATATTTAGGTTTAAATAAGGGACCTATAATATATATTTAGTTGGGTTGGGTTCCAATGACCTACTCTATATATTTAGTGGGACAACACTTTTCTATAATTTATTTTGTATTATGTCAATAAATTCACAAAAATATGTCAATAGAGAGTATAGACTTTGATGTCCCTAATCCCTCTAATTATCAATAAATTAGGGGCACTAGCTTGACTATTGAATCATAATATATACATAGTCCCATTGGAGCCCACGAATAAAATCCAATTATATATAGCTATATCCATAGGCATAGCTATGCCTATATACAGATAGGACACCAATAGGACTATATATGTGTTACAATTGGAAGCACCAAGGGTAGGGAAGTGCCTACCCTTTGACCCTCCTCCCCCTCCCCCCCCTCTCTCTCTATATAACTTATAGTTAGTCCAGAAAAATTTTAGGACTTATATAGATATAGACAGTATAGGGAAGATATAATCTATTGGTATATGTTAGTTTGAGGATGTCTCTTATAACTTGTGAGAATATACCAAAAAAGGCTATGCTTAACATGTATACTATATGATCATTCACTTTAATTGTCAACTCAAGGATGTATAACCTTGCAAGGAGTATGCATTATATATGAAACACTTAACTACAAGGAATACTGAGAGGTTAACACAATCTTGCTACAACATAAGCATGCTTGTAGAGTTTAAATGAGAGAAAAGTAAATTATGTATGAGGAAATACTATAAAGTAGTTTGTAGGAAAGGAAACTATGAAAAATGAATTACTAATATATTTTGGAAGCTTCTCACACAAAATTGAAGTTATATATTTAGAAATACTTATTTAATAAATCAAACATTAATGCTAAGAACATATGTTGTAACTACTTTGTAGAAAGATAAAGATACATACACAATGTAGAATGAAACTAAACTAACTGATGGGTTTTTCACCATATTTATTCTTGAGTGGGTCCTATCTCAGTTGGAGTTGTGTTACAATCCCCTCCTCTACTATAACTAGATTACCTCAAAATCACTCTCATTGCATCAATGGATATTTAATGTATGAATGTATTGTTATGGTAAAATCACAGAGTTATCAAAGCATTGACAACTAATAGATTTAATTTTTAGGTCATGAATTAGCATTGGAATAAATGAGTAGATGAATTAAAAATAACAACATCACCTTGAAAGACATAATCTATAATGTTGAGATGAAGGTGACAAGTGGAGAAATCATTGAACAGAGAAAAACCCTACACTAGTATTAAAAGATTTTTAACAATGAATCTCTAAGTACGTAGCATGAAAAAGGTAGGAGAAAAATGGTCTTCAGCCAAGAGAACATCAAGGATGCAATAGCATAATTATGCACAAATAAATATTGTTATGATGTAGGAAGTGTTGATAATTAGAGGTGAGAGCTCTAATTTTCATGATTTTAATTCATTGGTATTTTCTCCTAGGGGCACTAGATGTAGGAATTATTTGCCTTTTTATAGGCCTAGATATGGCTATATATATAAGATTTCAATACTTTTGTCATTTCCTCTCTTTCTATAGAAAAGATAGATGATAAAAAAATTCCACATTCTCTTTTAAATATGGCTAATAATATGCAAGACAGTGATAATTTTTCTTCACCCTTCGAAATGACAAATACTATTGAAATATCCAATGATACTTCTCCCCCCTCTCTTGAAATGTCAAAGGATCCAAACAAATGTGATATACAAAAAAAAAATGATGTTAATACTTTAGACTTAAAAAGTGTTGATATTGTTATATTATGCAAAGATTTGATCAAGATACTCATGCTATATTCATAGAAAGTGATTCTCATGAAAACATCACTTGTGATGTCTCTCAAACTCTTCTTAAAAAAATAATCCAACAAAAAAAAATATTATACTTACTCCTATACAAATTCAATGTGATAAGGTATGTAATGATTCTAAATTTTACATTGATTTTATCTTAAAATGTAATCCTAAGCCATGAAATTATATTAGTCATGATCTCCTTATACCAATGTTTTTAAGATAGATGGTCATTTCCAACCCATGAGTGAGCCTTTTAAAAATATTCCTACTAGTAATATTATGTCCATGATGTATGTTATAGGTGATATCCAAATATAAGTACTTGATCTCACTTTAAAAACTATATCATGTTGTGTTAATAATAAAGATAATGTTATTTTAATAAAACTCCTTACTCGCACTATGTGTCATAATCCATATCCAAAAGATTTACTTATGCCTATACTACCATTGTTCGATGGCCATGGGGATCCTTGTATTAATTTAGCTCAAGATACACTTTATTTTGGATAATGGGGTAATGTTGGACACATTATACTAAAAGTGTTTGCCTTAGATTGGTTTTATAGTTTATCTAGTGGCTCCTTACCTAACTTAAAAATATTAGAATATGTGTTCTTATCATATTATCACAAACACATGGTGCCCAAATTCACATTGGAACATATAAGAGGTTTGAAATGGGTCCATGATGACCTTATCAAAGATTAAATTTGATGAATCAAAACTAATTTTCATTATTTAACTTATTAACCCTCAGATTTGGAAAAATAATTCACATTCATTAGGTGTTTTTTTTCTCCACTCAAGGAAAGAGACCTACATAAAATTTATAATTATTTGATAATTACACATGGACATCAAATATAAATTTGATCTTAAATTGGAAACACACAATGCGACTTATACAAATGAATAATGGCCATCTTCACACATGAAGGAAGTTAATAATAACATAATGGAAACAAATTTAACATCTAAAAGTAAGAGTCTAATTAAAGTACCTCATAACTTGAATGAATCAATATAAAAAATTATAACCAAGGAAGAGAAAGTTAAGGTACTCAATAGAGGGAAAGAACTGGTTTAAAAAACACCATTTAATGTAAATAAATGTACTTTCACTAAGAGACAACCACTTTTGTTTGACAGACTCAAAAATCAACCACATGATATTATATGGACATTATTGGATAAGTAGTTAATCACTCTTATTTATAATTATTATCATCCTCCTCATCATCTTGAATATATAAAAGGAAATCCATTTTACAAATATCATGGTATCAATCTACACCAGGATAATGATTTTTATGATTTGTGTGAAACGATTTCTCAACTTGTGGATAAAAGGGTTATTACATCTAGGAAAGTGGACAACAAGACAAAAAAATCCACTTATTCATCTTCTCCTACATCTTTTACAAATACCAGGCTATCTCATAATATTTAGGAAAAGGAACCAATGGTCATTTAAGCTCTCATTAAAATCAAATACAAAGAAGATATTGTTTAGATAAAATGTAAAAAAATAAAGCGCACACAATAAAATTTATTCAAAGTATGGGATAGAGTAAAAAATATTTGAAACATACATATGGTTATGATATAGGACATTATTTTACCAATCACTTTGGGACTCAAGATAGTGAATACATTATTGATTGTACAAAATACTATTCCACAAGTAATTACAATTCTCAGATTTCCATGGTTAAAAAAATGAGTGAAACAATGGATGAGGATAATAAAAGTTTATTTTTTACTTTCAAGGGTAGTCTATTAACATTCTAAGGAAATGGAACAAATATGAATGACACTTTAGTCCTATCAAAGTGGGCCACAATCAAGGATTGATCTAGATAAGATCAAATACCTGAAGAAATTACTTATGTTTAGTAGTGAAATTAAATGTGAACTAGAAGAAGAAATTACATCATAATAGTAAAATGCTCATTAATTCATTCATTATCCAAAAAATATTTAGAAAGGTACATTATATATGTGAAAGATAATCATATCTTCAAATCCTCATGAATGTGATATTATCTTTCTAAATGACTTGAAAAAACACCTAAGTAAGCTAACTAGACCATATAGGTAAAAATACATAGTGGGAAAAAGCCTACACTAACACCCTCCTTAAGTGTAGCTTAGGTGGGTATAATAATTTAGTCTCAATACAAATTCCTGATGATGTAGCTGGGTACATAGAGATGATCCCCTAGAAGAGGAAGAAGTTGGAACTACCTAGAACCCAAGAAGATCCCACAAATGAAAATATTTGCTCACAGTGAAAGGTTGGTGAATATGTCATCATTTTACTCCATTGTCTAGATATAGTTGAGATTAATGACTTGCTCATGGATGAGCTCCCAAATTAGATAAATGTGAATCTTAATATGATTGGTCCATTGATAGAGGACCATATTTCTACAAATCTAGATTGTGTTTTGGTTGTCGTAGAAGATGGTTATTGGTAATCAAAACTAGATGCTAAACTCAGTAAGAATCCTCTGAATCCAAATAGCCTCAATGGTATCATTAACAAATCATATATATTCTACCTTTTTTAGAAGATAAAATAATAACATTTTTCTTCTTACTTGACTAGTTATACAAACCTGAACTAAGGGAAAAACTATAGCCTGAAGTAGACTTATGATTATGAATATCATCAACCCAATCTACATCTATATAACCAATCAATTCAACATCGATGCCTAATCTATAATGAATCTTGAAACTATGAGTACTTTGAATGTAGTGCATAATATGTTTAATTTATTTTTAGTGTAACTCATGTGGTACCTGCATAAATCTAGAGACCATGCACATTGCATATGAAATGCCAAGTCTAGTGTGCACAAGATAGATGGGACTACCAAAAAAATTGATACAAGGTAGCATAAAAAAAAGGAGATGGACAATCAAACACAAGATTCACATTAGATATAAAAGGAGTCAGAACTAGATTACAATCAGCCATGTTAAACCATGCAAGAAAATTAAGAGTATACTTGGCTTGTGTAATAGTGATCCTAGAGTTAGATTGAGAAATTTCAATCTCAAATATTTAATGCAATAAGCCCATGTTAGTCGTTGAGAATATGTTAGAAAAATTAGTTTTCATTATTGTGATGGTGGATGAATAACTCAAGGTGATCAATAGGTTATCCACATAGAGAATCAAATTCAATAGTGAATCATCTTACTAAAAAATGTAGATATTCATATCCGAATGGCATCTAGTGAACCCAACCAAAAGAAAAATGGACTCCATCTTGACATGCCAAGCTCAAGGAGCCTAGTTGAGGCCATAGATAGATTTTTAAAATTTTCAAACTAAGGAGAATCTTCCACAAATCATTATGGTTTCTCCATGTATTTTCCTCTTTGAGGTCACCAAGAAGAAAAACACTCTTTACATCCATCTAATGAACATCCCATTGATATGTTGTAGTAATAATGAGAGTGAGTCATATTGATTTCATTTTAGAAACTAGGGAAAGCGTCTTGGTATAGTCATGGCCAGGTACCAGATAAAAAACCTTTGCAACCAAATGTGCTTTGAACTTGTCTACAAATGCATCTACTACAAATTCTATTTGGTAGATGCACCCGCATATAACAAGTTTTCTTCCCTTAGGAAGAGGGAATAAATCTCAAGTGTTTTTCCTCAGTAAGGAACTATATTACTCTTCCATAGTAGTATCCCACTTTGGAGTGCATGATGCTTCATGAAATAATTAAAGATTATAAGTAGATGAAATAAAATCATGTGGGGCATCTTGAAATTGTGAACATGTTTTCTTGGTCTTCGATGGATCTCCAACCCATTAGCTAAAACTTTGCAGTGTCTATCTAGCTCAAAGAGGACTAATAATCAAAGAGTCAAGAGCATATTCCTCATCCTATAAATATATTATAGGAGAAGGTGAATCCTCATCAATACTCTCATCATTAGAACTAGAAGAAGAATATGGATCGTCAAGAAGTTATTCAGGTGGATTTGAATTATTAGAAATATCATCAAATCATAGTGTATACAAGGAAGGGGAAGAGGTATCAAGTGTGGAGTCCAAAGGACCCTCTTGAAAATTAACACTCATCTCAATGAATAAATTATGAGTGGTGGGATGGAAAATCATGTATCCCTTAACACCCTCAATATATTCAATGTAGATGCAAGGTTGACTCTTAGGTTCTATTTCCTTACATTTATTTTTTAGAATGTGAGACATAGTAGGACAACCTAACACTCATAAGTGCTTCAATGTGGGGTTTTTACCACTTCAAGATTAAAAATGAGTGACTACCTTCAATGCTTTGTAAGGAACTTAGTTCTAGATATAATAAGCATAGTTGATGGCCTTGACTCAATACTAAGTTACAAGAGACTTGGAGTGTAACATATAGTTCACCATTTCCTTCAAGGACATGCCATTTTGATCTATAACGCCATTATGTTGAGGATTATAAGGAAATGTACATTGTAATTCAATCCCCTCTGAAGTATAGAATTATTTAAGATGGTTATTGATGTACTCACCATTATTATTGGTGCATAAAAGATTGATAGAATTACCTGACTATTTTTATATAAGAATCTTGAAGTCCTAAAAATGATCAAATACCTTATATATATTCTTAAGAAAGTACACCCAAGTATACCTCAAAAAGTCATCAATGAAAGTAAGCATGTATTTATTCCTATGGAATGTAGGTGTTAGAAATGGTCTAATAATGTCACTATGTACTAACTCCAATATCTATTCATCTCTTCATGATTTTCCATTATCATACTTCTCTTCAAGATGTTTACCAAGTATGCAACTTTGGCGAACCCTATTAGAAAAATAAACACATGGAAACCTTGAAACCATGTCATGATGACTAAGTTGTTTCGGGTAGTGATAGTTAAGATTGCCAAATCTCTCATGCCATAATTTGCTCACCCCATCTAAATGAGTGATAAGTGTAGTAAATGGTTTATCAGGAGTAAAATATGAGAAATTATACAATTAAGATTGGTGATCTACTTTCCTACATGTAACTCTCTTACCTGAATCAATGTGAGTGATCTAATAAACAAATAGTAAATTAGTGGATAAAGAAGGAACACAAAACATCATGAAATATCTCATCATTCACTTCAACAGATCCTCTCCCACTAACTTCTACAAAATTATCATCACCCAAAAATATGGAAGGCATAGAACATGAATCTAAGGATGAGAACATGTCTTGTGATGAATCCATGTGGTGTGAGGCACCAGAGTTAATTATCCATGTGGAAGGTTATAACATAATTAAAAAAAAGTGCTTTGCCCTTATATTTTTCATTTTTATTATCTTTGGCATTAGAATACTCCTGTGTTAATGAACTTTGATTGGAAGAATCATGAACACTAATATTATGTTTCTCGATCATCTTAGCTGCTCAATCTACTTCTTCATGAAATGGGTTTCATCATGCCTAGATTTATTACATTAGACACAAGTGAGTCACTCTTTCTTAGGTTTCCCATCTAATGAGGAATATTTTGATTATTTTGACTTGGAATCAAATTTATGACCATTTATTTGCTCTGGTTCCTTCTTCTTCTTTTTCTTCTCATTTCTATTGGAAGCCTTCTATTTAACATGACTCATAATTAAGGCATGTAATTTAGATGACTTCAGTGTACCTATTTGAATAATATTTTCTTGCACCTAAGTCAAGTTAGCAATAAATTCATCCAAGGACAACGTGGTCCATGTAGCTCCAAGGACATGTTTGGTGGCATGGGAGGTAGAAACAAAGATAGAATAGTTGGATCCCAATTTGGCAAAGGTTGAAAGAATTAATTGATTGTCTTGTTTATCAATGTCATATAGTTTCAACTACAACTTGAATGATTTAATCTTTATGAAGAAGTCTTGTATAGAATCAAAGTTATCTAGGCTCAAACTGATAAGCTCATTCTCCAACTCATGACCTCTCATTATGTCCTACTTCCCAAAGAGTTTTTTTAATGTCATCCAAACTTCATTAGGAGTAGATGTAAATTTAATATGAAAGATCAAGTTAGGAGGCATAGATAGGATAGTAAATTGAGGGCTTTATCACTTCTATTAGATCACTTTTCCTTTTATACATCAAGTTTCAGTTCTTTTTATATACCCATCATGATACGATGTAAACCTTTTCTCTTCAATAAGATTTGAACTTGGGTTTTCCAATCAACATGGTTGAATGGTGTAATAACTAAAACATGCTTTTGATCCATGGTATATAATGAATGTGTTGAGTTATATGTGTAATAAAGACAATGATATATGACCCCATGAATTTGTACAGATTAAATTTTATAAGGCAAGATAATATAACAAATATGTAAAGTTAAAAAAACTTACACTTTTAAAAAAATGGTGCCTAAAAAGGAGCTGTCAATTGAAAGTAATAGAAGCTTGAATGTTTTTTACTTGAAAAAAATAATGATCTCCATTTGCATAAATTTTTGGCATGTGAAATATTTGGCCAACTTTTGTAAGGACAATTTAAGTTCGCTTAGGTTTTCATAAATTTTGAGTGTGCAAAAATGTTTGTCCCAACTTTGTGAGGAAACGTTAAGCCCCTTTGGGTTGATTGTGACCAAGGGATAATTTCCCACGTGACTAGGGAGCTAAGGGTTAAGATGGGTATTTATCCATTTTATCAATGAATACTTTTTCAATTCACATGTTTAAATTTGATGTCCTTTGGATTGTCAATAGAGTTTTGGAGTGTCCTTGCAATCATTAGGATTCTCTATTAGAGTTGCAATTAAAGATTTTAGTTGTTAAAAATATCCACCTTCTTTGTAGTTAGAGTTGAGGACTGCATACAAAACTAGAATTCCTAGTGTTGGGATTAGGGACCCTTCTTGTAGTCAGAGAAAGGTGTCATACTTATAGTGGGGGTCTATAGTTTTTAGGGTTTTTGACTACTTAAAAAATAAATATTCTTGATGTAGGGGTTTTTGTCCTATTTTGATAGTCAAAATTCTTAATGTTGAGATTTCAAAATACTTTGATAGTCGATAATATTGATGTCACGGTTATGGACTACTTTATCAATCGATAGTTCTAATGCTAAAACCTTCTAATAGAGATGCAACTAAACTAAGTAGTCATTGGGATTTTAAAGGCTACTGATAGTGATACATTTTCCTTCATCATAACTATTCACATAAGATGTAGGTGTCATATTCATAGGGGTCAAATAATATTATAATTTTGACAATGCTAGGAAATATAGAATTTTTGGTAGTGTAGGGAAGGTGAAAAACTACAATAGAGGTTAAAAAGACTCAAAGTTTTATATAATATGTACACATTTATGAAAACTGTACCTATCACAAAACACTAGATCTAATACTCCTCTTGAGAATCCACCAAATGCCCACTAAGGATATCTAAAAACCTAGAAATGGATTTTTACCTTGGAGAACCTAATTATATAGATTTTCATGGAATCATTGAAAAATCCCTAAAACCCTTCAAAAATTAGCTGTCACAAAACTAGGTCATGTTTACAACCAATTCCAGGGTTTTGAAACCTTTTGAATGCAATGCAATAGTTTGTTTTGCATGAAAACCTACTAGATTAAATATTACTAGAAAGAAACACCTTTCTCTTGGTTTTTTTCTATATCTAGATCAATAGAGGACCTTAGAATAAGAGTAAAATTTGGGAAAGAGTGTATCTTCAATAGCTAGGTCAATGAATTGGAGATATGTGACATGTAGACTAAAACTAAATATTTCACAATAGGAACAATGACATTCATCTACCATAAAATCTCTAATACTATGTTAAAGTTAGGTAAAATCGAGGATCAACCTAGATAAGATCGATTACATGAATAAATTACCTATGTAATAGTAAAATCAAACATGCCTCAAAAGAAAAATTGTATCATAATAGTAAAATACTTATTAATTCATTCATTAGACATAAAATATTTAAGAAGGTAAATTATATAGGTGAAATATAAATATATATTCACATCCTCATGAATGTGGGTTTATCTTTCACAATGACCTAAAAAGACACCTAAGTGACACCTAAGCAAGCTAACTAGACCATGTACGTAAAACCACAGAGTGGGAAAAAACCTATGCTACCAAGTCCAAGACAAAGTAACATATCGAATTCCATAAACATAGATCCCAAAGTAAAATATTCAAACTTCAAATTAGAGATATGAACATATAAGTCATACTTTAAAGGTATCAAAATAAAATAAAGAATATCAAGAATAAATATCACATGTAATTAATACATGTGTGCCTGTCTCTAAGAAAAAAATCCATAAATTTAGTATCATAAGGTAATTACAAATTATGATAAACATGGTACATAATTATTATGTTTGTCAATATGGTCAACTAATTCTACAATTATCGGTTAAAAATAATTATACATGTGTCTAAAATTAAAGCACAATAGTATTAACACATTGTTTTGTATACAAGAACAAGATAAAATATATAAAATTATTGTCTAAAATTTAAGTACAATAAAATTAACACGTTATTTTGTATAGAAGAGCATAACAAAATATATAACAATGCTAAGTAGTAATGCCATCACATGATCGTAATTATCAAATGCAACAAATATTAAAAACATATGTAATATCAATTCACATAAACATAACATAATCAAGAACACACACACACACACACACACACACACACACACACACATCAAATGTTTAAACATGATCCCAAAGTACAACATAGGTAAAGTAACTCAATAATCATTTCATTTCTAGCTACATCTCTAACTACATCTCTTTCAATTAACAAGGGAATTCATGAAGATGAGGCCTTCATGACCATGAGTGGGATTGACTCTTTCTCTTGTGATCACCATATAAAAACATTCATTCTTGTAATGATGTATGATCACACTATAACTACACATACTCAACCAATAGGATTTGACCCAAGTCTATAGATGGAGTAGGTGAAAGTCATTTGATGTCTTGTCAACTCTACCCTAAGCTAGTCATGTTCAATTATCACCACATGTCACTCTACTCTCAACTAACCACATTTTGATGCAACCACTACATATTCAAAGGTGGATATCACCACTCAATCAAATAGGTGGGCATGATCACTTGTGATATATGTGGCATGCTCTAGTAACCCACTAGAAACTACCTCACTTGGCACATGTCATGTAAACATGTGAAGGGATGCCTCTATGACCATATTCAAATACTTGACATCCCATAGAAAATAAAAAATACATGATATCAATATAAAATATAAAAAATTAACTAATAACTATGAAAATAATCTCTCTCTCTCTCTGTATACACACACACACACAGACACACACACACACACACACGCACGCGCGCGCTAACATGAGGGTCATGAGACCCAATAGCCACTACTTCACCCACATACAAAATGAAAGACTATAGGACACATGTGTTCCATCCACCATCATGTATATGATAGAGTACACCCAACATCATCTATACACACACACACACACACACACACACACACACACACACACACACACACACACACACACATGAGCGCGCGCACGCACACACACACACACACACACACACACACTAACATGAGGGTCATGAGACCCAGTACCACTACTTCACCCACATACAAAATGAAAAAATATAGGACACATATGTTCCATCCACCATCATGTATATGATAGAGTACACCCAACATCATCTACATCAAGAATATGGATGACAGGGTCCACCTCAGTCAATGGAATTGGTGAAAAATAAACTATACTATATTAACCTTGATCACCCTCACATCTCTAGGCTCTCACATAAAAAATTTATAAAACCAATTCTAGGGGCATATCCTATCTGATACTAAACTAGTGCATAAATTATTCAAACTGAAAGTGCTCATATACATCTAGCCACTAATCATGAAAATAATAGTTTAGATAAATCCACCTCAATGGTAACCCATCCTATCAAAATTTTGTAGGGTCTACACACAATCAAATCTAAAGTAATATAGTTAAGAATCTAGTGATACTCCATCATGCCACCTTGAAAAACATGAGCAATACTAACCCATCTTTTTTGCATACATATGTGGATGTTTCCACCCACCATGAGGGATACCTATAGGTTGTGTCACATAAATATGAGTATGATGAAAATATGGGCACTTGACTAATCATGATATATTTAATTTATTTAATGTTTTAGTATTATAGAAAGGTTATTCAAAATACTTATGTCATAGATTACTTGTTTGGTCAAATTTAGACACTTTATGAGAATTTCTTAAAAAATATCTAAAAGTGCCAGTTAGAGTCCAATTCACTGAATGTTTAGTTAAATGAATTTTAAGTTATTCTATTTAAAATTATATCTTTAGAGTTTTATATTTATATTTATATTTTCATATCTATATTTTTAGGGTTCTATTTTTATATTTTCACTTGTCTAGGGTACATGTGAGCGTGCATGTTTTCTTAACTAATGGAGATGCTTCTTGCATGAAGTCTATATCATATTAGTGGGTTAAACTTGTTATATTATAATTTATTTTTATTTTTATGATTTATTAATTAAATGTCTTAATTTAGCATTAAATTGTTATGCAAGTTATTTTGTAATAGACTTGTTTTATCCTTTATTATTAATAAAGAATTGTGCACAAAGATGTGAGGCATAATAGTTCCTTTTAGAAATTCATTTTTCATATTGTCATCTATGATTTTTTGTTAAATATATTCACAAAGGAAAACCATAAAGCTTTAGTAGATTAATTTGAAGTTATTTAGTATATATTAGGTCATCAATCATACTTAAGACATTGTTAAATTAAAAACTTGTAATTTTAGGACAAATTGGATGATATATAGCTTTATTTTTAGATTAAATCAAAGATGATTTTCACTCCATACATACATTAAAAAATTTCATTTGGTATTAAAACCTCATTCAATAAAAATTTAGAAGTATTCAATCCATTATCAAAATAATCATTAGCTTCAATGAATTTTGTTTCCATAAATATTTCCATCTTCAAAGGTGAGAATTTTGAATTTGGAGAGATCAGTTAAAGATATTTATTATATGGAAATGAGTTTGAGATACTTTTATTCATGGGTATGCACCACCTTAATATTGGAATACTTTGATTCAAGATCATAAAAAATAAAAAATGATGTAGAAAAGATGGATGCACAAGATTTCTTTTATCTTTAGAGTGCCATAGACCCAAGCATCTATCCAAGAATTATAAGATGTAAAAATGCCCATGAGGCATGGAACACATTGTAAAATTCATATCAAGAATCTGATAAGGTAAGATAATCAAAAATCTAAACTCTTAAAATACATTTTGAAAATTTAAGAATGTCAGATAATGAAGAAGTTGGAGAATATTGTATAAAGATAAATGACTTAGTGTGTAAAATGAGGGTTTATGGAGAAACTATACAAGATAGTGTTTTAGTAAGATTTTTTTTGAGATATTTATCTCAAAAATGGATGTATATTATGATCATTCTTAAGGAGTGTAAATGCATGAACACTATAAGTGTTGATGAGTTAGTGAGCTCTCTCTTGTCCCATGAGGATAAGATGAGACTATATACTTGAGATCAAGAGCAAGCACTTGAAAAAAAAGAAAATGTTTCAAATACCAAAGAGAAAAATAAATATCAAAATTAAGGGATTTCAAAAAACTCAAATTTCAAAGGGGAAAGATGAAGCTAACATCACAGGTAAAATAAAATAAACCTTGTTATTATTGAAAAAAATATGACACTTCTTAAAATAATTTAAGATAGTAGAAGCTAAGAATCAAGCTAATTAAAAGAGTGAAAATAAGGCATTCCAAGATGAAAAAAATTTAAGAGAAATATACCAAAAAATATTTTCTCACTTTTAATGTTGGAATAAAAGAAGAAAATAATCTATGGTTTCTTAATTTGGGTTACTCAAATCCCATGATAGGTCACAAAGATAATTTCAACAAGTTAAATGATTTATTCAAAACCCAAGTGCAATTGGGAGATGAAAAGTCCATCAATGTTGGAGGAAAGGGCAACATGAAACTCACCATAAGTTAAGATAAGGTTGAAATAAATGATATTTATATTTATTTAAATTTAGATCTTAATAGTATTGATCACAATTTCACATGATATAATGATGAAATCAAAGGACACAAGTTTTATAATCATACTTAACTTAGAGATAGTTTCATGTTAGTATAAATTAGAGATATCATGTTTGTAATTTTTATATGCATATATCACCAAGGAAAACTAAAAAGCTTTAGTAGCTTAATATAAATGCATATTCAGTCATCAATCATACTTACAACACTACTAGATTAACAACTAGTAATTTTGGGATAAATTGGATGATATATAGCTTCATTTTTAGATTATATCAAAGCTGATTTTAACTCCTTTCATAGACAATTGACTTGAATATCAACTATTCAAGAATCCAATGAAACTCCATCACGCCACCCCAAAAAATATGATCAGTAATAATGTATATCTTTGCATACATATGTGGATGTAACCACCCACCATGAGGCATACCTATAGGCCATATCACATAAAAATACTTATAATCCCAAAAATGAAATAATGTGGCTAAGTCCAGTCCTCCACTAAAGCCTTCTCAAGTAAACCAATGTAAATATTTGTATAGGTTGGATAACATAGACCTATCCTATTATTATGTAGTACCATGATCCTATATATCATATCAAAATCAATGCATCCTGTATGAAATGGATATATCATCACCATCAATAGGAATAAACGATGTAAAAAAAGTATAAAATAATTTATTCACATGCATAGAATTTGACAATATAATATTTGACAACACAATAGTAGTATCATTAGTAGTATATGAAGCACTCCTAGCATGACTAGTCTATAATGATGCGTTTTACTATTTGTACTAGTCCATCACCACTCCATAAGGTCATACATGCACCAATAACATGAAGTTTCAAGATCCTTCAGACATTCTTAAGAGTCATGGTCACCTCCTCCATGGGGAGAAAGAAAGTGCAAATATCATAATCCCACCTCTATATCAACACTATCATCATGTGCATATTATAGGGCATCAAATCTAACTAGCCAACATGACCAACCTGATCGCATCAAAAGTGACCATATCTATGTCACTCAAAGGTAATGATCACATGGTCTTCATCATATGCCCCTATCTAAACTCCCATGTGTGCATGTTGGCATATGATAAAAAAATGAAATAAAATTATAAAACTAATGCAAATATGTTAAAAATAAAATAATGACACATATAATGTTCAAATTTAAAAGTTACTCAGGATAGGTTCATGGTAAAGGAATAAGTATGTGGACAATTATACAGTAGTTTTAGATAATTTTTCATAGGATTTTGATAGGACTATTGTTGAGCAGACTAGTCTATGAAAATGTGAACATGAAAATAAAATACATAAAAAAAACACAAAAAAATTAAAATTTGAAAAATGTCAAAAATGGGGTTCTATAACATACCGAGACTAGAGAATCCTTGGAATATATGGTAGCCTCTACCTACTTGAATTGAGTAAGTCCATGATATCTCTTCTACAATTTTTTTAATCAACTAGAGATTAAAATCAAAACTTAGCAATATGCCTTCAATTTTATTTTCAACCAACCTATTTGTATGAGTTCACTTTTATTTTTAAGACTTCACAACTAATTTGTAAACACAAGAGTATGAGGGTATTAGTAAAATTGGTTAGTGATCACATGTTTGAGCTATATATTTATAATTACTTAAATATTATATTATATTAAGTGTGAGTGAGTTGTGCTCACAACTCACATATATGACTTAGTGATAAAATAAAGGAATTAGAGGAGAAAATTATGGGATTAGATGATGATCATTGATTCCATGATAATAGGATCTCATTGAGATATATAAATGTAATATCTCTCCCTATTGTAATCAATCTGGAATAATAGAAAATCTTGAAGAGAATATGAAATTAAAGACTATTATTTGCTATGTGAAATTTTTTATTCGGTGCTTATTTTATTAATTCTAAACCAAATTTATTATCTGGTATCAGAGCAAGGGATTATTTGGATGAGTTTCTACACCTTATTTACAGCCTTTGTGAGTTAGTTTTCATGGTTATAATATTGTCAAGCTATATTGACATGAGAGAATATTTAATTCATAGTCTTGTGTGAATAGCTATTAGGCACAATTGAAGAGTTACATGTTAATATTCTATTAACTATCATTGCTTAAAGATATACCATGCATGCCTATTGAATATAGATCTATAGTCTTTGATATTAGAGAGTGTGATACTCGAGCTTGGATGATAATTCATACTTATACAAACTTGTATACTTAATTGCATGCGCTATGTTTATTTTCTACTTAAAAATCATTAACTCTTTGTTTTATGTGTGCCAAAGGTATCAAACTCATTTTTAGTTTGATTGATTGACTATTTATTTTATATTTTCTATGTGTATTCACCAAATCTATTCTTTAAACACTGAGTGTAGTGACACTGGTATTTTCATGGCACCTATGGGGAGTCTATCTATCATCTCTTCAGGTTATGACCAACTCAACTCATCTCAGGATCATCACTGTTAATTTACATCCTATGTCATTTAAGTTGTATAATGGTGACACCATACCTAGCTTATAGGGTTCTAAAGCATTTTACTCAACCAAATATATCCTCCATGCATTCTTCCAACATTCCTTGTCTTGAGCTCAAAACATTTTTTTAGGTATTCATTAATCATTGGTGAGCCCACTATATTAATTGGTCTTCTTGATCCAATTTTTTTTAGGTATTTAAAGTTTGATATTAAATAAATAAAATTATATGGTCTTAGGTTTTTAAGCTTTATTAAAAATAGTAAATAGTGAATTTTGAGTTTTATATTAAGATTTTTTAATATTAGTTTATTATAGGTTAGATTTTATATTTGATGTCATTATAGTTTTTATTAGTTTATAATTTTCTATTGTCAGTTTAGTGTCTAAAAAAATATTATAAATAGTTGTTTAGTCGAAGTCTTTAAGGGTCATTAGTATATATTATTCATGTGGTTTAATTCTAAAAGTGTCATAGTCATCATTATCATAGTCAATTATCTACATCATTTTCATTTAGTCATTTTGTATGTTAAGTTGTTATGCCAAAATTCCTACATCATATAAATTCAAAATTGTAAAAATAAAATTCCCACATGGATACATTTTTGCTTGTACATGACATCTAAATTATTGAGGGGTTCCAATTTCTATGGAAACAACCAATAAAGAGCCTTCTAAAACCATCAGAACACATGATATAGATTTTGAGGTCTTTGTCAATATCATAATGTCATTCTACAAACATCTCCCTTGTGTTATGTGTGTTTTAATTCAACAATGAATAACTTGGTGAAGTTTTTCTAGGAGTTTTGGAAAAGTAAATCTAGCACAAAAAACTTATTTATAATGGCAAATGACCCTTCTATTATATATTTCCCAAACTATTTTCAACCATTAGATGATAATAAAGATGTGTGGTTAAGGATTAGTCAGTTTTAGAGGGCTTATACCATTAATATTTGGGGTTGAATTTTACATTAATTGAGGCATGGGTTAAATTTATGGAGCAAGGGTTTCATTCATGATGATATTTTGCAAAGTTTAACCTTTGGGTAATTTTAATCAACTTCAAGCAACCACTTTCTAGGTGATGTCATAATGTGAAGCATAATTGGACTTTAAAAATTTATTTGAATATGGATACTCCAAAAAGTTATGGATTTTATACTTAAGGATAGATTATCCATTTGATTTGCTTTAATTAGCTAATTAATCTTGGATTAATTTTGTGTGATTTTTACAATGTTAAAAATTGAATAATTGATCCATTTAATTGATCTAAAATGTCATTTACAAAAGCAATAATATGACTCAATATGAATTGGATGAAGATGATGATTGGGTATAGTGCAAGACCATAATTAAGGATGAGACATCATGATTTATGATAATAATGACCTTTAGATTGATGATTTTGGGTGATCAAGATATTTAGGTTTAATTCACACGGTGTGAGAAATTGATTTTGATTATCATTTTGACATGGAAATGGAGTGTTTGCTTTTTGTACTTATTTGAAAGGGTGTTGAAAGACACAAACATATTAATACATTTTTTAAGAATGAAAGAGTTGTTAAAATGATTGGAGAATTATGCATTCATATTTTGTTTATTATTGATCACTTTACTAAAAAAATAGTTTACAATGATGCCCCAAACAATGTTTGGTGTAGAGTAAAAAATACTCTACGTTTCATTTTTGATTTTCAGTTGCATGATCCAAATCACTGTCCCTGAACACTTTGGTTCGAGACATCAAAGTTTTTGACTTAGAGCGTGGGCTCAAATTTCTTTTTGCTCAATTTTGACTAAGTGTCAAAATCGAGTGGAAGCTACCAAGTGTCATTTTTTGAGGCATTTTTCATAATTTCAATAAGGCTGTGGAACATGCCATGTGTCCCATAGTAACTCAGCAGAGTGCAACAAGTGTCAGCATCTGCATCTCATATGCATTTCAAAGGTTTCTTTCCAACAAGCTAAGTATCAAGATCAGGCAGAGGGCACCAAGTGGCAATCACAGAAGGTTTCAATTTGCTTTTTTAAAAGAGACAAAGATGCCACGTATCCTAGCTGAAGAGGGTAGAAGCGGCCACATGTCAACCTCTGAATTATCTTTATTTTATTTCAACAATATAGTAAAGACTGTGGTGGGTCTCAAGTTTTGTTTTTGAAGCAAGCGGAAGCCACCAAGTGTCGATGTCTGTGTAAATATGAAATGAGGCTTGATTGTTTCTATAATATAAATAGAGTGATGCGGAGACCAACACATGTCACATTTCATAGGTTTCTCAAAAAGGTGGCTAAAAGTAGTGGAAATTGCCACATATCCCTAGTTAAGTGAGGCAGATTGTGATAGGTGTCAAAGGTGGAACACTCCTGAGCAAAGACACAAAAAGAGTATAAGTTATGTGGAAAGTGCCGTGTGTCTTCAGTAAGTGCTATGAAACACGCCAAGTGTCATTTTTTGGTGCATCCTAAATAAAGAGAAGGTTTTTAAGAGGAAAAGGGGAATCAACCAAGTGTCCTCTCCCATTTGAAAGAAGGAAGCATCTTGAGTATTTACTTTGGCCAATGAACTTGTAGAGAAATAGAATGTTTTAAATACAAGAAATATCTTGTGTTAGATACTTCCAGTTTAGTTAGAGTTCAATTGGGCCGTTAGACTGAGAACATGTGGACAATTTGGAAGGAATCCAAGGCTATAAATAGGGGTGCAGAGATCACCTAGATCATCATCAGATAATTGGAGAGAATTATTGTCAAGAGTTTTAGACTTTCTAGAGCTGTGATTAGGAATATCATTTGCCTTTGTTCTATTTTCTTAAGTTGGAAAGTTTATGTAACTGTGCATGTTTCTGTGCCTCTTATGTGACTAGTCAATCTTGTGCCTTTATTGATATTTTTTATGTCACTGCAAAAATAGTCTAAGCTATATTGTCAAGAGTTTTAGACTTTCTAGAGCCGTGATTAGGAATATCATTTGCCTTTGTTCTATTTTCTTAAGTTGGAAATTTTATCTAACTGTGATTGTTTTTGTGCCTCTTATATGACTAGAGAATTAATAAGAAGATTGAATCCTATGCCTTTGTTGATATTTTCTATGTCACTACAAAATTAGTCTAAGCTGTGAGCCTCTATTTCTATTATTTTTCATCTTTTACATTGATCATGCCTTATTTTCTCTTAAATGTAATTGAATCTTACATATAGTTTCACTGTGCTCAGATTAAGGGTCGAATTACATTTAGGTGCATTGCCATAGTTAGATTTTCTTTCTTTGCATTTGTGTTTTTGTTAAAATTCCTATCCCTTTTCCCAGTATACGCTTGATATAAGAAGAGACCATCTTCTTAAAAATTTGGAGGTTGTTTCAAGTTGTAAGTCCCACATTCTTGAAACTTCCCATTGTTGGTGTTAGAAACAAAGCACAATTTTAACCATTAACAATTTTTTGGCACACCTGGTGGGACACTATATTGAAGTTTCTTTCAAAATCATATTAACCAGAGAGCTACGAGGAGTCAGAGTTGCAGACTAGTAACCAGATCTTAGTCTACTATAAAACCAAGTATTCTTTTTCCACCATTGGTAACTAGTCCTAGAAGAAGAGTCAACTAGTTTATACCAATACCAAGAGCAACTATGGGAGCCCCTATAGCCCCAAGAAATTATGCAAGTTGGAACACTGGTAGTCCTTTGATTCTCCCAATACCACCAACTACTTGGGACCCTATCCCAGTGAATGCCCTAAAAGCTCTACCCAAATTCAGTGGGCAAGACTTCAAAACACCTGAAGAACATCTACATGATGTATCAAATGTCTGTGCTATACATGTTGTCACACAACAAAATGTGGCCATAAGATTATCTCTTTTAAAGGGAAAGCTCTATAATGGTACCGATCCTTGACCCCAAATACCATATCTACATGGGATCAACTCGGAGATCTTTTCTTTGAAAGATTTGAAGAGAAGGGTGATAAGTCTTCTTTATTATAGCAATTGATTACCATCCAAAGGGCACCATAAGAAGCAATGACTGACTTCAATTCCAGATTTCAAAATACTTGGGAAAGAATTCTTGCTATAGCTAGACCATTACCAGGTATGGCCATAGTGTTTTATCTTAAGGCTTTGAATTCAAATATATCTATTATGATTTAGTCACTTAGAGGTCAGACTTTGCCAGAGGCTTATGACTATGCAGTCAGAGCTGAAAATAATTTGATAGATGCTAGAAAGTTGTCTCCAAGGCCTCCCATGCCCATGTTTCTAGAATTACCTTGCCATTACCTCAATAATCCCCTAAATCCATAGCCCCACCTATGTTTATGCATCAATATCCTCAACCACCTACTAAAGAACTTGTCCGTGCTCAGTCATCTGAGATGGATGATATCAAGAATATCTTAAGGACATTTTCCAATGAGCTAATTAATATAAAAAGACAGTAGAATCCTTACCCTAAACCCTAATATCAAGGTTATTAAGGAAATATATTTCCATCACAGCTAAACCAATATCAGGGTCCTTAAAGGCAAAATAACCCTTAGCCAGTAAACTAATTAGTTGTAGTCCCTACACCTTCACAGACTATTCCTCCCAATTCAAATAGAGAGATTGTTCCAGGGCAAAATAATTATGCAGATAACACCAATGCCTAGTATTTACCTTGTAATAATGCTCATACTCCTAGAGATTGTCCCATGGGTAATCTACAACAAAAGGTAGTGGAGCAAAGAAGGATGAATGGGCAGTTTGAAAGTTCTAGTGACAATCAAGCCTACCAATCTTCTAATATGCAAAATTTAGTTCTAATGGATCAGTTGCAAGGGATGTATTTGCAACAAGAATAAGAAATAACCACAAAATATGCTTTGTTCTCATGGGTTGAAGATGAATAATCGGTATTCTTGAATGAAGTTTCTACTTCCAAGAAACTAGTGGTGCAATCAGACTACTATACTAGATCAAAGAGAAGAATGATGGAACAACTTGAAATTGTAAACAATGAAGTTATGGAGAATCCTTCATTTCAAGGTCATCAAAACATAGCTATTAGATAAGAAGTGCTTCAGCCAGTGCATAATCAAGAAGTTCCTGGATAAGTTCAAGAAAAGGCAAGGTATCCTAATTTTCCAAGAATTCAAACTTTGGGATCAATGAATGTGGTGGATCAACTGAAGATGACTCTAGCACAAGTATCAATTTGAGACATATTAGCTATTCCTAAATAAAGGAAAATGTTACAAGAAGCTCTTCAAGGCCAAGCAATGCCCAAATGTACTGGTATCAAAGAAGGTCTTGCTGATACAAGAAAGCTCAAAGACATAGTGCATCTACATACAACATCCTTAGTGAACAATGCACCAGAGGTAAGCAAATCCAAACTGGATCCCTTCTATTTAACTTTGATAGTTGGCAAGAAACTACTGCATAATGCAATTGTAGACACCACAAATGTGTCTGCACCTTGGTTCTCCCCCCTTGTCCACCTCAAACCCATGACCTAACCCTTGGCCTTAGTCCCCTCCACTCATTTGATTAAAATAACTTAAATATTTCAATTAAGTGGCCCCCTTTCCACCTCACCCTTGCCACCTTGGATCCTCCCTTGGATCCCTCCACCTCCCTCCTAGCCTTTATTATGCCAAATCTTCTCATTATCTTCCTCCCACGCCCATTTAAGCATCCTCATGACCGTTCTTCCCACAATCCCTCGCCCGGCGGCATGCAAGAATGGGCAGAGGCTATTTTTAGTCTCTGTCCCCATTCTGCCACTGCCAACGTCGGCGACCCTTCGGCCGACGTCGGCGATACTGCCAGCGTCGACAGCCTTCAAGACTCCTTTCTGCATCCATTCCAGCCCCCGGCCCCTTGAGCTCACAAACTGAATTCTCTTGGCATTTTGGCATTCGTTTCTTCTCCCTCTGGACCTCGTGCAACAGCAGCAATAGGTGCAAGGATTCTTGAGCAGAGATTTCCTCTTGCAAAGTCTTCTGTGGTCTCAACAACAGCTCTCCCACTCTTCATTCAACAAGCTAAAAAGGTAAGCACAGTCTGTTATTTCATTTCATTTCTTTTCTTTAGTGTTCAGTTGTTTGGTATCTGCTGTCTCCCACTCCCTCTGTCCTACCCCCCTGAGAGGCTGAAAAGCCTTCTCAGGGCCTATCCTCTGTCCACCTTCCTTTCACTCTTTCATCCTTTTAGTGTGATCCCGACAACTCCCTCATCCCTCCTGCTAACAAAGACCCTGTACAGGGCACCTAATCAAAATCTGACCATTCCCCAGTCCATTCAAATTCATTCCTGAGCTCTGCCTCGACCCTGTTCACAAACCAGACCCATCCACAGTCCAAAAACCCGACTACAGGCCACTTCCTCGACTGACGCCGGTTACTTCCCCGACCGACATCGACAGGATAACCAAAGTCGGCAGACAAGGCAACCGACGCTGGCAACATTCCCGACCTCGGTGACTGTCATCAGCCCGACAACTCCTTTTAGGTAATCATTGATCTTTTCTTTCATTTCTAATTTGTTTATCACTCTTATATTCTGGCATTCTGTATTTCCTCAGTCTTTTATCTATCTGTTATCAGTGGGTTGACCTCCCTTGAGGAAGTTTTCACACTTTCGGGAACAAGCTTTCGCTTGGCAACCCACTGCCTATCCATCTAACATTTTCTTGTCCAAGTTTCTTTTTCCTTGCAGGTGTCATTCCTCCACAGCCAAAGAGGGGTGCCCACAAATTTCTGGATTACGGTGCACAATCTTTATCCAGGTACTTCTAGCCTTGTCCATTTCTTTAGTTTCTTTATTCATCTTTTGAATGTAGAAAGCGAATTAGCGATAGAAACATTCTGGCACGCCCGGTGGGACACGTAGGTTCTTCCTCGGGTTCCTCTTCCTTTTATTCATTTAGGTGCATTTAGGCTCCTTCCTTCTTGTCTCCTTCTATTCCAAATGACACTATAAGCAGGACTTAAAAAGAACATTTCTTTTATTTCTTGCACTTCTAGACTAGTCCAAACATCATACTCTCAACCCTTTTCTCAAACTTGTCTTCATAACAAATCTCACATTTCGACTTGGGCTTAAAACGTATCACACTTTCATTTCTGCTTGTGCTTGCATTAGTCCACATCTAGTAACTTAAATCCGCATATTGAATAAATCGTAGACACTTGATGTTACACTACCAAACCACATGCACTAAAACGAACATAAAACTTACTTGAGACAAGGCCCGACTAGGATTTCATCCCCCAGCGGATACCTTACCCGTCCCGGTGACCCTACTTGGATTTCATCACCAAGGGGGAAGCCCACTCCGTTCTCTGGCAAAGGATAAACTCTAGGCGAGGTATATCTTGGCTAAGCGAGACCAGCTAACCACTGGAATCATGAAGTGAGGGGAGCTTGCTCCTTAGCACCAGGCCACGTACCAGACCTAACATAGATTTTTGAGCACCTAAAACAAGACCCAAAACCAGCTCTAGACTGCCTCTTCTAGGACCCTTCTTACAACCAATCTCCCCAAACATTCATCTAAGGCATAAGCCATGAGATTTTAAGGTTAATTCCTAGGATTTATTGCTTAGGCTTGTCTGTCTCTCTCTGTTTTTCTCTTCTCATCTATTTGTTTGAGTGGGTGAGGACACTTTCTTCATTGTTTTTCCAAGAATCTTAAAATCTTTTGGTTCTCTGGAAAACACAGTCATCGGCATCGGTTCTGCAACCGACATCGGCTTTCCTCTCTTACCGGCATCGATTATCTGACCGACGTCGGCCATATTTCTTACCGACATCGGGTTTTCAATCGACGTCAGTCTCTGTCACTGTCCTTTTTTTTAAAACCAGCAGCCTAAAACATGTCCCTTCTCTGTCAAAAACTCCATCCTAGTTTTCTGAAATAGAAAAACACAGTTTTTGAAATCTGAACCTTCTTTGCCTTGCATGGTTTTGACTCGTAGCCAAGCCAAGGCTCTTGTCAACCACGCTAGCCGTCAACCACTTCCGTCTACCCCGTCCGTGACCAAGCCTACAATGGAGTTCAACTCAGAGACCGAAAGAACTCCTATTCATCCAACCCCGCCACAGACTCCTATTGTCCAAGAAGGGGACCAAGACTTCGAACGATTCTTGGACCTCAACATCAAGGCCTTGCAACACTATCTCGCGCATAGCCGAACGCGAGACTCTTTGGGCAATCCAATCTACGGGATGCCAACCTCTCTTGCCGCGACTACGACTGTATCGACGGCATCCGTAGTTCAACCCTTGGACACTCAAGCCATCGCTTTGACCACTGACCAGACTTTGACCAATCCTCTAGGTGTGGCCTCTCCCTCTATCTTTGAGCCCACTTCCACCGGGGTTTTGGCCCCCTATCAACCTCAACCCACTCAACCGCTATCCACTCCTTTTCAAAACCTTGTCGTCTTTATTCCGCCTACCCTGGCCCCTATCAACACCAGGGTGGCTTCTTATTCTTTGGCCCCCATTACCACAATCTAACCCCTCGTGGCAACATCGGGCCTAGCTATGCCTTCTACCCAACCACCTTTAGCCTCTTCATCTATCCCTACGACTAGTTATCCCTACGTTGCACCTTTACAGGGGCAACCAACTACGTCGTATGCCTCTCCTAGCCTCTTCCAAGCTCCCTACAACTTAGGGGGCACGCCACCCATCAATCCGTCGGCAGATATCATCAAGATGCTGATGGACAAGATGACCAATCTAGAGACCTCCGTTTTTGGCTCACGCAATGCTCTCTCATATGAGCAGATCTGCAACGAGCCCATTCATCCTTCTGTCCCAATCAGACCATATCCTAGCCAGTGGGAGCTTTCAAAGTTTTCTCTCTTTCAAAGCAAGGAAGACCCATAGCAACACTTGCGGGCATTCAGACATGCTTGTTACCTCATTGCTCATAATGATGCGTTGCTCTTACGCACATTTCCTATGTCTCTCTCAGGTGCTGCACTTGACTGGTACAGCTCTCTTCCCAGCCATTCCCTCTTCTCATTCACACAATTGGCCCAGCTCTTCCTTGATCATTTCTCCATCAACATCACCAAGAAGGTCTCGATCACGGACCTCTATTCTATCCGGCAATTCGAGGATGAGTCCATAGCCGACTTCGTTGCTCGATGGAGAGGCCTCATCAATCAACTCTCCTTTTTCTTACCCCAGGCCGAGCTTATTAAACTCTTCTCCCAAGCCTATGCCAGACATATTTCTTCCACCCTGAGGGTTCAAACCTTCTGCACCTTTGACAAAGCCTTCACGATGGCCCACAAACTTGAGTTGCGTGCCATCGAGGAGAATAAAGTCAAGTTGCGGAGCAAGAATCCTAGCTCTAAGACCAATGATTCTTCTTCTGCTAAGCCATCATCATCCAATTCTAAATCCAAGGCTTCAACTAATGCCGTGGTTGTTAGACCTCCATCTTCTTCAACCAATCATCCTGAGCCATCCACATCTCAGAGCGCCACTAGCCAATTCCAGCAGAGATACGTATAATGACGGTATACTCCTCTCAAAGAATCATACGCGTCTGTGCTGGAAAAGCTTGTTAAGCAGGGGGTCCTCAATCTCCCTCAAGCCCGACCTCCTCCACAATTTGATCCCTCACATGCCATCCCTGCGTGGTATAGGGAACAAGACTTCTGCAGCTTCTATCGTGTTAAGGGACATGACACGAAAAACTGCAAAACTTTTAAGAACATAATCCAAGACATGCTTGAAAAGGGGGACCTCATATTAGATAATCCCAATGCACCCCCTAATCAGGCCATTGACATCTTCAAACAGCCATTCCCTAATCATCCGCCAACTCAAAACAATGTCTGGACCTTAATTGACGACAATCATGAACACAACATTCGAACAGTCAATACGGTCTTGCCTTTCATCCCCAATCAACCTCAAGAGGTTAGTCCATCAATCAGTCCATCACGTGTGGACGAACCTCTTTCCCCAGCTAGTTCTCCATCGACCTCTCTCATCTTGGAGGACGCCTCGGCTTTACTAGCACCACCGGTCTCGCCATCCTCCTTTCTGCTGCCTATGGAGGACCCGACCCTTCCTACTCCTCAACCGTAAGTGGAGGGCACTATCATCCCTGCCCTTTACCCGCTTGAGGAGCCTCGCTTTCTGGATTCTTCTCCACCCAGGGAAGAACCTGTCTCCCCTTCGTCTCCATCTAAATCTGTCTTGTCTTCGCCATACCATGCCTCTAAGACTGCTACACCCATCTCATCTTCAACCCCGCAACCATCAACATCTTCTTCTCAGCCATTTTCTCGGTTAGTGGAGAAAATCAAACTTCTCCCTCCAAGGAAAGTGATGCCTCAGGTGTTGTGGGAGCGTCTTAAAGCCCTTCAACATACCTGTGCCCTCTCATCACATGCTGCTAATCTTCCCAAGGCAGAATCTCTTCAGACTCTTGACAAAGACCAAACTCTCAAACCTCAACCAAACCCATCAAAACCAAAACTTGCATCTCTCTCGTCTAAGCCTATCAAGTCACTTGGCATTTGTCCTATCTCCACCCTCACTCACCCACAAGTGAAGGTGGACCTAGACCAGACCTTGACCAGTAGTAGTCTTCCAACCAAGTCAAAGAAGACTGCCAGATCGCCGAAGCAAACGCCTCCTTCCCCATCACCATTGCCATCCATTTTGGGCCCCCATCCTTTGACCCTGGCTAGAATCCTTCCCACTCCGGCCTCCAATCAAAACTCGTTGCCTCCTTTGCTTCCTCTACCTACCTCCAGCCATCCCTCTCCCAAAAAGGCGGTACCAATCACCAAGAAAGTGCCGTCTTCGCCTGTCACTGCACCATCAACCCATAAGGTGGTACGGAAACCCCTTCCAACCTCGCCAAAGCAAAAGACACCAACCTCACGCATATCAAATAGCATGGACCCTTTAGTGGGCTCATACTCGTTGATATTGCATCGACTTCTGCAGACTTCCAATATAACCCTTCCACCCATCAAGCCTTTCCAACCTCTCGGGTCCAAGCCCTCCTGGTTCGACGACACGAAAGTTTGCTTATATCATCATACATCAGGACACGATACCGAGACTTGTTGTGCCCTCAAAGCTGTCATCCACCGCTATATGGAGAAGGACACTCTTTTCCTTGAAGACACTCTTGACCAGACCTTGAATCCTTCCCATCCAACCTCTTCAACCATGTCAACATCTCACTAGCAAGACATGACCCCTTCTTCATCTCCCATTTTCAAAATCAATGCTATCCGTATAACCACTAGGTCACAAAAGGACAAGGCGAAAGAAAAAGCTGCCATTCCTTGGACCTATCCCTTCGTCAAGCCACCTCTTGCGCCCAAGCCTAAAATTTCTATCCTTGGCGCATCTCAGCCTTCTTTGTCTTCTTCTTCTGGGCCAATTCACGACTCCATGCTGAAGCAGCTTCACCAGACGCCTGTAAAGATGTCTCTTTATGACCTTATCCAAACCTCGCCTCAGCACCGTCAAGCCCTCATCCAAGCCTTGCAGGCAGCGGAGGTCCAACCCGAGGACCCCCAACCACTCGCTGCCCTCGTCCATTCTTTATCTCCTGTCGCCTCCATCACATTCAGCGATTCTGAGATTCCCACATCTAACACAGAAGATCAGGACACCGCCCTCTTCATCACTACCTATGTTGATCGGACATGCATTAAACGTGTTATGATCGATGACGGCACTAGCATCAACATAATCTCTACCCATGCCTTTGACCAGTTGGCTCTTCCCAAGAATTGCGTCTCCAAAACTGACGCGATCTTACGCTCTTTCAACGACACCACTGCCACGACTATTGGCACAGTCATCCTTCACATTCACATTGGTCCACGCATAGTCTCGGAGCTCTTCTATATCATTGAAGGAGAGTTTCAATACAACATCCTACTGGGCCGACCTTGGATCCGTGCCATGGCCTGTGTCCCATCCACCCTGCACCGTTGTGTGAAGTTTGAGCATGATGGGCAAGTCCACACCATTCCCACTGACCCTTCACCCTTCAAGACTTGCAACACAACTTACCGTCCCAATGATGTCCTCATTCCCATCAAGCTGTCAACTCTGGCACCGCCTCCATCTGCGGAAGCTTTGACCAATTCGCAATCGGCGGTCGCCCTCACCCCTCCTCTTCAAGCGCCGACCAAAGACCCCATGGAAGACATCTTCCAATGACTATCACTTGGGGAATATTGGTTGTTGACCCTAGACATGTTCCAAACTCCGCAAGAGTATGGACGCCTTCATCTCAGTCCCAATTACGACCATCAGATCGGGATGGTCGTGCCTTATGGTCCTCCTCACCTCCAAACCAACTTTGTCTATGGGGGGCTCAATCAAGCTCCTACCAATGACAATTCCCTCTCTTCACCCCAACCTTTCACATCAGATTTCTCATTTCTTGGCAACCCCGCCTTCGCACACACTTACCTTTACAGGTGTGCATGGAAGGGTTTTGGTTTTGGACGTTATGAGCAGGGCTCCCATCAGCCCATCGAGCTGCTCAATGATGATGATGCCAAGAAATGGTATGGCCTGGGATATCATGACCCCACTCAGGCTCCTTCTGACCTTTGTCCCGAGCCAACAATTGACCAATCTCCTCCAAACTCACCCATTTCTCCTTCGTCACCTTCGGAGTCGGTGGTTTCCATCCCTCTTAGTTTTTTTTTTCCATAAACACCATCCGCCTGGAACCCCTGACCTATCAGCTCAATGGGGTGTCCCGATCTCTCCCTCTCATCTTTCCTAACATGATAGAGGATAAATCGGCAACCATTCACATTGTCCACTGCGTTGACGATGATGCCATCTTTTCCTACATGGGTGCCGATGACTCTTTCATCCAGCGTTCCCTCCCTTTCAAGACCCAGGTTATGTTAAATGAATCAACCATTGACATCAACCTCCCTTCTTCTGATGTTCCTCACGTCTTAAAGATTGGCCAATCTTTAGACACTCAAGAGCAGCTTGACTATACCCAGTTCCTTTCCGACCATAGCAAGGCCTTTGCCTGGACTTACAGCGACATGCCTGGCATCGACCCCACCATCGCTACCCATAACATTGTCACCAAACTAGAGGCTAAGCCTATTAGGCAAAAGCTTCAAAAGATGCATCCTCGCATTGTGCTCCTTGTCAAAGAAGAGCTTCAGCACCTTCTTTCTGTCTCCTTCATCCAGCCCATCGATTATCTGTAGTGGGTCTCTAACATCGTCCCAGTTACTAAAGCAACTGGGGGGATTCGGATCTGCACGGATTATCGCGACCTTAACCTAGCCTGTCCCAAAGATGACTTTCCTCTTCCTAACATTGACCAGCTTGTTGATCTCACGACTGGCCATGAGATGCTATCTCTCATGGACGGGTTTTCAAGATACAATCAAATCCTGATCGCACCAAAAGATCAACACAAGACTACCTTTATCACCCCATGGGGGACTTTCTGCTATCGAGTCATGCCTTTCAGCTTGAAAAATGTTGGTGCCACATATCAGTGTGTCATGACCTACATTTTCCATGATCTCCTCCACAAAATCATGGAGGACTATGTGGACGACCTTCTCGGCAAGTCCAAGCTTCGCCGCGACCACTTGACCATTCTCAAAATCATCTTCTCTCGCCTTCTTCAATACAATGTTTGCCTTAACCCCAAGAAATGTGTCTTTGGGGTCTTCTCATGCAGGCTTCTCAGCTTCATCATTTCCTTCCATGGCATCGAGATAGATCCTGCCAAGATCCGCGCTATCCTCGAAATGCCACCCCCGACCAATCTCAAGCAGCTTCGCAGTCTACAAGGGAAACTCCAGTCTATCCACCGTTTCATCTCGTAGCTTTCAGACCGCTACCAACCTTTTCATCATCTCCTTAAGAAGGACGTCTCCTTTAAATGGGATGAAGACTGTCAAGAGGCTTTTGAAGCCCTCAAAAGCTATTTGGTCTCTCCACCAGTCCTCATTCCACCTAAAGACGACCAACCCTTCTACCTTTATATCTCTGCCACCAACCATTTGTTAGGTGCCATGATTGCGCACCGAGATGAGCATCATCGTGAGCAAGCGGTTTACTACATCAGCCGAACACTAGTCGACTATGAAACTCGGTATACTCATACCGAGAAACTCTGTTTGGCATTAGTCTTTTCTGCTACCAAGCTCCGCCACTATCTTCTCAACCACAAAACCTTTGTCGTCACTCACACCGACCCTCTCAAGTATATGCACTCCAAGCCATATCAGAATCAACGTATGGCTCGGTGGCTCATGCTGCTCGCTGAGTTTGACCTCAAATTCATCCAACAAAAATCTATCAAGGGGCAAACCATCGCTGACCAACTGGCAGATGCCCCTCTTCCCGACAACCAACCTTCACAGTGTGAGTTCCCTGACGAATTTATCGCCACACTTTCCATCGATGACACCATCTACCAAATGACCATGTTCTTTGACAGCTCCAAATATCAACTCGGTGGGGGTGCGGGGGTCGTCCTCATCCCACTCGAAGGGGAGCCCATGCCTCTATCTTTCAAGCTTGACTTTGATTGTACCAATAATATGGCCGAATACGAGGCCTTAATTTTGGGACTTCAGACTGCCCTTTCCCTCCACATCAAGTCTATCAACATCTTCGGCAACTCGCAGCTCGTCGTCAATCAAGTTAACGGTTCATACCTCTATAAAAATGAAGTTTTGCAGAGGTATAAAAATCGTGCTGACCTTCTTTTGGCATCTTTCGACCATTATCTCTTGCAGACTATTCCACGCTCTACGAATAAGTTTGTTGACACCATGGCTTCTCTTGCTTCGCATATCCCGTCTTCATCATCGTCATCGCGACTTTTTGTCACAGTGCATCGTGTACCCTTGCCTTCATACATCTCCCCTCACATCGACCATATCAACACTGTCAATTCTAGCCCACAAGATGACTGGTATAAGCAACTAGTGGACTACTTGTCTCTTTCTGTCAGTCCTCCCAACCTCTCTAGCAATGCACAACGAGCTTTCATCAAACGCACAGCTCGCTATACCATGCTAGGGGGTCTTCTCTATAAGCGAGGCTTCGACGGCCTCCTTCTTCGTTGTCTAAACTCCGCTGAAGCTTCTCAAGCCATAAAACAAGTCCACGATGGGATTTGTGGCAGACACTTTAGTGGGAACTTGGTTGCCAAGCGCATCCTTCGCCTGGGTTATTATTGGCCCACCTTTCATCAAGACTGTAGTGACTATGTTCGACGTTGCATCAAGTGTCAGCAACACTCTAACTTGCTTCATCTCCCCAGCCACGTCTTACAAGTCACTCAGGATTTATGGCCTTTCTCTCAGTGGGGCTTAGATCTCATCAGTGAGATTAACCCTCACTCATCTCTTCATCATCAGTCCATCATCACTGCCACTGAGTATTTCACCAAGTGGGTGGAAGCCATTCCTCTTGTCTCCACAAAAGCCGACAAAATTGTCGACTTCATCAGCAGCCACATCATCTGTCATTTCGGTGTGCCTCACAAAATCATCACCGACAATGGTAAGTCCTTCAAACATAAGACTGTCCAAAAACTATGCGACTCATTTGGCATCAAACTCAGCTTTTCTTCGCCTTACTACCCACAAGCAAATGGGCAGGCTGAGGCTTCCAACAAAATTCTGACTAAAATTCTCATGAAGGTGGTCAACGACACAGGAAGGGATTGGCACATTCATATTCCCTTCGCTTTGTGGGCCTACCGCACTAGCATCCAAACCTCTACGGGTGCTACTCCTTTCTCTCTCGTGTACGAAACGGAGGCTGTCTTACCTCTCGAAGTATAGATCCCGTCTCTCTGCATCTCCCTGCATGACATTCTTTCCAACGATGACTTTCATCAAGATTGCTTAGCTCAACTTGAGTTACTTGACGAGCGCCGTCTTGCTGCCCTCAATCATCTCCATGTCTACTAAAGTCGCATAAAGCGAGCCTACGACAAAAATCTATGAGAATGAGATTTCAACATCGGAGACCTCGTCCTCAAAGAGAATCAACACGTGACCAATATGGAGCGAAGTAAACGAGGCAAATTCGCCCCCAATTGGCTTGGACCTTTTATCATCATGCACAAGTATGGGTCAGGGACTTATCGTCTGTCCTCCCTCGACGGACGGCCAGAATCTGAGCCTCTTAATGCGTTGCATCTTTGACCATTCTTCTGTTAGTCGAGTGCTCGTCTACTTGACACGTAACTTGAGCTCATCCCTTAAGCAATCCTTGTCCTCTTAATCCTCATTCCTTTCAACCCTATTACCCTTTAACAAGTCCTCTACAACCCTTTTATGATTCATGGATGCTTTGTCCTATTAAAAGGGCGTCCTTGAACTTCTACAGTCTTGTCCATGACTCAAAAAAAAAAACAAAAAAAAGATGTCAAAACATAATCCAAGGTCACAAAATCAAATCAAAAAGATAGACTGCTCCCTTGAAGGATAGCTGTACTATCATTGCTGTAGCTAATAGACTGATCCCTCGAAGGACAGCTATTCAAACATTATATAAAGCAAAAATATAGACCACTCCCTCGAAGGATGGCTATGACTAAATCTTGCTACAAACAGCAACCTTTCTTAGAAACTTCCCGCATTGATTAGCTTCGCAACATGACCATAAATCAAATGACATCTCTATGTAGACTTCCCGCATCGATCAGTCTGCACCAAAAAAAAAAAAAAAAAAAAAAAAAAATGAGTCATGGACTTGGCTTGTAGTTATCTCAGGGTCTCCTATAAAAAGGGGCAAGGTTATTCCTACTCTTAAACTTGGTTACCCTATCCTCCTCCTATTACCTGCTCAAGGGATTTTGAGCTCACTTTAATGTCAAAGTGATTCGATTACCGCTCTAACACAACACTGGTCAACGACGTAATGCATGAATGGGGCTTTTGTTCTAATAACCCCTATCTAAGCTCCCTTTCTGGTCCTTGTCAATGAAAGAGCGATTCGCCTTTCACCTCTTCTCTACACTTTGGTCACATTTAACCACATCAATTGTCGACTCAACTCAAACCAAGATATTTTTCATCCTCATGGCATCAGACATCATCCTCGTCCATTTCACATAGTTTTTATGGACACCAGTACACATGGAAACTATCGACCAGACCCAATTTATGTTAAGCATAAACCAATACTTACTGAAGCATAAATAGACCTCCATTCTTTTTAGCATACATCCATCACGACTATGGAAACTTGTTAGGGATGAAAGACTCTCGACCAATTCTACAGAATACACCATCTATAGCATCATCTTATCCTCATCTTACCCTCATCATTTCGACACTTGACCACACCCAATCATCGACCAATCTTCTCAATTCATCTGAACTACATTGGTCTGAGGCCCTATGACCAGGGCTATGTAGGCAGCACTCAGATAACACATCCTCTGAGGTTAGCTCGACCACCCCCATTTGTTCATCTCTTTGATGGACAAACCTTCTCTTCTGTGACTTTGACCAAGACCAATCATTTTCTTTAACCTGAGGCCCTTCACACAAGGGCTATGTAGGCAACACTCAGATCACATGACATTTTCTGAGGTTAGCTCGGCCACATCCTTTCGTCCATCCATCCCCTTGACCAATGACCATTAGAGATCATGCGTATCTCCTTCAACCTTCGACCACTTTCAAGCCAATGTTGCCTTGGTTGTTTTTGCGTGTGTGCTACCTCACAACTGGTTAGCAGAATTATTCACAGACTATTTTTGACCCTTCACAAGTGTAGGATCGCAAGCCAATTGATCCCTACTACTTGTGGCATTTTCATGTTTTTGGGAGCACTTCCTGAGCCTGGGATACCTGGAACACGAGGACCATTTGGAGCTTCAGCTTAAATTGAGTAACCCGATCAGCAGATGACTAAATGCTGGGGCCCGGTTACTTCAATTTTGGCACTCCTTGACCCTCGACATGCGATAATTTGACCCAATCATCCCGTGAAGTGGCATACGCACAATCACGACTATTGCAGCATTTTCACTCACACTCTTCTATCCATCTCTCTATCAAATCGACACTCGATCTCCAGTTCCCTTCTCTCGACTATCGCTTTGAGGGGGGAACGCCTCATTCTTTTCCTGGGGCAACCAACTCCTATTTTTGTCTTGCAGTTCGTCAAGAACAACCAACAAGACAAAAAGGGGCAAATGTAGACACCACAAATGTGTCTGCACCTTGGTTCTCCCCCCTTGTCCACCTCAAACCCATGACCTAACCCTTGGCCTTAGTCCCCTCCACTCATTTGATTAAAATAACTTAAATATTTCAATTAAGTGGCCCCCTTTCCACCTCACCCTTGCCACCTTGGATCTTCCCTTGGATCCCTCCACCTCTCTCCTAGCCTTTATTATGCCAAATCTTCTCATTATCTTCCTCCCACGCCCATTTAAGCATCCTCATGACCGTTCTTCCCACAATCCCTCACCCGGCGGCGTGCAAGAATGGGCAGAGGCTATTTTTAGTCTCTGTCCCCATTCTGCCACTGTCGATGTCGGCGACCCTTCGGCCGACGTCAGCGATACTACCAGCGTCGGCAGCCTTCAAGACTCCTTTCTGCATCCATTCCAGCCCCCGGCCCTTGGAGCTCGCAAATTGAATTCTCTTGGCATTTTGGCATTCGTTTCTTCTCCCTCTGGACCTCGTGCAACAGCAGCAATAGGTGCAAGGATTCTTGAGCAGAGATTTCCTCTTGCAAAGTCTTCTGTGGTCTCAACAACAGCTCTCCCACTCTTCATTCAGCAAGCTGAAAAGGTAAGCACAGTCTGTTATTTCATTTCATTTCTTTTCTTTAGTGTTTAGTTATTTGGTATCTGCTGTCTCCCACTCCCTCTATCCTACCCCCCTGAGAGGCTGAAAAGCCTTCTCAGGGCCTGTCCTCTGTCCACCTTCCTTTCACTCTTTCATCCTTTCAGTGTGATCCCGACAACTCCCTCATCCCTCCTGCCAACAAAGACCCTGTACAGGGCACCTAATCAGAATCTGACCATTCCCCAGTCCATTCAAATTCATCCCTGAGCTCTGCCTCGACCCTGTTCACAAACCAGACCCATCCACAGTCCAAAAACCTGACTACAGGCCACTTCCCCGACCGACGCCGGTTACTTCCCTGACCGACGCCGGCAGGATAACCAAAGTCGGCAGACAAGGCAACCGACGCCGGCAACATTCCCAACCTCGGTGACTGTCATCAGCTCGACAACTCCTTTCAGGTAATCATTGATCTTTTCTTTCATTTCTAATTTGTTTATCACTCATATTCTGGCATTCTGTATTTCCTCAGTCTTTTATCTGTCTGTTATCAGTGGGTTGACCTCCCTTGAGGAAGTTTTCACACTTCCGAGAACAAGCTTTCGCTTGGCAACCCACTGCCTATCCATCTAACATTTTCTTGTCCAAGTTTCTTTTTCCTTGCAGGTGTCATTCCTCCACAGCCAAAGAGGGGTGCCCACAAACGTCTGGATTACGGTGCGCAATCTTTATCCAGGTACTTCTAGCCTTGTCCATTTCTTTAGTTTCTTTATTCATCTTTTGAATGTAGAAAGCAAATTAGCGATAGAAACAACAATGATAGATTCAGAGGCTAGTACTACAATAATGACAAAGCAAATAGCAGATGCTTTAAAGATAAAATATGAGCTACTCACTAAAAGAGTTATGCAATTAGATGGCAAATTAGTGCAAATAATAGGGAGAATTAAACAACTTCCATTGTAGTTATATACTTATCCAAATATAATTGTAAATCAAGATGTAGTAGTCATAGATATACCTCTTGTATTTGGCCTATGCTTATCTAGAGACTTTACAGCCAAGATAGGAGGAAATATGTCTCTTGATTGGTCTCACTTAATTCTAAGAACTAAATATGGTTCAAAGATGATAATTCTATCTGAACCACTATCAAAGGATCACATCACCAATGAACCAATATCAAAATTAGAGGCAGATCATGCTATGATAAATAAAAAAGAAAGGGTTTTTGTTGAAGGGTTAGGTGACTGGACTAAGCATGATCAAGAAAAAGAAAATAACCAGTTGTTAGCTATGATGTAAAGTGACCCATATGGAAATTATGACTCTACTGGTCTGAGCACTTATGTTATTTTTGATGAAGACCATGAAATCCCAAATGTTTTAAGGGAAGAAATGCCAACTAATCAAGAATCTAAAAAAGATTCAGAAATTTGGACCTTAAATTTTGATGGGGCTAGAAGTAAAAATGGTGCTAGAGCAGGAATTTGTCTTACTGCTCCAAATGGTGAATTTTTTTTAAGGGCTATCCATTTTCAATTTGCTTATACTAATAATGATGTCAAGTATGAATCTTTAGTACATGGGCTCATGTTAGCCAAGAAAAAGGGAATAAAGAGTCTAATAGTATAAGGAGAGTCAAAACTAGTAGGTAAGCAAATTAGAGAAAAGGCAATAGCAAAGAATGTAAGGATGAAATACTATAAGCATAGACTTTGGGACTTAATATAAGATTTTGAAGCTTTCAATATTGAGGTAGTCCTCAGGATTTAAAATTTTGAAGCTGATAGGATGGCACATATTGGCTCGTAGTTTGATCCAACAATTGGCCTATTAGTTAACAATGAGTCAGTAAAAATTATAGTAAGGCCAACTATCCCAGACAATGATGAGAATTGACAAGTATTTGAGAATGATTTTTAGGTACTCTCATTCTTGCAACAATCAAGGGAATTTGCCGATCAATTGCAACCAAAGATTGAAGAGGCATATGGGGATCAAATTATACAATTAAAGAATAATAAGCTTCCCAAAGGTTTAATCACTTTAGAAAACCTTTTTGATTCAGAAGATGTGAGCCTAGAGAAGAAAAGGTTCCAAGCAAATAAAGCAGATTATTTTGAAATAGAGGTGAGTGAAGGAAAAAAAATTAAAAGTTGGAAATTTTGCAACTCAAGTAGAAAAGGAAAGGCTAATTGAATTATGCAAAAAATATGATAGAGTCATAGCCTGGAGCTATGAAGACCTTCATGGATATAATAGAGACATTATTCACCACATAATAGAACTGATTGAAGGATCTAAGCTCGTCAGATAGAAACAGAGGCCAGTGAATCCAAGGATTAAGCCTTTAATGGTGGATGAGTTATAGAAACTTTTAGATTCTAAAATAATTTTTCCAATCAAACACTCAACCTGGGTATCAAATCTAGTACCATTTAGGAAAAAGAATGGTGATATAAGACTTTGTGTGGATTTTAGAGACCTAAATAGAGCATCTCTAAAAGATCACTATCCTTTGCCCTCCATAGAACAAATTTTACAGACTATGGCTGGATCTGAGAGGTTTTCTTTGCTAGATTATTTCTCTGGATACAATCAGATTTGGTTGGCTAATGAAGACCAATACAAGACTGCTTTTACTACCAAATGGGGAACATTTGCATATGCTAAGATGCCATTTAGCTTGTCAAATGCTGGGGCCACTTTTCAAAGAGCTATGGATGTATCATTTGGGGAACTTATAAATAAAATCATCTTGATTTATCTTAATGATCTTACTATTTTTTCAAAGAATGTTGTTGATCATTTTGATCATTTAGAATCTATGTTTAAAAAATGTCAAGAATTTGGAATATCCTTGAATCCTAAGAAATGTATCTTTTTTGTCCCTCAAGGCAAATCATTGGGACATATAGTTTCTATAGAAGGAGTCTCCATAGACCCAGAAAGAGTGGCAACTATAATGAACTTACCTCTTCCAGTAAATAAGAAAGCAATTCAATCTTTCTTGGGAAAGATTAATTTTGTTAGTCGGTTCATATCTAAATTTGTAGGCTTAGTAAGACTAGTGACACTCTTGCTAAAAAAAGACCTGATTTTCAAGTGGAATACAGAAGGAAGGCAAGCCTTTGAAGAGGTCAAGAAAGCTATCTCAACAGCTCTAGTACTTAGAAACCTAGACTTTTCTAAGACTTTTGTAATGTATGTATATGGAGGAGAGCTCAGTGTTACTATTGTCCTAACATAAAAGGATGATAGATAGGAGGGAGAGCATCCAATAGCCTTTTTCTCAAGGACTCTTAGGGAATATGAAACTAGATATAACTATGTGAAAAAACAAGCATATGCTATGGTAAAATCCCTTAAAAAGTTTAGGCATATAGTATCAGGAAGTAAAATTTTGATACTTATAGCTCATCTAAGTGTCAGAGAATACATCATGGAGGGTGAAATTACTGAAAAAAGAGCAAATTGGATAACCAAGATCCTTGAATATGATGTAGAGGTCAAACCCACTAAGTTAGTCAGAGGTAAGGGTTTGTGCCAATATATGACTCAAGAGCTTGAAAAGATGATACCTGAAGAGACAAACTTAGAAATAGAAGAGGAAATTGTATTGAGGATACAAGAAGTTGATCAGAAATCCTAGGTCACAAGCAGGATTCATTTTGTGAAAAATGGTATTTACCCAAGGGAACTCTCTCCAAATAAGAGAAGATACTATAGGATGCAAGGAGTTTATTTTGTTTTAATTAAATAGGTTCTTTTTAGAAGAAATTTTGATGGCAAATTGTTAAGATGTGTAGAAAAGGCTGAGGCTAAGAAAATACTACATGAAATGCATCATGGAGTATCAAGTGGACATTTTTCTACAAAGACCACATCTATAAAGATAAGTGAGGTAGGTTATTTATGGCCTACTTTATTTACAGATTGTTATCAGTTGGTTAAAAAATGTCAATCTTGTTAATATTATGTGGGGATGAGAAGGAATGCAATAATGCCTCTTAGTCCTATAATTGTGGATGAACCTTTTGCTCAATGGGGTCTTGACTTCATTGGAATGATAAATCCAGTGTCTAGTATGGGTCACAAATGGATCTTAATAGCCATAAATTATTTCACCAGATGGACTAAGGCAGTGCCACTCAAAGAAGCAACAGAAAATGTGATCCTAGATTTTCTAGGGAGTATCACTACTCGTTTTGGGGTTCCTTGCACCATAATTTTAGATAATGCTAAAGCATTTTTAGGGTCTAAAGTATTTGACTTTTCATTAAAGCATGGAATATATCTAAAAAATTCCTCTAATTATTACCCTTAGGGTAATGGTTTGGCAGAATCAACTAATAAGAACTTGATTAGACTCATCAAAAGAATAGGGCCTGATCATCACAAAGAGTGGTATAAAGTGCTTAATTTAGCATTGTGGGCTGATAGAATCACACCTAAACAGGTGATCAAAATATCCCCATATGAATTGGTCTATGGAAAGCCTACTGTAATACCCCTTAGCTTGGAAATTCCTACTCTCCAGCTGATCAAATAGATTGAAATTGAGGAAAATGGCCCCACACAGGTCAGACTCGTAGAACTTCTAGAAGTTCAAGAAAAGAGGGATGCAACACATGATTCATTGGTAAAGCATCAAAAAATAATTAAAGACTATTTTGATAAAAGGACTTCAAATCCCCATTTTGAAAAATGCTCTATTGTTTTGAAATGGGATGCAAGAGCCGCTAAGCCAAGTCAAACACACTAAATTTGAAGCATTATGGACTAGCCCTTATAAAATTCATGCATGTAAACAAAAAAATTCATTTGAGCTAGAAACGATGGAAGGTGAACCTGAAGAGATTCCTATGAATGGAATCTATTTGAAACATTTTAGTTAAACTATGTTTTTTAGTGATTTTTGATCATGCAGGAGTTGTAGATTCTTTTTGAGCAGGCTCAAAAGTCCTTGGGGTCACCAATAAATGTAGAGTAAAAAATACTCTATGTTTCATTTTTGATTTTCAGTCACATGATCCAAATCACTGTCCCTAAGCACTTTGGTTCGAGACATCAAAGTTTTTGACTCAGAGCGTGGGCTCAAATTTCTTTTTGCTCAATTTTGACTAAGTGTCAAAATCAAGCGGAAGCTGCCAAGTGTCATTTTTCAAGGCATTTTTCATAATTTCAATAAGGCTACATAATGTGCCATGTGTCCCATAGTAAGTCAACAGAGTACAACAAGTGTCGGTATCTACGTCTCATATGCATTTCAAAGGTTTCTTTCCATTAAGCTAAGTATCAGGATCAGGTGGAGGGTGCCAAGTGGCAATCACAAAAGGTTTCAATTTGCTTTTCTAAAAGTGATGAAAGACACCACGTATCCCAGCTGAAGAGGGTGGAAGCCACCACGTGTCAACCTTTGAATTATCTTTATTTTGTTTCATCGATATAGTAAAGACTGTGGTGGGTCTCAGGTTTTATTTTTGAAGCAAGTAGAAGCTGCCAAGTGTCGCTGTCTATGTAAATATGAAATGAGGCCTGATTATTTCTATAATATAAATAGAGTGACACAGAGACCAACACATTTCACCTTCCATAGGTTTCTCAAAAAGGTGGCTAAAAGTAGCGGAGATTGCCACATATCCCTAGTTAAGTGAAGTGGATTATGGCAGGTGTCAAAGGTGGAACACTCCTGAGCAAAGACACAAAAAAAGTATAAGTTACGTGGAAAGTGCGGTGTGTCTTTGGTAAGTGCTGTAAAACATGCCAAGTGTCATTTTCTGGTGCATCCTAAATAAAGAGAAGGTTTTCAAGAGGAAAAGGGGAATCAACCAAGTGTCCTCTCTTGTTTGAAAGAAGGAAGCGTCTTGAGTATTTACTTTAGCCAATAAACTTATAGAGAAACCAATTGTTTTAAATACAGGAAATATCTTGTATTAGATACTTCTAGTTCAGTTGGGCCGTTATATTGAGAACATGTAGACAATATGGAAGGAATCCAAGGCTATAAATAGGGGTGCAGAGATCACCTAGATCATCATCAGATAATTGGAGAGAATTATTGTCAAGAGTTTTAGACTTTCTAGAGCTGTGATTAGGAATATCATTTGCCTTTTTTCTATTTTCTTAAGTTGGAAAGTTTATATAACTGTGCATGTTTCTGTTCCTCTTATGTGACTGGATAATTAATAAGAAGATTGAATCCTGTGCCTTTGTTGATATTTT
Source organism: Torreya grandis (assembly GCA_037957365.1). NCBI lineage: Eukaryota > Viridiplantae > Streptophyta > Pinopsida > Cupressales > Taxaceae > Torreya > Torreya grandis. Next base: position 832,321 of record JARHVA010001846.1, read on the forward strand.
CCATGTCACTGCAAAAATAGTCTAAGCTATATTTTCAAGAGTTTTAGACATTCTAGAGCTGTGATTAGGAATATCATTTGCCTTTGTTCTATTTTCTTAAGTTGGAAAGTTTATGTAACTATGCATCTTTATGTGCCTCTTATGTGACTGGGGAATTAATAAGAAGATTGAATCCTATGCCTTTGTTGATATTTTTTGTGTCACTGCAAAATTAGTCTAAGCTGTGAGCCTCTGTTTCTATTGTTTTTCATCTTTTACATTGATCATGCCTTGTTTGCTCTTAAATGTAATTGAATCTTACATATAGTTTCACTATGCTCAGATTAAGGGTCAAATTACATTTAGGCGCATCGCCATAGTTAGATTTTCTTTCTTTGCATTTATGTTTCTGTTAAAATTCCTATTCCTTTTCCCAGTATACGCTCGATATAAAGAAGAGACCATCTTCTTAAAAATATGGAGGTTGTTTCAATTTGCAAGTCCCACATTCTTGAAACTTCCCATTGTTGGTGTTAGAAACAAAGCACAATTTTAACCATCAACATTTGGGATGCCCAAGATGCCCCCTAAAGGGAATAGATGAAAAATAATTTTTATGGACAAACCCTCATAAAATGGCATGTTATATGGCATAAGAGACCAATAAATAAAGGAAAATGAGCCCTAAATATGCCTACTAATAAGAATAATGATGATTAACTCATGGGTGAGATTAACCCATGCGATCTAATACATGCACACTTTGATTTCCAATGATGAAATAATGAGTTATCCCAAGTACGGTGAACTTGGTTAGGATGAATCCTAAGATAATGAGTTGTATGCTTTGAGTTTCCCTATAAAAGGAAAAATATGTGATCTTGGAATAGAGAATTTGCCCTAAACAAGGTGGATAATTGATTGATTAACTAATATTTTTACCCAACAAAGGTAGATTTTATCGATAATTAGACTAATTAATTAGTTGATAGATTTATTAGAAAACATAAATCAAGGATTTAACCTATTAAATGGATTAAGGATGATATGATTACACTGATAATGATGAAAACATTTGTATAAGATATAACAAATTTTTAAAGAATGAAGAAGCCACAAAAATGGAGGCACATCAGGATGTCCCAAAATGACTAAATGATGATTGAAGAATGACTTGGCAATGATTGAATAATGATGTAATAATGATTGAAGAATTATGTGATTGTAAAAGAAGAAAATTAAATAAATAGGGGATGGATGTGGAAATAATAATAATAAGAATGATCTATATGACCTCATAATCTAGGTTCTCCCAAGAAGGGAGAATATATGATGAGAAATGATAAAGAGGGGTGAAAATGTGGTGTCATGTGGTATAAAATAAGATGAGATGAATTTTATAGGGGATAATATACCACTAGAGTGTGACCTTGTGTATAATTCTCAAGCACTTGATTTTTAATGTATCACAGAATAGTATGCACCATGATATAAAACATCATGATGACCTAGCCATAATGCATATAAGGACTGACCCTCAATCCAATAGATAAATGACAATGATTTACCATGATATATAAAAATAAAGTGAGAATTTTCTATTATATGCTGATGGATGGACTCAAGTATAAGTCTAATGAATCATCATGATATGGTAAAACCATGATAATCTTATTAACTTATATGGATTTAGTCAAGCTACAAAAATAAAAAAACAAACAAACAATCAAGTAAGAGAATAATTGATACACACATGTATACATTTAAAAATAAGAAACAAATAATAGGTAATCATTGTTGGCATGTAGTGGTAAGGTGTCAGTCTTGCATTTTGCCCCTAAGTCTAGGTAATGTCAGATAGTATAATAGGAAAATGATTATCAAATGGGGAATGGAAAAAGGAGGAAGTGGCCAATATAACCCTAAATTTCCCATGAAACTATGCACTTCCTAAATAGTCCATAATGGACCTTAGGCTGATGCAGTTATCCCAAAAATGAGAGTTAATAAAAGTGATGGAAATTTGATAGATGAAACTAATAGAGAATAAATATAGAAGTGATGTGTAAAATGACAAGAGCATAGTATAATTGGTTCACAAAATGGTGAAAGTGTGGAATAATGATGATGATAAATATAAAATAGGGTGATGATAAAAATGGAAATGATGGTAGCTGAGTTGACTTGAGATATCTGATGTATCCAAGTGTTGCCTACATAGTCTACATGGACCTAAAGCTGATGTAGTTATCCCAACTATGGGAGTGCAATATAAAGATGAAAATAATGATTATAATGATCAAGATGAAATGAAATATACACTCCCAAGACTTAGGAAAATACCTAGGAGGAATGGGATGATTAGAATTGGAATGATGACAAGGTTTTAGTGAATTTGAAGGAGTCATGACTTGGATAATATATTTCCCACCCATGATATGTTAAAAACAAAAGGGGTCTATTTACATGATACTAAAATAATGCCACCCATAATAGAACCAAGAGGTAAACCCACTAGAAAACATGATGTCAAACTAGTCAAAGGTTTTATGCATTTATATTCTTTTTGGGTTTGTCTATTTTTTTAGGATTTTTTTTTTTTATGTTTTTGGGATTTTGGATTTTTTGATGTTTTTAGAATTTTTGGGAATAAGCTATGTACATGAGTATTTTTCAAGTATGATCTATAGGAGATTATGAATAAATGTACCATAAACCATCTAGAAAAGGAATACAAATCATGAGTAGGGGCTCCATAATAGATTGTAAGGACCCCCATTCAACAACAAATTAGGATGGAAATGAAGTGATGTAGAATGGGGATAAGGATTTATCAAAGATATAAAATAAGCTACTTTAAGGATTAATGAGTAGGGAAACCATACTGAAGTACTCTAGTTTTCTAAAATTGTACCTACAAAGATGTGCTGATGATGACCAAATCTAAAATGCCTATTAAGCTATCTTATGAATCCTCCTATAGTAATTGTAGGTTGTAATCAAGATCAAAATGGTATAGGACACAAGATAAAAACATGGATTGACTCAGGAATGGAAAATGGAAGGGGTACACCCAAGTAGGGTCTCTCATAGATAATGTTCAAGAAAATCAACCATAAAAGTGCTTGAGATGCATAATGTTTATGGGATTTCTATCTCTTACCCATATGGTGTAGCCAACCTATATACCCCAAAAACATAATATATAGTGATAATGATTGGACCTATCCAATTAGGATTAAATTTTCCTTTCTTTTAATGATTTGCATTGGTGTTTTTATGATTCTCTTTTATCACAAGATCATTAACTATAAAATTTATAGAAATGATGCATTTATTAATAATATAGTGTATCCAATTTTGATATTCTTTGAGATGACTCAATATGGCTTGTTGTTTCTCATCTAAGAGTTACATCTATTATTTGTAGACCACTATATAATCCTTATCATTAATGATATCTGATAATGAGATACATAGAGAGGGAAACTTGATCTCAATAGGAAGAATAGATTCAGAGACAAAGACTAGGGAATATGGTGTTTCACCTATAATCATGTATATATTTATATAGTAAGCCCATAAGACAATGTATAATTTAAAATGCCAATCAATAAAATCATCATTTATGATCTTCTTCAAAATTATTAAAATAGTCTTATTAAATACCTCAACTTGACCATTACATTGAGAGTAATAGGGAGTGGACCACCTATGTTTGATATGGAATTGTGCATAGAGGAATTTCATATCCTTATTTTTAAATGACTTGCCATTATCATATATAATGGTAGAGGGAATGCCATAGTGATAAATGAAGTGGTTGAAAATGAATTTGGATATCTACTTATTGGTTATGTAAGTGAGAGGGATTGCTTCAACCCACTTAGTAATGTACTCGGTGGTAGTCAAGATATGCTTATGGAAATCTAAAAAAGTAGGGTTTATATTTCATATGAGATCGATACCCCACATAAAAATGGCCAAGGAGATGTGATAGGGTGAAGATCTCATGAAGGAGCATGAATTAGATCACCATGATTTTGACAAACAAGGCACTTCTTGACATATGCACACACATTTGATTCCATCGTGAGCCATTACTATCATATCTAAAGGAGTTTTTCAACATGGACCATTCCTCTTGTATGGGTCCCACAAATCCCTTTTTTAATGTCTTTAAGTACACATTCAAATTCAATTGAGTTTAAAAAATGAAGTAACATCCTCTCATAGCTTCTATGATATAATGTATTGACAAGTAAAGTGTAATGAGATACATTATGAATGAAGGATATCTATTGATTACGTGATAGGTCAATGTGAATAATATGATATTGGAGGTAGGTGTATACATCTTGGTAACAAAGGTGGATTAAGACCAATAATATCACATATCATTTATGTGTTTAGATGAGTGTAATCTATCATAAAAAGGTTTTTAATGAGAAATTGATGTTTAGGGACATCATAAGACATTTATATTAATGACCCAAAAGTGGCCATTATGTTAGTTGATCTGTTGTTGGTTCTTGGTATTTACTCAAACTGAATACATTCAAATTTTTATTTTAGACTATCAACCATGCCTTTGTAGGGCACAATATTCTCATATTTGGTTTGATATTGATCTTTAACCTAATTGATAATCAAGTATGAATCTCCATACACAACCACCTATTAAATGTTCCATTATACTATGAGGCAAAGTCCAAAAATGAGTTCCTCATATTCTTCAATATTATTGGTGTATGAAAAACTATTTGAAAATGCCTTGTGAATAATATCCCCCTATATAATGAAGATAGACTCATTAGGAAATTGAAGGAATCATCAAAAATAGCTTTTATTAACATGATTATTCTAGAGTGAAGATAGAAATATCAAGGAAATGAATGTTCAAAGGATGGGTGTCTGACAAAGATGCCTCAACAAGTTGGTCTACAAGTAGTTTCCCTTTGATGGATTTATAATTACTATATTCAATGTTAAACTCATTTAAGATCATAATCCACTTGGGAATATGACTTGTCAATGCTGATTTAGAAAGAAGATACTTGAGTGGATAAAATTTTGAAATTATGATGGTCTTGTTGTTCAACATGTAATGACATAGATTTTTGGATGTGAAGACCAATGTTAAAATTGCTTTCTCAATTAGTGTATAATTTTTTTATCATAAGAGACCAGTGTCCTTATCAGATAAATATATTGCATGTTATTTTACTTGGTCATCATGTTGGGCCAAAAGTGCACCCAAGGCATGTTCAATTGCTGAAATGTAAAACAAGAGTGGATTTCTTGGCATTGTTGGAGCCAACACTAGTGGGTTTGTAAAATAGGTTTTCAATTGCTAAATTTATTCTTAAAAATCAATATTCCATTGAAAGGTGGTGCCCTTCTTCAAGAGGTGAGTGAAAGGATGATAGTGATCAACAAGCTATGAAATGAATCAATGAATGGACTAGATTTTTTCCTAAAAATTATGAATATATTTTAGATTATAAGGGAGAGTCATTTATATGATGATGCCAACCTTGGTAGGCTCTAATTAAATACATCTTTAGGAAATAATGAAGCCTATAAATTTTCTTGATGTGATACTAAATACACACTTATTTGGATTAGGGCACACTTTGTATTCATGAAGCTACTCAAAGATTCTCCATAGAATGTCTAGATGTCTTGCACATGTTTTTAATTTACCTATAATTCCATCAACATAGTCCTCAACAATATCATGCATAATGTCATGAAAGATGATAGTCATTAAATTCTGATATGTATCATTGGCATTTTTCAATCCAAATGACATATTAACAGAATGTTCCCCATGGATTGGTGAATGTTATTTTATATTGATATTCTAGTACTATTTTAATCTCATTATATCCCCAAAAACCATCCATAAGGGATATTATTTTGTATATTGTTATTGATTCCACAATCATATCAATTTTGGGTAGTGAGAAATCATCTATAGGACATGCTTTGTTGATGCCTTTGAATTATGTGTATAGATGAATACCAACATGATTCTTGCTAACTTGGACAATATTAGATATCCATTCAAAATAATCAATGGGTATAATAAATCCAACTAAAAATAGTTTCTCCAATTATTTCTTGACTAATATAGCAATGCATAAATGCATTTTACATAATTTTTTGTTTAATAGGCTTGACATTCAAGTGAACAACAAGATAGTGAATGACCAAGGATGGATCTATCCCAAGCATATAAACATAAGACCATGTGAATATGTCAATGAATTCTCTAATAATGACAGTGATGAATTTGCATTCCTCTATAGTGAGTGACATACCAAACTTAACAAATTTGGGATCATCTGCCATACCAATGTTGACTTTGGTGGTATCTTCCACGAGAAATATATAACCATCTTATATTATAGTCAGTATCAATGGGTATTTATCTTCTTTTTCTAATTTTGGGACATCAAGTTCACCCATATAAGAAGAATTAAAATCACACATGCAAGGTAACATTCATTTAGAAAATGCTTGAGGGAAAAATTGGACCAACCATTTAAATGTATTTTGTTCCTCTGAATAAAATATAAGGTAGGATGTATAATGATTTGTGATTATTAAGGAGGAGAGTGAACTTACCCATCTATTGGTTCTTTAAACAAGTTTTCACCAAGGGACTCATATTTTTATTTACTTTTACCTTGGTCTAAAAGTGCCTTAAAGAGTTTTTCACTAGTAGACCTCAATGTTTGATTTTATTTTTTATTTTGTTTACAAAAGAAGCTCACTTACTCTCCAAAGTAGGTAATAGGGTGCAACATGAATTTAAATCCTTACTTGTTCTCTCCAATTAGAAAACCATCTCTAAGGCCTAGGAATATAGAAAGTGATTTTTCATTTTGAAATTTGTGCAATAGTATAATGTGATTTTGCTTGTCCCAATTAATTAATTAAATATAATGGAGGGTAAGAAGAAAATTGGATGAGGATGTGATGTTAGATATGACATTGTTATAAAATATGTTCATATTAGCTAGCTCATCATAGATACTATAATAGTATTCTATGTCATTTTTAGGATCATCTTTGTTAAATGCTAAAATTTTGTCACTCTCAAGATCTCAGGGGTTAACCCTAGGCAATTTATATCCAATGCCTATAGTAAATTTATGTTTAGTTATCAATATAGGCTTGAGAATACCTTGTCCCACCCACCCCCTCCCCAATACCTTTCCTTTGTAATTAGGATGTTCCATGATCATGTTAGGAATGGGATATTTGGAACTCCAATAATAAGAGCCAAAATCACCATTATATAGCAAAGAATATTTAGAGATATTGAATTCTTATTGATTCAAATAACCCTTTTTGAAAAATAGAGTAGGTCCCTTGGGTGAAACATTGGTATTTTGACACCATTCCATCTGGGGCCTACCATGAGACTTGGAAGATTTAGGTAATTTTTCAATGTGAAAGGTGCATTTCATCCTATATGTGCCAAGACACTTATCTTCAATATTAAAGTGGGAAGAAATTAGGGAAGGTAGAGTTGTAGAAGTGGATGAGAGGTTACTTAGGTCAATATAATTATACTTAAGAGACTTAAGATATTTATTATTATCCTTTTTACGTGCATGCTCAGTGTCAGGATAATAATTATATTGACCATATTCAGCTTCCAAATGTTTAAAATATTGGTATGGCTACAAATCACTCAGAATAGTGACCTCCATTCCAAAACGGGGGATTTTTATGTATTGATTTAATGTGAAAGGGACTGTACATACTTTATGGATCCAAGGATGTCTAAGAAGTAAATTATATGGAAATTCAATAGTTATGAAATTACTGAGGGTATCATGGGTGATAGGACCAGTGATGACATGAAAATAAATATAACCCTTTGATTTTATTTCTACATTCATATGCTTTTATATTAATGGTGTTTAGTTATAGATTTATTGAAGTATACCCCAAATGTTTTACCAATTTTAATGAGGCTATGTTTAAACCTGAACCATTATCGATGAGAACCTACTTGATGTTATGGTGGGAAATGATGGATTCAATGTAAAGAGGGTTATTATACAATGGACCAAGGGATGACATGTCACTTTTATCAAATATAAGATATTTACCTAGGGTTAAATGCCCTAGAAGTGCTTATAATTGGGAAGGTTCAATGTTATTTAGAACCTTGGACTAGAACAAAAGTTCAAACAATATTTTATTGTGGACTTCAGATGTACTCAAGAGATCTATAATAAAAAATTATGGTGGGGTCTTGTTTAATTATTTCATAAGGTCATATTACTTTTTAGTAGAATAAGATGGCTTGAACTTTGAAGGCAAAGTGTTTTAGAATGGATTAACATTTAGGGGGTGATGAATGACCTTAGAATATAACCCTTAGATATCAAGTTGTGATAACATAATTTCATGTTTGAAGATGATTACTTTAATTGAAAGGACTTACATGACCTAGAATGGTGACCCTTAGATGTTGAGTTACGACAATGTTATTTTGATTGAGAAGAGAGCCAATAGGATATGAATGGGGAGGTCCTAGAATGGAATGAGTAATATGCTGAGGTGTGTTATAAGGTTGACATGGATTGATTATAATAATATTTATATAATTATTGGTAATATGACACAAAACATTATTGTAGTCATATAAGACATCATAATAACTAAACTGAGTGGTATGGGAATATTGACCTTGATTATGACATTCTGATTATGATTATGATTCTGACCTTGATTCTAATTTTGATTATTAGGTTGGCATTGATTATTAGAATTGTTATTTAAGATGGTTCTTTATTTATACCCATGTTTTATTTTAAAGTAGAATCATCATTCTATAACTTAATGTCTACCACACTCAAACAAGTCTTGGAGAAGTGCATGGGTTGTACACAACTGTAAATTCCATGGCCTTTAACATGATGGTAAACATAACATTCATTATCCCTATACCATATCAACTTTGGTTGACCTTCTTGAAATGGATTTGTATTGGATAAATGATCACATTTACTATGACTAATTTTTAGAATACTACCTCTATGGTATCACCAAGGTCATAGAATAATCTTCTTTGATATTGAATCATTTGTGGAGGTGGTATATGCAAAGTAATATATTGAGTAGTTAGAGTGTTTTTGATAGGTAGTGGTTACACTGATTGGATATGTCTTGATTCAGTTACTTTATTACCTACAACATTATTATTTTTACTAAACACTTTTGGTTTCTCAGACATGCTTGCTTGTGCTTGTGCTAGAGCTTGAGTTTGTGCCTAATTCTAAGAATAAATATTCACTAGGCCTTTGTCTATGAGGGCCTTTTCAATTTTGACCATCTTATCTATCTCTTCAAATGTGTCAGCATAATAAAGTATCATATTACAAGATAATTTTGAATTCATATTAGATGTACATATATTTTCTAGTTTCTTATCTAGAAGGTTGTGTCGAAATCAATTAGTCAAACTTATACATTATTGTAGGTAAACAAAAAATATTTATCCATCACATTGTTTAGCATTGCACAAGTCAATCATGGTCAATTTGTGATCTATGCTATACGAGAAGTGTTTAATTTTTTTTCAAACAAGTCATCAAAGGTGCTAATGGATCCCTTTGGTAAATGGATAAACAACTCCAAGTATTGTCCACCCAAGCTATAGGGAAATAAGCAAAGTAGATAAATGTTGCGATAGGTTGCTTCTTGACATTCCATAAAGAATTTATTTAGGTGTTTTTATAGGATCACCTTTCCCTCATATTTGTCAAATTTGGGAACCTCAAAGTGAGATGGGAAATGTACTTGAAGGAAACTCATGCCAAATGGATATAGGCATATCCTTTGAAACTTGTACTTCTTACCCTGATTGCTTGATTGAAGTCCTAAAACATCTTTTATCTCTTATAATTCATGGAGAGCGGGAGCATTCTAGGATGAAGGAGGCACATTTTACTGAATGTTTAAAGGGGGATTAATTTTATTTGGATAACTAAGTGGATTAGGAATAAAATATGTTAGATGGGTAACCTTTAATTTGAGCTATTATGGTTATTCACCCCATAATTAGGATTGCACTACTAATAGGGTACTAGTTGATAATTGGTATTGGGAAGTGGATTAGCAATGCATCAAGTTGAGTTGGAGGAATCTACTATAGGTATATAGGAATGTGTCACGAAGGGACTTAGTATTAGATGGGGACTTGATGTTGACTGGTAAGAATTTATTATTGACTAAAAGGGAGGGATTGTGGATTAATAACAATGTGTTTCCATCGGTTGAAAGGGAATTTTTGGGGATTGGTTACAACTTGTTATGGTGGAAGATTTACAACTTTTTATTATAGATTGATAGGGATTTGTTGTGAACTTGAAGGGACTTATTTTGAACTAAAATAGACTTGATATGAACTAGAAGGGATTTATTATGAACTATAATGGAATTTATGTGAGATAGAAGGTACTTGATGTGAACTAGAAGGTACTGGACGTAGATTAGGGAATACTTGTGATGGATTGGAGGAAGGGATTTGATGGGAATTAAGAGGCTTGAGGTGTATTGATTGTAGCTTGTAGTGATGGATCTACTAGAGGTGTTTACTCTAGGTTTGTGAATGGATCTATACTTTATGGAGGAGTAGCTAATGGATCATTTTTTTGTTTCTCATGGGGTAGATTTTGATTCATAGGTGGTGGATCATTGAAATAAGTGGTAGCTAGGAAGGTAACTAAATAAAATAGAATTTGACTAGTTTTTTGTAATTATGAAATAATGAGTTAGATATTTTTGGAGGGGGCTACAAGTTTCTCTTTTCATTTGTTAGACAATTTTAGATTTTGAATAGAATTTTGTACAAGAGCTTGTTCATGAGTGGAAGTTAACTCTAAGGGTATCTCCTGTATTCAAACATGGTTATGTACTTATTATATTATAAGTTGCACATCCTCATATTCAAGTATATGTACCTCATCCTATGGGTTTTAATTATGTTGTAAATAAGCAATTGGATCATAAGACTATTCATCATCAATAATAGGGTTGTATGAATCCCCACTTCATGTATACTTAATCATGTTTGGATTAATAATCTTTTCTTTTGAATCAAAGTTGGATGTTCAAATTGAATTAATTCGAGTGTGTATGAGACACCTTATTTATCAATTGAAGGTTGAATTTAAGATTTGAAATTCTTTATTTGAATCAACTTATAATTTGGTGTGTTATCACAATGCATCTTAATCAAATTAAAAAAATTGATTAGACTCATTAATGCAAATATCATAGTAGAATGTTATTCTATTTCAAGTTAATTTTCAAATTTCACAAAGTTGTGGAAAGTTAAGTGTGTTTTTGAAAAAGGATTTATGCTTGAAAACTTGAATGTTTGATTTTAAATCGTAAAAACACTTAGATTTTGACCTGGTTTTTGATTTGGACTTCAATTTTTGATTTAAGAACTTGACTTTTGACTTGTTTTGACTTTTAGCCTTTAAACTTTGGAAATTTGAATTTGAATTTAGTTTGAATTGAGATGTTTGACTTGATTGAAATTTTTGAAGGTTGAATTTGAATTTTGAAAGTGTGTGACTTGGATTTGGAAGAGTTGACTTGTTTTGAAATATTTGACTAGTTTGGAAATTTGGAATCATTTGAATGTGAATTTAAAACAAACCTAATTTAGATTTGTTTCAAAACAAATCTAATTTAGATTTGAATTAAAATTGAAAATTGGTTCAAAATGAACCTGATTAAAATTTGAATTATAATTGGAAATTGGTTCAACACAAACCTAATTTAGCTTTAATTTCAAATAGGTAACATGATAATATAATACAAATGGGATAGATTTTTAAGTAGATAACATGATGTTTAAGAAGGGGATAAACACGACTCAGAATATATGTAGAGTAATTCCTCATTGTGTAAATGTGTAATGAAATTTTTTTGGACTTTGGATAATTTTTATTTGTTTGATGTGTAAGGTATGTCATGTAAAAAGAGGTATAAGAAAACAAATAATTAGTAAACACATATAAGACAAGCCTTATATTTAGTATAAAAATGGGTGCGCAATGTGATTTCGTCCTATATATCTACCTCAAAATAAGTGGGAATAAGTTAATCTCTTAACCCTCACTTCTTGTGGTGCATCATGAGATATTATGGGAGGTTAGTTTCCCTTCCACTAAAAATCATTTATGGTCAAAAGGAATTTATAAATGGTTTTGATATACCTTGTGGCACATGGGGCTCAAAATACATTGAATAAAAATAAATAATGGGAAATCCATAAGGAGGTTTATACTTTTTGTGACCGCTTCAGTCGTGAGATCTTAGTGAAGTTATTTTGAAAATTTGGCCTTTGAGGGTGATGTTTAATATCTTAGCATCAAGGACAAAACCTTTGCTTTCATGAAACCATTTATGGATAATTTCAGTATACTTAAGTGATAATTGACCTCAATTTATATCCCTCATTAGATGTACAAGGTTGGTACGTATGATGGGAAATTAAATCTAAGTCACTGTTGCCTATAGACTTGAAAAACATTAATGAAATCCACCCCATGCAATGAAAAATAAAAGGGAAGTTTTACTATTTTTCATCCTTAGGATACCACAAGATGGAAAGAGGAGAGCATACTCTAGTTATGCTTCAGGAAATGATAATAGTAACCTATGTGTTTTTGGTCACCCAGGGTCCCACAAGTGGGCGAGGGGAGAACATACACATGATAAGTTACCCAAAAATAAATAATAAATATAAAAATTCAAGTAATGAGATAGTAGTATGTTTTTAGAACACCAAATTTAAATGTTGGTTCATTTTAATTACACCAAAAGAAGTGTTCATAATTTTTTTGTTTGAATTAAAACACATCTTTGACTACTATAACCTACAAAAGAATAAATTAATGTTTGAATGTGGCCTTTGACAAGTGAAAAGAATTTGAAATGTTGATGCTTAATATTTATAGCATGAATTCACATATCCACATTCGAGAATTTGAGACTTTTAGCTATGAGTTTGTAAACTTACAGTCATGGATTTGAAAACTTACACATAAATAGACAAAACACAAAATCATGTTTAGTTAGAACAAATACACCTTTCTCAAAGCAAATTTTTGGGTACACATCTATGATTTTGTAAACCTACACAAAAAAATATAGATAATACAAAATAACATTTAGTTAGAATAAAGATACATTTCTCAAAGAGAAGCCACATGTACATAGTCATGATTTTATAAACCAACACAAAGAAATAGAAAAAAGATGCAAAAACACATTTAGTAAGAATAAACCCACATTTATTAGGATCAAAATCTTGTTTATAAAGTCCTGAGTTAGAGAAATCCTACAAATATAAAGAGTTAAATTATTTTTAGTGACAACAAATTTGCATTTATAAGGATCAAAATCATGTTTATGTATTCACAAGTTTGAGAAAGCCTATAAACATAAATAGTATGAAAGTGAAAAATTAAGTTTAGTGACAACAAAGCCACATATATAACATAAAAGTCACAGATAGACAAACTAAAATATTACACAAAATAATCCAAAAGGTTAAGCGATTAGATGATAAAAAGTGGTTAGACATAAATCCATGTCTGACAGGAGTAAATCCACATTTCTAAAGATCAAACTCATAGTTACATAGTGTGAAGTCACCTTTCACTTGAACATATATTTTTAATGGTTTTGAGATAAAATTTGATGTGTTTTAGCTTAAAATAATGTAGGATTTCTGGCCAAAAAGGCTAGGATGACCTCAAATGATGATTTATGGGTTGCAAGTCCAACTGGGTGTACCATATGTAAACACATGAGTATGAGGGAGTTAATTTTGTATTAGTATGAATTCAATAATAAATTCATACAATATAAAAGCCAAGTGCATGTCCTCAGATTGGGAAATATCAAGAAGGGTCATAAATAAGTGTAATAAAAGACAAATAATATGGTTTTATCTTCTCCTTTGGATCTTTCTCTCTTGCCAAAATGCAAGTTTGATTAGCTTAGATATAGAGTTTGAGGTCTTCATAAATGTCATGATGTCATTATGACAACATTTCACCTTGTGCTATGACTATTTTGATTTAACAATGAAGATCTTGGTGAATTTTTTTTTCGAGTTTTGGTAGAGTAAGCCTAACAAAAAAAGTTTGTTTATAATAGCAAATGACCCTTTTATTTATAGATTTTCCAAATTGATTTCAACCATAATATGATGATTAAGATGTATGGTTGAATATTAGGCAATTTTAGAGGGCTTGTGCCATTAATTTTTGGGGCCAAGTTTTACATTTATTGGGGCATGGGTTTAATTTATGTTGATATTTTTCAAAGTTTGACCTTTAGGTATTTTTTAATCAACTTTAATCAACCACTTGCTAGGTGATGCCATATTATGAAATATAATTGGACTTTAAATATTTATTTGAATGTGGATATTGTAAAAAATTATGGATTTTATACGTAAAGATAGATTAGGAATATGATTTGATTTAATTACTAATTAATCCTAGATTGATTTTGTGTGATTTTTATAATGTTGAAAATCAAATAATTGTTCCATTTAATTGATCTAGAAGGTCACAAAATCAATAATTTGAATCAAGATGAATTAGATGAAGCTAATGATTAGATATGGTGGAAGGCTATGATTAAGGATGAGTCATCACAATTTAGGTGTAGACACTAGAAAAATGCACACAATGGTTCTAGATGTTGAAATGCGTTGAGACACCTTAGAGACCACCTAACCCTTCTCAACCCACTAACCAACCCATCAGACCTTGAGTCTAGTTAGCTACCAAATAAAATCACTAACTTACTAATTTAACTTTAACCCAACCCCTTTTAGCCTACCTTGACCCTTTTCCTTAAAATACTTGACCATCGATGGTCAGCTTGATCATCGATGGTTAGGCTGATCATTAATAGTTAGGCTGATCATTGATGGTTAGGTCTTCCTCATTCTTACAAAAATACTATGTATACTAACACGACATAATTAAATATATCCACCTTTCCTGTCACTAATGAACTCCCAAGCATCGAAATCCATAAGCGAACCTACTAGGGAACCTTCTATTCTCCATCTCTCTTTGCCTATAAAAGGAGGGGAGTAGGAGGTGAGATGGATCATCACAAACATTCTTTCTCATAGGTATTCAAGCTTTCCAGCCAATCGTCTTCTAGAAATTCAATAACAAAAATAAATATCTAAACCTCTACTAAATTTGCTCTCAAAGCAAAGTATCATCACTCTACTAAGAATAATCCAACCATCAACCATCAACCATTTAAAAAATAACATGTATATTTATACTTTAATTTTATTATTTTGGTTTTTGACCTCTCTTCCCCATCAAACCTTTCCATACCTATCTTCTAACCTTCCATTTTTGACTCGAACCTTAAACAGACCCTTACCTAATCATTGATCTAGTCTTCAACTCTTTTTTTAAACACCTCTAGAAATCCATAGGCAACCACCGATGGTTATCACAACCATTGATGGTCACCTATAACTACTAATAGCTACCCAACCATCGATGGTCATCATAACTATCGACAGTCACCCTGATCACTAAAGGTCACTATGGTAAGAAATAACAAGTTATTTATACCCCCTTACCCCCAACTAAATCTAACTTTTCATGTCCCTACCTGATCATAGACCCCTACTTAATTTTCTAAACTTGACCTGATCCATTTTAGCACTAATATTGACCTGCTATTGCTATATTTAGTTATTTTCTCTAACAAGCATTCATTTTATTCTTGTATTTCATTTTAGTTGCTTTATGTTATTTGATGCAAGTATCTTCATTTTATCTCTTTTAGCTTAATTACTATCAAAGAGTGGATTGATAGCCTCCTAGTAAGCTCACGCTTCTTGGATCTAGCTCACACTAGGTAGTCCACCTAACTATCTTGCTAATAAACCCTTTTGTTAGTGATTTCTTATCTATAGGTTATTCCTTCCAAGATAAAGAGGATCTCTCCACATTCATCTGGATACATGCACATCAATAACCAGGTTCTTGTACCACACAATTATTACTAGTTTCTTATCTTCTTCCTTAATTAAAAAATATAGTAGAAATTAAGAGAACATTTTAGCATGCTTGGTGGGACCTAGCATCATCTAGGTGCCCCTTTCTTCCTTTATTATATGCTCATACAATGAAATCTAAACTTTATTTTGGGCTTAAAATAAACCTTGCATACATTGATTGCTTGCTTGTTTTTATTTCATCTAGTTAATTTAAAATCAAAGTAATTAATCATAGTTTCACTCTTGTTATCACACACTTTACCAAACCATAAAATCAATCAACAAAAAAAAAACTTGAGATAAGGCTTGACTAGGATTTCATCACCTAATGATAACCTTACCCTTTCCTGATAATCCCACTTAGAGGTCATTACCAAGGGAGAACTAACTTAGCTCTCTGGGTGAGTATAAACTCTAAAATTTATTATATCTTGGCTAAGCACTTGATACCCTTATTATTGTAGTGTGTGAAGGGAGGGGGTGGGCCCCAATATCAAACCATGCACAAACTACCAATATAGATTCTTTTTAAGAGCCTTAACACCTGAAACCAACCTTAGATTTCCTCTTTATTACCTGATCTACAAACTAAACTTCCTATTCTCACTTTTTAAGGCATAAGCCAAAAGTGATCTAAAAATAATCTTAAGTTTTAAATGCACTTTAGTGTATGTTTGGATTGCCTTGAGATTCCTTTCCTTTTTCTTGCTTTGTGTTTGAGTTGTGATCTTTTCATCTTTTTTTATTCCTCCCCTGGTCTTTACTAGACAACAATTGAGGAACCAAACCAACCAAGAACCATTTTCCTCTTCCTCTTCTTCCATGGAGTATACTTCTGATGTTGAGATTTATCCTCATCTTTCTCCCCATCCTACCATGCCTTAGATATTTGTTGAGGGTGATACATATTTCACTACTTTCCTTGAAGAACCCCATGGCCCACCAACATTACCTCAACACCTTAGCTTATCATACCCCTGTTTCTTTAGTTCCTCTTATGGATCCACCTTATGGTATGCCTCCCCATATTATGTTTTGTGTTACCTCTACCCAACCTATAATCACTCAAGCATCTTATTCCACCCATAACCCATCTTCTACCACCATCCAAACTCAATCCAACATCCTAACCAATAGCCAAACACCCCCTACACCAACCAACACCTCCAACATAGGGGCAACCTCACCTCTTGTTACCCATACCTCATCCACCATGGGTATATCTTCTACCCTTATTTCTACCATTCCCTTTATCAGTACCAATCCACCAATTTCAACCCCACTTCAAAACTTGGTGATTTTCATACCTCCTAACCTTCCATATATTAGCACAAGAGTTAACACTCAAACCTAACCATCTACCAACCCATATATACCTCTAAATGAACCAATATTAATCCCTTAACAAATTCCCATGACATCTTACCAATATGTTCCTAATCTAAAAGGACACATAACACCTTCTACCTAATCTTTTGTACCAATAAACCCTTATGTGGCACCATCCTAACCTCCAATGACCACATACCAATATGTGGTATCTTCTCAACCTTCTACCACTTATCTATATATTACTACCACCCAACCTCAACCAAACTTACCATCCAATTTTTGATCTTCCCAACCTCAAATAAATTTGGTCAAAATGTTAATGGATAAAATGACCAACCTAGAGTCATTTATCTCGAGGGCTTATAACGTTTTATCTTATGATCAAATCTGAAATGAACCCATCCACCCATCTGTTCCTATTTTATCTTATCCTCCTCAATGGGAAATACCCAAATTTTCCAAGTTCCAAAGCAAGGATGACCCCCAACAACATTTAAGATCATATTGCCATTCTTGTTATTTGATTTCATATGATGATGCTCTTCTCTATCGTACCTTTCCCATGTCTTTATCAGGACTAGACTTGGATTGGTATAGTTCTCTCACCAAGCACTCCATATTTTCCTTCTCCCAACTTACCCAAATATTTTTAGATCATTTCTCAGTCAATATATCTAAAAGAGTGTCTATTACCAACCTCTACTCCATTAGGCAATTTGATGATGAATCAATTACTAATTTCATAGCTAGATGGAGAGGTCTTATCAACCAACTTTATTTGTCCTTAACCCAAATCAAGTTGATTGAAATTTTCTCTTAGGGTTGTGCCAATCATATTTCCCCTACTCTTCAAGTTCATACTTTTAGGACTTTTGATGAGGCTTTCACCATGGCACATAAATTATAATTTAGAGCCATTGATGAGGAAAAGTTGAAATTATGGAACAAAAATTCTAGATTTAAATCCAATGGCCCTCTCTCATAAAAAAACACCAAATAATCTAACCATCTCAATACCAAACTAAAGGCATCCACAAACTTGATTGTCCTTAAAACCACTCCACCACTAACTATGAATGAACCCAACAAAGCCAACTCATCTAACTCTTCTAACTAACAAAATCAAAATCAAAACCGATCTACTCCCAAAATATACACTCTGATAGGGGATTCTTATGCTTTAGTTTTGGATAAATTTATCAAATCTAACATCATACAACTTCCTCCCATAAAACCTCCCCAACAATTTTATACTTCTCATCCTACACCTGGTTGGTACAATGAGAATGATCTATGTGCTTTCCACCATGTCATTGGACATGATTTTAGTAGGTGTAATACCTTTAAAACCATTGTCTAAAACATGATTGATTAGGGAGAACTTGTATTTGATAATCCCAATGCATTACCAAATTAGTCCCTTGACATATTTTATAAACCTTTCCCCAATCATGCCCCTTCTACCAATTATGATGATAATAAACCAAAATCATCTCATGATTGTCAGGTCCATACATTTAATGTCATTATTAGTGAACCTATCATTGAGGAGACCATTACCTCAACTACATCTTCCTCCACTCCACTCATTAAAGTGGTGGACTCACCCTTTATTCCTTTAGACACCCAAATAGAGGAAACAACTACCCCTCTTTCTTCACTTGATGAAACCATGGACTTACCCACATCTCCTTTGATATAAATACTGAAGGAGGAAACTATTGCTTCAACCACATCTTCCCCTAATCCACTTATTAAAGTGGTGGAACTACCTACCATTCATTTGGACATCCAAATAAAGGAAGTGACCATTCCCATTCCTTCACTTGAGGCCATCACACCTTCCTCCCCTACCATAGAACCATCCATTCTCTTTGATAACCATCCCAAAAGAGGAGATTACCTTGTCTATACCTTCCATGGAGGAAATATCCTCCCAAATCTTGGAATATTTCATCAAGAACAAAGGTGAAGAAACCATTCCCTCGCTTCCACCTATGGGATTAATCTTTAAAACCAATGACCAAGGAATAAAATCCATTTACAAAACTTTTTCTAGATTGGTCCAAAGTCTAGAGTTCACTTCTCAACCCAATCTAGAAAGAGCCACCTTTTGGCATCATATTGGGCTCCCCTACCAAAACAAACCTAAACCTTCAACCTCACTTGCATCCACCATCAAACCTATTATTACCTCAATACTTTCATCGAATAATTATTCCTCCAAAACTATATGGGAACCATCCAACCCACCTCCATCTAAAATTGTCAAATCACCTTACACCTTTCTAACCAAAACCATCAATAATCTAGGAATACTTCCTACACCTAGCCTTGCTCACCCATCTTTGAAGTTGGACTTTACCCCATCTAGTACACCAAATAAAAACCCAACCAAACTAACTAATAAGGTGGAACCACCTACACTCCCACCTTGAACCAGAGCTATACCACCCACTTCACACTTACAATCTATCTTAGGATCCCATCCTTTTACCATCCCAGGAGCTCATCCTTCTACCAAAAAGGTGAATCCTCTCAAAACTAACTTTTCATCATCTAGTAAACCTTCTCCTTTTTCTCTACCTACACCTACCTCTACCAAATCATCAAATTCACCATCATTCTTAACTAACCTATCTACCTCTACCTTCCCATCTATCATCAAACCATCACCATCCACCTCTAAATCTCCCACCTCAAAATGAATAATAACCAAGCACTCCCAACCAAAACCACCTACCAAAACAATTCCACCACCTATAACTTTTAAGGTGAAGCCTACTTCTAAGAATGCTCCCACTCCTAAAACCAAGAAACCAACACCCTCAACACTTTTGATCGATTCTTATTCAACCATTATATAAAGGTTATGGCAAACCTCTTCCTTAAGCCTACCACATATCAAACCTTTCAACCCTTCACTTCTTAAACCATCATGGTTCAATAATAATTTGATCTATTTATACCATAAGACTCCTAGACATGACATGGATATTACAAAGCTCTCTAAACACTTATCCATAGCCTATGGGATGAGGATGATATATTATTGGATGAACCTCCCTTGAACTCATTACTAATCCAACCACTTACCCAACATTTACCTACTCCTCCATTCTCATCTAAAAGTAAGGAGGAACTAAAGCAACCATCTAAACCAACATCTCCCTTAAACCACACCATCCATATGGTTACCTAGTCTTAGACCCAACAAAAGGATAAGGGAAAAGCCAAAGTGTCAATACCATATACGTAACTTTCCACCCTTCAACCTTAAAACTGAACCCAAGCACCCTCATCTTTACATGCACCTTCACCAAAACCCAAAATATCCATTTTAGGTGCCTCTGCCTCCAACCCTTTTGAATCCATTTAGTGAATGGTTCTGAAACAAATTCACTAGACATTGGTGAAGATGAGACTTTATGAAATAATAAACACCTTGCCCCATCATTCTCAAGCATTGATAAAGGCCTTGAAATTGATAGAGGTTCAACTAGAATACCCTCAACCTATTACATCCTTTGTTAGATACCTTAAACTTTCTACCTTCATCACCTTCTAGGATTCAGAAATACCTTCTATTCATTTTGAAGATCCCGATCCTCCCCTCTTCATCACTGCATACATCAATAAAAATCACATCAAAAGGGTGATGATTGATGGAAGAATGAGTATTAACATTATCTCATCCCATGCCTATGGCTAACTTCAACAACCTAAAAATATCATGTTAGAAACTATAGTGGTCATCTACTCTTTCAATGCTATTATGTGTTGGTTGAATATTTTGTCGATCAACGTACTAATAAAAAAAATAGGTCTGATCAGCCAAAGTAGGAAGATTAGTCATCTAAATGTGTAGGTTTACCACATCAGAAGGACACTGATCTCTCCTCTCATCAAGGGGAGGTTCCCTGTAGGTATGATATATATATATATAAGCAAAAAACAATACTCAAGGGTAGAACAAATCATCCATCTCTCTTTCTTCAGAGATGATGTGTGCAGATCAAAGGAGAAACTCAAGGAAAATGATAGAAAGCACTCCTCTTCTTTCAGAAGTACTATTTAGCAAACCAGAAGAATACTCTTGGTAGTAAATGAAAAATGTTGTAAAGGGTGTAGTAACCAACAAATTGAGATGCAGCACAAAGTTTCCACCTGAATTGCTCAACAGTAAGATACGAAGGACAATGAGGGCACAAAGTCGTCCCAAGGTCCTTTACACAGAAGTGAAAAGAAAAACACACTAAAGGCAATTATAGGGACACAAAGTCTCTCCATAATTGACTCTTCAAGACACCTTCTTGACTGCTATCACTAATTATGCTTGTTGAATTAAAGGAACATAAGATATATTAAGGAAAAAGACATAAGAATAGTTTCCTCAACAACAAAGATATTACAGCACAAAGTCTAAAAAATCACTTGCTTTCTTATTCCAATAACAAAATATGATCAACAAACTGAGCTCAAAGTCTCAAAAGTGCCTTTCAATTTGGGCAGAGTTTCATTTCCCTTGTCAAAAAGAGATCCATTTATAATAGAAGAGAGTCCCTTATATAGCCTCTTCAAGAAGGACTAGGGAATAGTAACACATCATGTTGCATTGAAATCTGTTAATAAGGCAAGCTAGAACTTAGGGGCAACTACACATTTACTTTTCTCCATGAAGAGAAACAAGTCATGTTATTAAAACTTTACATCTTTCAAAGTTCACTCGGTGATCTAATCCTTCATCATTCTTACTTTTTTGGTTATTTGAATTGGGTCCTAGATTCAATTCGATGCTCTGTTCCTTAGTTACTTTCTGCTGGTCTTTAGCAATTGACGCATGGTACATTCCACTGCTAAACATGTGAAGACACATGGCAACTTCTATGGGACTCTGAGAAACATTTATTGATAGAGGCTTTGAAACTTATTAGAAACTTAGAATCATGGGTTCAGACACTCATCACTCTCCACAGATTTACAATGAAATAGGTGGCAACTTCCGCTTGCCTCTTGAGAATCCTATGGAGGATGACACATGTTAGCTTCTATTGCATTTTAAAAACACTATAAAACTATGCGTAACTCATTTGGATTCATGTGGATGATGCCACTTGGCATGTTCTGCTTAACCCACAAAGGGCACGTGGCTGCTTCTGCAGTTCTTAGAAGCAAAGTGAAATGAGACTCAAAAGATGACATATCCTTTGAGAGCCCTATAGAAGATGACACATGATAGTCTCCATTATGCTTTAGCAGCCTTTGAAAACACTTGATACTTATTTTAGATTCACGTAGATGATAAGACGTGGTGGTCTTCATTGTGCTAAAAAAATGCTTAGGATGAGCTTAGAAACTCGTTCAAAACTCAGATGCAGACATGTGTCACTTTCCATGTAGTTATAAATGAATAGGTGGCAGCTTCTACTCATCTTTGGAGAGTCAGGTAGATGATGACACATGGCACATTTTGCTTTCTTTAGCAGCTCATTGGGGGTCCACCACAGTCTTTATGAAAACAAGAAGCAGGAGGGAAAAATTGTGAAGATTAACACTTGTCAACTTCCATTGAATTTTTCAAGGGACATGTGGCATGGTCTGAATACATTTGTTAGTCATGTGGATGCAAACACTTGACATGTTGTACTTTCTTTAGTCACTTGTCCCTAGGCCCACCATGGTCTTTGCTTGAAATAGTGAAGCTAAGGGAAGAGACTACAGATATTGACACTTGGAGGCTCCCAACAAGATTCAAGAGGGACATGTGGCAATATCCACCAATTCATAGAAACAAAGTTTAGTGGGGCTTGACCATTGACACTTGGTAGCATCCACAGGATTCTATCAGGCTTTTGTCTCAATCCGTTTATTTGCCTTGGTCACTTTTTACCATGGGAATTCCCTTCACAAGGGCACTTGTGTCTTTGAATCTTGGGGAAATCCTTTGAATTTTTTTGCTTGAACCAACTAATTGAACCAAGGCACTAAAACAATCTTGAAAATGACCAAGTGATAGAAACTGATTCTTTTGGTTGAACCTGCCTGCAGAAACTGTGAAGCCTGTTGAACTTGTAGAAATGAACCTGCCTGCAGAGTTCGTAGAAATCAAGTTTGTAAAATTTGTAGATTTTTGAGAAGCTTGAAAAATGAGGAATTTGAATGTCCAAGAAAAATTTTTAAAAAGGAAAGAGACAATTTTGGTGTGTAGGACCAAAATAGTTTAATTATTGTCCCAAAAATGAGTGATATTTTTGGGGAACAATAGCTGGCTCCAGTTGGGGAACTTTTGTCAATTGCAAAAAGAATTGAAAGGAGTAGAATCCAAAATCTCCAGTGTCTTCATGTGTACCATTGGGTTATGGAGTCATGCTACCCAAAAATGAAAGGCATCAAAAATAGAAACAAATAAAATAAAACAAAATTAAAAACTATACAAATATACATATATACATATGCAATGATCTGATACTTCAAGAGTTGAAGTGTTTCAGTTGCTGCCCATTATGAGGTAGAGGAAAGAGTGTGCCATCTTGATATTTCAATAGAAATATATTTTCACCAATGTGCTGATGAATTATAAATGGGCCTCTCCGAAGGGAGTCAAACTTTCCATGCATCCCCTTTGGTTCTCTCTTTTTGTCCCACAATAGGACTTGATCTCCAATCTAGAAATCGTGATTTCTGGCCTTCTGGTCAAAGAGTTTCTTTATCAGACTTTGATGAGAAGCAATTCTATCTACCACCATGGTTTTCTATTCCTTCATCTCAGTCAGGCACATGATTATTTTATCAAGAGAGCTTTCATATGTCTGATCTTCAATTGCTTTTACCAATTTCAAAGCTGGCAATTCTAAGGTGATTGATATCTCAACATTGATACCATAAAGAAGTTGAAAAGGAGACATACCAATTTCCCTCTTTGGTGTGATTCTATTTGCCCATAGAGCATCAAATAATGATTTATGCCATGTTCTTTGATTGTCATCTGCTAGCTTCTTAATAATAGTTACCAGATTCTTATTGCTGGATTCAGCTTGTCCATTCCCTTATGGAAAATAATTAGAAGAGTGAGAGAGTCTAATTCCATAATGGAAACAAAATTGTGTAATTTTTTGAGAGGTGAAACAAGCTACATTATCAGTAACAATTTTGATTGGAACTCCAAACCTGGAAATGATATTCTCTTTGAGGAAGTTGCATATAACTTCTGAAGTAGCATGCTTAGTTGGGATTGCTTCTACCCACTTGGTGAAATAGTCAATTGCTGTAAGGACATAATCATGTCCAACATTTGAAGATGGATTTATAGTCCCAATAAAATCAAGTCCCCATTGTTGGAAAGGTTCTTTTATGATCACTAGCTTGAGAGGCATATCAGCTAACTTGGGTCTTCCAATAAATTGCTGGCAGAGTTCACATTTCCTCACCCACTTATGTGCATCTTGGAAAAGAGTTGGCCAGTAATACTTGGCTCATAAAATCTTGTGAGCAGTCACAGGAGTAGAAAAATGTCCTCCATAGGCTATATTGTGGAAAGATTTCAAAAGCTGGCTTTGTTGCTCTTTGTCTACACAACGAAGGAATACTCCATCTATGCTTCTCTTGTACAAGCCGTTGTCCCAAAGGACAAAATTGGTAACTTTCAACTTGATAGTCCTCTTTTCTTTGTAAGACAAATGAGTAAGATATTCACCATAGGTAAGGAAATGAGTGATACCTGAATACCATTCATTGGTAGTGGAGACAAAAAGGACTATTGGTGTCTCTTTCACTTCAGTTTCTTCATGCTATGTGTCTTCTGGCTTATTATCAACAATTAATTGGCATAGGCCTTTACCCCTGACTAGCTTTGTCAGCTTGATGTCTAAATCAAACTCTTGGATCTTTGAAATCTAATTACCTCTTTTCGTGTCAAACTCCTACTGAGTTAATATAGACTTGACTGTAGTGTCAAGAACTAAGGTAGTAGTATGTGAATTCAAAATATAGAAGCGAAAATGTTTGACTACTTTCACCAAGGCATAAGCATGCTTATCTATATTTTAATACTTCATCTCATGGGTTTTGAGAGGGAAACTCATGAAAGAGATAGGAGATTCCATACCTTCCTTGTCCTGTTAAACAAGAATTGCTGAAAGAGTGTTTTTAGACGCATAGCTATATATGATGAAATCTTTGTTGTAATTTGGGCAAACCAAGGTAAGGGCATGAACAATGGTGGTTTTGATATCCTGAAATATTTATTTTTCTTCTTTAGTCCAACTGAAGATGGTCTTCCCTTTCATCATGTTTATAATGTGTTTAGTCTTCTTAGCGAATTCAGGGATGAATCTCCATAAGAAATTCACCTTTCCAAAGAAAGAATGAACAACATTCTTACTTGTAGGCAAATTAAGCTCTTGAATAGACTTGACTCTGTTTGAGTCAATCTTTATGCCTTCTTTGGATATAATGTGTCCAAGGATTTTCCACTCTGTTACTCTAAAAACAATTTTTTTAGGATTTAAGGAAATACCATTATGGCGGCAGCACTCTAGCACTTATTGTAAGTGGCGTACATGATCAGATCAATGCTTTGAAAAGATAGTCAAGTCATCAAGGTATACCACTATGAATTTACCAATCTCATCTTTGAAAGCCAAATCCATAGCTCTTTGAAAGGTAGCACTAGCATTTATTAAACCAGAAGGCATTCTTCTATATGCAAATGTACCCCAAGGCATGGTGAATGCAGTCTTGTGTTGGTCTGCTTGACCAACTTCAACTTGATTATATCCTAAGAAGCCATCCAGCATTGATAACATCTTTGAGCCTATCACTATTTGAAGAACTTGATCCATAATTGGCAAAGGATAATTATCCTTCAAAGATGCTTGATTTAGATTCCTGAAATCTACACAAATGCAAATTTTGCCATTCTTCTTCCTTACAGGCATTACATTTGCAATCCATGTAGAATGATGGATTGGGAAGATGATTCTCATATTTAACATTTTTTGTATCTCAGACAGAATAGTACCTGATATTTTTGGATTATACTATTTGGATTTTTGCTTGTATGGCATTGAGTCAGCCTTGAGAGGAATCTCATGGTAGATTTCATCAGGTCTGAGAGACTTCGGGTCTTCATAAGAATATGCTAAGACATCCATGTATTGACAGAGTAAAGAGGTGTACTTGAATCTTTATTCATGGGTGTAACACTTACCAATATTGACCATCTTGGGATTTTCTTCAGTAGTCAGATTCACTTGATCGAATCCCTGAGAGAAACTTGAGTCTGCTTGTTGTTGTTTGATGAATCTATCATGCTTGTCAAATATCTTTTCAAGAGAAACCAGGCCTTAGGGAATTTTGTTTCCTTTCAGCTGTAAGAATTCTTCATTTATATCTAAACTGGATTCAGACACAGATTCATTCTTCTGAGATTCATTGCCTTCAAAACATAGTTATTCAAAATTATCTTTTCATTCCAAGAAGGCAATGATTTGATGATCGTCATTGAATACTTGCCAATGATCAGCATTGTTAAGAACACTTGGTCTATAGACCAGCTCAATGGTATACATGTCTTCTTTGAAATCTGAATGACGAACTAAGAGAGTTCTTGAAACAACAAGTGCATCAGCTCTATCATTAGACTCTCTGGGTATGGAAAAAATGTTGAAAGCACCAAAGCTTTCAATTTGGTCCCAAACCAAGTTATGGTAGTGGCATAATCTTTCATTCTTAGTTTGGTATAAGTTCCTCACTTGACAAACTACTAATTCAACATTCCCTTTGGCATGAAGAAACTTGATGTCTTTTTCTTGAGTAGCCTTCACACCAAGCAACAGAGATTCGTATTTAGCTTTATTGTTAGTGTTGCTAAATTTTAATTTGTAAGATGAAAGGAACATATCTCTTGAGGAGATATCAAAATAGTCCCAGCTCCCGAACCAGTAGAGGAATAGCTACCATCAAATTCCAAAGTTCATATCTCATCTAATACTGATTTTTCTTTAGACTTTCCTTCATCAGAAATGAGGATCCTTCTTGGTCTGTACTACAACCTACTAGTTTTTTTGTTGTTCTTGTTGAACTGATTTTTGAGTTGATACTTTCAAGTGTTTCATGCACTTCATCTGTAGACAAAAAATAGTTACCCATACCTGTGGATTCAAATAGAATTTGAGCTTCAGGGGCTGATGTCTGGGTGACCACATATTTTGCTTCCTTTTCAGGGAGCAACCTCTACATTACACCTTGTACAGGGATTCTTGCCTCAAATAAATCCATGCTTAGTTCTCCTCCCATGTCCTTGCAAAAATTTCATCTAAACAAAATGCCATAAGATGCTGGGATGTCAGCCACCAAGACAGTCATCTTGATTCTCTTGTCTAGAAAGGCTGCAAATGCAAATTAAGCATCTTTGATTTGCCCTAGCAATGTTACTTGCTTGTTCTCCATGGAGAAACATCTCTCAAATGTCTTGGTCAATTTGAGACCAAGAGACTCAGCTAATTTAGTAGGCATAACATTATCAGATGCACTTGAGTCGATAATATAGTTAGCTTGTGGCCATTAATTAACAGGGAAACATAGAAAGGTTCTATTTTTCCAAGAGCAGCTGGGGGAGTAATGACCAGATTATTTGGAATAGGTGTGTTCTTTGAAGAATCAGGAGTTACCTTTTTAGCCTTTTGTCTTGTAAGGATAGTTTGGTTTTTTACATATTAGACCAGCTTATTCAATTGATCAGGATTAGACTGTAAATATTCAAACTCAGATATTTGTATTTTTGTCTTTTTGACATGATCTATTATGTCAAATGGTTGAATTGAGCTAGGTACAGAGAAAGGTACTTCAACTTTCTAAGTTTTAGGAGGGATGGGAGGTGGACTGGTTTGTGAATTTGAAGTAGAAGGAGAAGGCAAAATTGATGTATTTACTTTTTGAGTGATTACCGAATCCTTTGACTAAAAAGGCAGAGTGGTTCCATGCTTAACAATCATAGCTGCTGGCTGCAGTTGCTTTTCTATCTTCTCTTTATTAGCCTGCTACACTGATTGGTTTTTGGACCTGGTAAACACTACATATGATCCATCAAAAGCTTCTCCTTTGCTTCTAGGTTCATCTAATAGTTCAGAAAACTAATATGGGAGTCGCTAGCTGATTCTTCTTGATTGTCTTCAAGGAGATCAGCATCATTTTATTTATTTAATTCAGCCTGGAAAGAGAACTCTGATTCTACTTCAAGATATCCCATTACTAAATTGGTTAGAGGAGCTTCCAGGGTAAGTTTTCCTTGTGGGGGAGGAAGGTGATTTTGTTGCCCTTGATTCTTGGTAGCATTGCCCTGATATGAATAATTTGGGAATGTCTTTCTATATGAAGGAGCATAAGACATTCCTTGAGCCATTTGCTTTTTGAGAGCAAGAAACTCATTTGCCAATTTTTGCACCATTAGATCTGTGGTGCCTGTAGATGCATATTCAAAAGATGATGAAGCTCTATTTCTATTTAAATCTCTTCTTATCTTCCCGCTAAGATGAGATCATCTTCTACTTCAATGGCCAAATGTTGAGTTGTAGCAAGATCTATTTGACCAGCATGTCTCAAGAGAAAACTTACTTCAGGTAGCTGAGAATTAATGAAAAAATATTTGAGATTCTTAGCTATAGGTTGAGAAATTACTAAAATTCTATTTCTCAATTTTTCAAATTTGGCTATGAAATCTCTCATAGGCTCATAAGGCTCTTTCTTCATATGTGTAAGTTGAGCTAGAAGTGCATGTGCATCTTCTGCAAGTTTGAATCTAGCTTCAAACTTATCTTTGAGAGTATTCCAATTAGTCACTAACCAAGCATGTAGATGATAAAACCAATCTGCATTAGCACCTTGTAGTGTCTCCATAAAAAGCCTGACTGCTACATCTTCAAATTCTACTTCAATTACTCTACAAGCTATGCTAAAAGCTGCAATGTGCTCATCAAGGTGAACTTTCCCATCACCATAGAATTTTAGGAAATTCTTCCTTGAACTATGTGGAAGCTCATGTAGAGGTGGAGTAAGATTGAGAAGACCAAAAGCATTACCCCAGGGGCCTTGAACTACCATTGTAGGATTATGAAATAGAGGGATAACAAATCTCAAAGGGCTAATTATTGGCAAAGCTTTATTAATAGTAGAAGTAGATACTTCATCTGGCAATGGAGATCTAACTTTAGTAGGAGGAAAACTCTTGGTTTGTTGGAGATGAGATGGTAAAGGAAACAAATCAAAATCACTTTGCTGTACCAACTTGAATACAGGGTCAATGATACCTTTAGCCCTTTGGCTTCGTGTATACCTTGAATCTACCAAATTGTGAAACAAAAATGGAAAAGATTTGACCTTGCTTCAATTAAATCTTGAGGCTTTAAACTGTGTGTTCTTTCTCAGTTAGTGTGGAGGTGAATGGATAGATTATAAATAGATAATAGATTTTTGATCCCCAACAGAGTCACCAAAAACTGTTGGTTGAATATTTTGTCGATCAGCATATTGATAAACAAAATAGGTCTGATCAGCCAAAGTAAGAAGATTAGTCACCCAAATGTGTAGGTTTACCACATCAAAAGGACACTGATCTCTCCTCTCATCAAGGGGAGGTTCCCTGTAGGTATGCTATATATATATATATATATATATATATATATATATATATATATATATATATATATATATATATATATAAGTAGAAAATAATACTCAAGGGTAGGACAAATAATCCATCTCTCTTTCTTTAGAGATGATGTGTGCGGATCAAAGGAGAAACTCAAGGAAAATGACAAAAATCACTCCTCTTATTTCAAAAGTACTATTCAACAAAATGTAGTAAAGGACATAGTAACCAGCAAATCAAGATGCAACATAAAGTCTCCACCTAAATTGCTCAAGAGTAAGATACAAAGGACAATGAGGGCATAAAGTCATCCCAAGGTCCTTTACACAAAAATGAAAAGAAAAACACACTAAAGGTAATTATAGGGGCATAAAGTCTCTCCACAATTGACTCTTCAGGACACCTTCTTGACTGCTGTCACTAATTTTGCTTATTGAATTAAAGGAATAGAAGGTATATTAAGGAAAAAGACATAATAATAGTTTCCTCAACAATAAAGATATTACAGCACAAAGTCTGAAAAATCACTTGCTTTCTTGTTCCAATAACAAAATATGATCAACAAACTGAGCTCAAAGTCTCAGAAGTGCCTTTCAATTTGGGTAGAGTTTCATTCCCCTTGTCAAAAAGATATCCATTTACAATAGTAGAGAGTCCCTTATATAGCCTCTTCAAGAAGGACTTAGGAACAGTAACACATCATGTTGCATTAAAATCTGTTAAGAAGGCAAGCTAGAACTTAGGGGCATCTATCCATTTGCTTTTCTCAATGTAGAGAAACAAGTCATGCTATTGAAATTTTACATCTTTCAAAGTCCACCTGGTGATCTGATCCTTCTTCATCGTTCTTACTTTTCTAGTTATTTGAATTGAGTCCTAGATTCAATTCGATGCTCTATTCCTTAGTCACTTTCTATTGGTCTTTAGTAATTGACACATGGCACATTCCACTACTAAATAGGTGAAGACACGTGGAAGCTTCCATGGGACTCTGAGAAACATTTATTGATAGAGGCTTTGAAACTTATTAGAAACTCAGAGTCATGGGTGCAGACATTTGTCGCTCTCCACAGATTTACAACAAAAAAGGTGGCAACTTTCACTTGCCTCTTGATAATCTTGCGGAGGATGACACGTGTCAGCTTCCATTGCATTTTAGAAACACTATAGAACTATGCATAACTCATTTGGATTCATGTAGATGATTCCACTTAGTGTGTTTCACTTAACTCACAAAGGGCACATGGCCACTTTCATGGTTCTTAGAAGCAAAGTGAAATGAGACTCAGAAGATGACATATCCTTTGAGATCCCTATAGAAGATGACACATGACAGTCTCTGTTGCACTTTAGCAGCCGTTGAAAACACTCAAGACTTATTTTAGATTCACGTGGATGATAACACGTGTCGGTCTCTGCTGTGCTAAAAAAATGCTTAGGATGAGCTTAAAAACTCATTTGAAACTCCGATGCAAACACATGTCACTTTATGCATAGTTATAAATGAACAAATGGTAGCTTCTACTCATCTTTAGAGAGTCAAGAAGATGATGACACATGGTGCATTCCACTCTCTTTAGCAGGTCACTGGGGGTCCACCATAGTCTTTATGAAAACAAGAAGCAGGAGGGAGAAATTGTGAAGATTGACACTTGTCAGCTTTCACTAAATTTTTCAAGGGACACGTGGCATGGTCTGAATACATTTGTTAGTCACATGAATGTAGACACGTGGCATGTTCTACTTTCTTTAGTCACTCGTCTGCCCACCATGGTCTTTGCTTGAAATAGTGAAGCTAAGGGAAGAGACTGTAGATATTGACACTTGGAGGCTCCCAACAAGCTTCAAGAGGAACACGTGGTAATATCCACCAATTCACAAAAACAAATTTTAGTGGGGCTCGACTATCGACACTTGGTAGCATCCGCAGGAGTCTGTTAGGGTTTTGTCTCAGTCCATTTATTTGCCTTGGTCACTTTTTTCCACGGGAGTTCCTTTCACAAGGGCACTTGTGTCTTTGACTCTTAGGGCAATCCTTTGAATTTTGTCACTTGAGCCAACTGATTGAACCAAGGCACTAAAACAATCTTGAAAATGACCAAGTGATAGAAATTGATTCTTTTAGTTGAACCCGCTTGCAGAAACTATGAAGCCCGTTGAACTTGTAGAAATGAACATGCCTGCAGAGTTCGTAGAAATCAAGTCTGTAGAATCTATAGATTTTTGAGAAGCTTGAAAAATGAGGAATTTGAATGTCCAGGACAAATTTTTAAAAAGGAAAGAGACAATTTTGGTTTGTAAGACCAAAATGGTTCAAATGTTGTCCCAAAAATGAGTGATATTTTTGGGGAACAACACTATGGACACTACCTTAGGGATAGTCATCCTCCACATCTATTTGGGACCTCACACAATTATATAACTCTTTTACATTTTAAAATGTAAGTTATAATATAATGTATTATTTGGATACCCTTGGATTCATGTCATTAGTTGTGTCCCATCCACCTTACACCTATGTGTCAAGTTAGAACATGAAGGTCAAGTTGTACCATAAAAGTTGACCCTAGTCCTTTCGCATCATGCAACATGACATATCGACCCAAAAATGTTCTTCTTCCTCCCTCATCCACCTCACCACAAACCAAACAAAAATCCACCCTGACCATTGATGAAGCTTCAACTAGTTCATCTATCCATTCTTCTCAGATCCCTGTAGAGGACCCCTTAGAACCCACATTCTAATGTCTCTTACTGGGGGAGTATCATCTTGTAGCCTTAGATTCTTTTCCTACTCCTCAAGAGTATGGGAACCTTGGCCATGATCCTATTTATGAACCCAAAATTAGAACCATCATCCCTTTTGGGCCTCCTAATCATCAAACCAACTTAATCTATGGGGGACTTGATCATCTACTCCTTCCACCACTACCTCTTCTACTCGACCATTTACCTTCGATTTCTCTTATCTGAATAAATCAATATTTTCTAAATTATACCTTCATAGGTGTGCCTAGAAGGGATTTGGCCTTAGCCATTATGAACATGGACCTCATGAGTTACCTTCCATCAAAACTGAGAAACCTCATGAGATATTTGGCCTTGGGTTCATACCATTAGAAGAACCCACTGATTTACCCAAACCCATCACCACCATTGAAGATGACATCTCATTCTCATTAACCCAATTTCCTTCAAAGTTTGAGGATTTTGAAATGATTCCTCCTAACTTTTTTAATCAATAATATTAGTTTAGGCTCTCTAACCTATCAAAAATATGGCCAAACTAGAACCCTTCCTCTCATACATCTTAAAATGGTAGAAAATGAGTCTCCTATCATCAATACCATCCAACATCAGGATGATGATTCTATTATCACTTACCTTCATGCAGTGGATTATTTTATCCATAAATCCATTCCTCCTAAGAACCAAACCATGTTGAATGAATACACTATCGATTTTAACTTAGGTACTCAAGATAACCCTCACATTATCAAGATTGGTCAATCCTTAGATTCCATGAAGCAACAATATTACCCTTCTTTCCTTCATGACTAAAGCATAGCATTTGATTGGTCCTATCAGGATATGCCTAGAATTGACCCTTCCATATCCCTCCACAACATTATCACCCATTCTAATGCTAATCTTTTTCAACAAAAGCTTCATAGGATGCACCCTCGCATCACCCTTCTAGTCAAAGAAGAGCTTCAGTGTCTCTTGTCTATCAACTTCATCCAACCCATAGATTATCCTCAATGGGTTTATAACATTGTTCCCATCACCAAGCCCATAAGGAGACTTTACCTCTATATTGACTTTTGTGACCTTAAATTTTCTTGTCTAAAGGATGACTTCCCTTTTCCTAACATCAACCAAATTGTTGATTTTACAACTGGCCATGAAATGTTATCTCTCATGGATGGTTTCTTAGAATATAATCAAATCTTTATTTCCCCAGAGGATCAACATAAAAATTCCTTTATTACCCCATGGGGAGCCTTTTAATATAAGGTCATGCCATTTGGTTTTAATAATGCTGGATCAACTTACCAATTTTGAATAACCTACATCTTCCATGATCTCATCCATAAAATCATAACAGACTATGTAGATGATCTCCTTGGGAAATATAAACATCGAAAGGATCATCTATTTGTTCTCACAATCATATTTGACCACCTGATCTATTTCCACATTAGACTCAACCCCAAGAAATGTATTTTTTGGGTCCTATCTAGAAAGCTTTTTGTCTTTATCATCTCTCTTCAAGGAATTGAGGTAGACCCTACTAGTATTAGAGAAATTTTGGAGATGCCACTTCCAACCCACCTTAAGAAACTCCATAGCCTATAAGGGAAGCTCCAATCTATCTATTGCTTCATCTCTCAATTATCAGATAGATGTCAACCCTTTCACCATCTTCTCAAGAAATATACCTCTTTTAAGTGGACTAAGGACTACCAACAAGCCTTTGATTCACTCAAAGAATACCTTATTTCTCCACCCATTCTTACCCCACCTAAAAAGGAATAACCCTTATACCTTTATATCTCCACCATTGACCATTCCTTAGGGGCAATACTTGCTCACCATGATGAACAAAACAAAGAGCTTGTTGTCTACTATATAAGTCAAACACTTATAGAGTATGAGACTAAGTATACCCATTTTGAGAAACTTTTCCTCTCTTTAGTCTTTGTGGCTTCCAAACTTTATCATTACATTCTCAATCATAAAACTTTTATCATCACTACCACTGACCCACTCAAGTACATGTACTCTAAACCATACAAAAACCAATGTATGTTTAAGTGGCTCATGATTTTAGCTAAGTTTGACCTTGAATTCCTCCAGTAGAAGTCAATTAAAGGGTAAGTTAATATTGATCAATTAGTTGAAGTTCCTCTACTAGATAACCAACCACTTCCTCTTGAATTTATAGATGAGTCCATCGTGACTCTTTCTCAAGAGGACCCCACCTACCAAATGAGCATGTTCTTCGATGGATCCAAATGCCAGTGTGGTGGGGGTAATAGCATTATTCTCATTCCCCTTAAGGGTGAACCTCTTCCCCTTTCCTTTAAAATTTATTTTGAGTGCACAAATAATGTGGATGAGTATGAATCCTGAGTAATAGATATCCAAACCACTTTAACCTTGAGATTCAAGACAATTAGTGTCTTTGGTGATTCCTAACTTGTGGTCAACTAGGTCAAAAGATCCTACCAATGTAAGAATTATGTCTTACAAAAGTATAAAAAACTAGTAGATGTACTCTTAGCATCATTTGATCATTACCTTATCTAGTCTATTCCATGATATACCAACAAGTTCATGGATATAATGGCTTCCCTTGCTTCTCAAATCCCATCTCAACTTGCTAATTCTAAACTCTTTATTACCATCCAGTGCTTTATCATACCTTTTTATATCCATTCTGACCTTCTTAGCATTTATAGTGTGGAAGTATCTCCATAAAACATATGGTATGAGCAAACCTTCAACTACCTCAACCTCGACACCATTCTTTCCAACCTCTTTAGGAATGCCCAAAGAGCTTTTGTTCAATGTACCTTTCATTACACCATAATAGGGGAAATCCTTTACAAGTGTGGTTTTGATGTCCTCCTTCTTCATTGTCTACATAATCATGAAGCTTCCCATACTATTAGGTAAATACATGATGGAATCTATGGGGGACACTTTAGTGGTTTAGATGCTTCTAAATGTATCCTTCACCTTGGCTACTATTAGACCACCCTCAACCAAGACTATTATGATTATGTAAAAAAATGTGTTAAATGTCAACAACCTGCTATTTACATCACACACTGGCCTACGACCTTCAAGTATCTAAGGACTATTGGCTCTTCTCACAATGGGGACTTGATCTCATTAGGTAAATCAATCCTCATTCTTCATAGTGGCACCAATCTATCATCACTGCCACTAAATATTTCACCAAATGGGTGGAGGCTATTTATTTCATCTTGACCAAATATGATAAAATAGTTGACTTCATCAATCATCATATCATCTATCATTTTAGTGTTCCTCATAAGATCATCATCGATAATAGAAAATATTTAAAAAACAAGTACATCCAAGGTCTTTGTGATGTATTTGGCATTAAGTTAAGCTTTTTCTTGCCTTGCCATCCATAAGCAAATGGATAGGTGAAAGCCTCTAACAAAACCCTCAACAAAATGTTAACCAAATTAGTCATTGCTTCAGGTCGAGATTGGTGCTTGCATATCCCTTTCACTTTATGGGCTTATCACATTAGCATTTGAACCTCTACAGGTGCTACCCCTTTCTCTTTAATCTTTGGAGTAGAGGTATTCTTACCTCTCAAAGTCTAGATACCTTCTATTCACATATCCTTACAAGACCTCATTTATAAGAGTGACTATCATCAAGAACGTCTAGTATGACTTGAGATATTTGACAAGCATTACTTAACCATATTAGTGTCTACCAAGAATGAATCAAGCACACCTATAACAAACACCTGAAAGAATGAGAATTCATTAATGGAGATCTCATCCTAAAGGAAAACCAACATGTAACCAATATGGAGAAAAGCAAAAGAGGCAAGTTTGCTTTCAATTGGCCTATAACCTACATCATAACCCCACATGTATGGATCAGGTTCTTACTATTTATCCTCTCTTGAAGGAAAACCAGAACTTGGGCCTCTCAATGTTTCACATCTACATTCTTTATTTTGTTAAAAAAGGATCAAACTCACCTTCTTGTCCAACTTAAGCTCATCCCTTGATTTATGAGATTTTCACCCTCACTTACCTATCCATATCCCTTTGAGGACATCTGATTATAAAATAAAACCATGTGATCGATCATCATAGTATAGCCTAATCATAAATATGGGTACCATGGATCTAACCATAGCATGTTTCTCATGGATACTTTTTCATTTCTAATCAGATGGAATCCCATGGTCATTGTCTCTCAAAACCACCCCTTTCACCTATCATTAACCTTTTGTGCTAAAATTTTTCCCTCACAAAGGTAAACCTCTAAGCCTATATAGACTTGTTCATGTCTAAACCTAACATCAAACATAATTTGGGATACCAAAATATTACTTGGGTCATATGTCTGTAGCATTGTAGACTACTCCCTTGAAGGATAACTACCCAATAAATAAACCCAAATTTGGACCACTCCTTTGAAGGATGGCTAAGTCAAATTTGTCAAAATTAATCATTTGAAGCTTCTTGCATCAATCATCTTCACAAACTTATTAGAATAAAAGCAACAAAAGACCCTATATCAAAATCATAGCAAGCTATACCAAGAAATCTATAATCAACTTTCATATATAACATTAGTAGACTTCTTATATTGATCAATAAGACATGGAATTGTCTATTATGGTTTTTAGGTTACCTATAGAAAGGGTAAACTAACCCACACAAGGTTAACTTACCTATCACCCATTTACCCTTCTCCTACTGCCTATAGTCCCCTTATACCATCTACAAATCAAGAGATTACAAGCTTACTTGACATAATGTGATCAAGACACCATTTTATCAACCAAAGCATGCTAATGCGAAGCATTCAAAAGGATTATGTTCCCTAAGCCAGTCTAACTTTAGTTTTTTTAATTTTGTCCTTACCAATGAAAAGGCATCATGCTTTTTTCTTACCTTCTTGTCATTGGTTCATGGAGACATATGTCTCATGATTCTTATCTCTTTTTCCACATCTAATTTGTTATCTAACTTGTTTTATGTTCTTTCGTCAACTCATAACTATAAACAAACATCACATCTATAATCAATGAAATAAATCATATCACAAGACACATCAATAACCATAAACATCAAACCATCCATAATCATAAAACATCATATCTATGGAAAAAACAAAACATCATCAATTATCATCACATGTCTAAAGCTACTGAGTCAACATCTCATA
Source organism: Torreya grandis (assembly GCA_037957365.1). NCBI lineage: Eukaryota > Viridiplantae > Streptophyta > Pinopsida > Cupressales > Taxaceae > Torreya > Torreya grandis. The sequence goes on from JARHVA010001846.1 coordinate 870,333, forward strand.
AGCATAAATCATAAAACATCAAAACATGTAAACCATGAACCATAAACCACATCTATATATCATCATGAACATCATAAAAATATCATAAATCATGTCATAAAAATAAATAATACATGTAATCATGTATAATATCTCTCTCAAAGCATGTACATCTCGATGCATTGGTATGCAAGCTGGTATCAAAATCATGTACATACTGTGGTGACTCCAAGTTACTGGATCACTTTAGTGAGTGGATAGGTAAGCATCCCAAGAGAATCAGCACTAGATGGTAGTGGTAATGAAGGTGGGGCTAGTGGTAGTGGCACCTTAGGGGCATGATATGATATGATAGGATGTATATATATATATTGATATGATATGATAGGATGTATATATATATATATACATCCTATCATATCATATCAATATATATATATATATATACATCCTATCATATCATATCATGCCCCTAAGGTGCCACTACCACTAGCCCCACCTTCATTACCACTACCATCTAGTGCTGATTCTCTTGGGATGCTTACCTATCCACTCACTAAAGTGATCCAGTAACTTGGAGTCACCACAGTTGCCCCATCTACTAAACTAGCTCTATACTCACCCATTAGGGATGCTTAGGACATTGTGCCAACATTATGGCCTCATAATACCTCAAATCCTCCACTATGACCAAGTATCACATTATAAGGATGGTACTTGGTGGTCCTACTAGTGCTACCACTACTCCTACCCTCTATCTCAAGGTGTCCCTCTCTTGGGTCACCAAGTCTAGTGAGGTCTTAGCCTGATCTCTCTCACCTTTAATGGTGGAAACCTAACCTTTTAATGTCATAATATGGCCTTGAAATGTGGCTACCTATCCCTATAACTCTATTATTTGTGCCTATGTAATAGCTAGTGCTGCTCCTACCTATCCATTAGGGACACTACCTTGTACCTATACCTATGGACCCCCACCAGCTGGATCCACATCCATATCCTATCAGCCCCCATCATCCCATCCAAAATAAGCCATTTCATAAAAGGCCTAGTACTATGCTACATAGCCATCAACAAAAATGACATCATCAACACCTACTCTAACAGGTAACTACTCATGATTTAGGACCACCTCCTCTAGTTATGGCTTGGGTAATAAAAACTCAACATCTTCCCTCTTATATCTTAGGAATAGACATATAATCCCTTGCATCTTGGTCCCAATAGATCACCTCAACACACACCTCTAACCAATCAATGATCACCAAGTCACCAAAAGGCTTAGTCAATGCTCTCACATAAAATGCCAAATCACCAAATCAATAGAATGCATGGAAAACATGGAAGTCAAATTGTAAAAAGTGAAAATGAAATTTCATTTTCACTTTTTATATTCTGTGGTTTTAGGATATCCCGTTGACCATCGATGATCAGGGTGAGTGTTGACGATCGATCTTGGGACCCCTTACTATTAATAATTAGGAAACCCACCTTTTAAATTTTTAGGTGCCTACACCTAAGTGCTAAATTTTGGAGATTACCCTTCTCCCACCAACCATTAAACCATGCCCACCTTGACATTGGCCATTTTTATTTAGCCTGAAGTATCACCTATTTTTTTGATGACCTTGCTTTATTTTTTGTAATCATACCAACTAACCTTGTTATGTTAAACATTTGAATTTTCACTACATAGTGCACAACCAGACCATTTGTGTTTTTCAAGGGAGCACTTGATACCTTGGATACCTAAAAAAACACTAACCCTATCTAGGAAACTTGATAGGAATAACCCAATTACATATGCCTAATAATATGGCCTAGTTACCCTATCACCAGTCCTTCTAAAATTGACCTTATTTTTACCAACATTAACAACCTTAGTATTTACGTGATATTGGCTATCATACTTAGTCACATTTTGTGTGCAAGTTTACATTCAAATGATAAACCACCCTATTATCACCAACCTCATGACTTACCATAAACTGCTGATCAAATATTGACTCAATTTTGGTTTCACCTCATTGACTCCTAGTTTGAGGGGGAACACCTCCTCCCATACTAGGAGCAACTAGACCTTTGACCAAGCAATCCACTTTTTTTTAGCTTATTAATTAAAATTTATATGATAAAAAGGGGTAAAATTTAGACACTAAAAAATTGCACATAATGTTTATAGATGTCAAAATTCCTCAAGATACCTTAGGGACCACCTAACCCTTCTTAACCCACTAACCAACCCATCAGACCTTGAGTCTACTTAGCTACTTAGCCAACTAAACTCACTAACTTACTAACTTAACTTTAAGCCAACTGCTTTTAGCCCACCTTGAACCCTTTTCCTTTAGACACTCGATCACTAATGGTCAACTTGACTACCAATGGTTAACCATTGATGGTCAGGTCTTCCTCATTCTTACATAAATACCAACTATATACACTAACATGGCACAATTAAATATATCCACCTTGCCTATTGCTAATGAACTCCCAAGCATCAAAATCAATAAGCCAACCTACTAGGGAACCTTCTATCCCCCATCTCTCTTTGCCTATAAAAGGAGGGGAATAGGAGGTGATATGGATGATGACAAGCATTCTTGCTCACAAGTATTCAAGCTTTCTAGCTAGTCTTCTTTTATAAATTCAAAAATAATAATAGAGATCTAAACCTCTATCAAAATTGCTTTTAAGGCAAAGTATCATTACTCTACCAAAATTGCTCCAACCATCAACCATCAACCATTTAGTAAACAATAGGTATATTTATACTTCATTTTTATTATTTTGGTTTCTAACCTCTCTTCCCCATCAGACCTTTCCACAACTATCTTCCAACCTCCCATTTCTAACTAAACCCTTAAATAGACCCTTACCTGATCATTGATCTAGTCTATAACTCCTTTTTTGAACACCTCCATAAATCCATAGGCAACCAATGATGGTTAGCACAACCACTGATGGTCACTTACAACCATTGATGGTTAACTTAATTACTGACGGTCACCTTGATTACTGATGGTTACTGTGGTAAGAAATAATAGCAAGTTATTTCTACCCCCTTACCCCCAACCAAATCTGAATATCTATGTCCTTTCTTGATCATAGACCCCTACCTAATTTTTTAAACATGACTTGATCCATTTTAGCACTAGTATTGACCTATTATGGCTATATTTAGTTATTTTCTCTAGCAAGCATTCATTTTCTTCTGGTATTTCATTTCAGTCACTTTTTGTTATTTGATGCAAGTATTTTCCTTTTATCTCTTTCAACTTAATTGTTATCAAAGAGTGGATTGATATCCTTTTAGCAAGCTCACGCTTCTTAGATCTACCTCACGCTAGGCAATCCACCTAATTATCTTGCTAACAACCCATTTTTTTAGTTCTTTCTTATCTATAGGTTATTCCTTCCAAGATAAAGAGAAACTCTCCACATTCATCTGGATTACATGCTCATCAATAAATATGTTCTTATACCACACACTTATTACTAGTTTCTTATCTTCTTCCTTAATTAAGAAATATAGTAGAAATTAAGAGAAACATCAGGATAAGAATCACCTTTAGATTGGAATTTTTGTGTGATCATAATATTCAAGTTTATTTCAACTGTTGGTGTAATAAATCAATTTTGGCTATCATTTCAACATGGAAGTGATGATAATGGAGTGTCTACATCATATTTCCCAAACTTGAACATACAAGATATAAAGTGATCCATGTCAAAATCACTCCCCATTATATGTATTGAAGTACTTGAAATTTTAGATACCACATGGTAATATGTCCATCATTCCTACCAACCATTTTAAAACTATCAAAGTTAGATCTTATTCACCTATATGCAAATTGTTTTCCACATTTTTCTTGCTATCTTGAGATCCTTTATCTACAACCATTTCCTTTGGAAATCATTGTATAATACCCATCAAGCATATTTATCAAATTACAATAAATTTTATTAGAAATGGTTAAATACCGATGTGTTAAAATGGTCAAAAGTTAAAAAGATATTTAATCAAACAGATTACAATTTGATTGAATTTATTTATAACATACATTTTATTTTGATACGATGCATTTGATACTCTCTTCCCTCATATCAAAAAGAGGGAATAAATTAGGATTATTACAAATAATAATCCAATACAAATGATATTTTGGTATATTATGTAGGGTTAATAATAGCTCAAATTATCCACATACTGCATATTTATAATAGATTATACATACAAGTACAAATGTCAAGGGTATATGACATGCAAGTTCACTCAATCAGATCAAAGGAAGAATACATATTTCAAAGAATCAAAGTAATTCAAAATTTATATCAAAAAACTAAAAAGTTATATCAAAGACAAAATATAGATTTCAAGTATTTAAATAAAGTAAAAAAAAGATTGTAATTACAAGATATAATTTTTCAAGATTTAAATTTATTAATAAATTAGATACATGACAAATATTGACACATGGGTATAAATTATGGGAACACATGATGTGCATATTCACTCTACATGAAATCAAGTAAAAATTTATACATGCTTAGATGCATATGAAAAATAATTACAAAATAAAAAATTATAGGTTTCACAAATAATTACAATCGAACATATAGATGCATGACATTTTATATCATTTGACATAGATTGATAAATCATAATACTTGTTCATGCACATTTTAAAAGTTAAAAATGCATGATATTGGTTCATGATCATATGTACTATAGTAAAATTTATAAATTCAAAGCCAAATGGTTGTTATTTCAATTCAAATCTATTAGCATTGAGGTCAAGATGGGGAAATGAATATTATTTGTTCTCTTTTGTTCATGCAAATAGAATCTAAATCTATCTACGCTGTTGTGATTTGAACTATTATGGATAATATACATCTAAGTCTAATCGAACTTAATGGACTTGGTATTAGTTATAGAGAACCCATTGTGTGGTTCCATCTTCTTTTCTAGGTGATGTAATTTTGAGTATAATGATCGAGTATAATGACACTCAATGACATTGTCATCACTTATAGCAACCTGATCGTGGTTACAACTTATTATGGATAAGTATATTGGGTATTTATGCTTATATATGAGAGTTGAAGCATATATATTTCTAATTCATAGGCTTGATTATCTATTCAAATTGATACTTGATCATTCTCAATTCATCAACGATTCAAATCTAGAAATGTTTACCCAAGTGCTTCTGCAAGGGGATACATTTTGTTCAAATTCTTATCTTGGGATGAAAGATCATAATACCTGAGGGATTGCTAATTTTCCTAGCCAAAAAAATAGTAGAACTAAAATCATCATTTCTTCACTCTCCACAACATAAAATCTCTATACATGAGACATAATAATGCATGCATACATGTGTAATCTTTTCTCAATCCTTACCTTTCATTGTAAAATTCATATTTTTGGATTTCATATTTCATATTTTTGGATTTCATATATGGAAATTGATTACTATATATGTTATTTTAGGTTTTTCTATTAAGTATCATGCATAATCAAAATTATGACCTAGAGACAAAGTGTGTCATACGCACTCATGTATTATTCTCTTTTTTAATCTATAAATATCATTACTAGAATAAAGGGGAAATGTAGACACCCAAATTAGGTATAGGCCCATATTTAATGCCATTTATTGAAACTTTAGACATATAATATTGACGATGAATAAAATCTCTTGGAACATTTGTTTTGGTATTCTCTCTATATTTCATGTTTTTTCATGTGTTGTTCATTTTTTCAAATTTGTAATGGTGATTCTAAATTTTGGTTTTTTATCTTTCTTTGTGATTTTTTGAAAGTCTAGGCTCAAAAACCTTTCTATGAGGAGAAAACTTATCAAAGCATCATTTTTAGAGTTTATTTAGGATAATGTTTCATTTGAATCATATTTTTATTCATTGGGTCTTTTTGGGTTGGCTTTTATGTGCCAATAGGCCTCAAAAGTTGAATTCCAAACCTCTATAAATATAAATATAATCTAAAGAATTTAGGATGGACCTCCACACTCTAAAAAGATATAAACATATTTACATGTCAAATATATAGAATTTTTGAAGCTATATTAAAATTTTACAAAGGCTAAATTAAAATTTACATGCTTATGCCAAGGGTAAAATAGGATAAAGAGCATCTAGATTTGTATTCAAGATTTCACACATATATGTTAGTGTAATAACTAAATTTGATTTATATCCCTCTTTAGATTATTAAAAATCTAGTACAATGCTTGTCCATTCAATGAGAATTGACCAAGGTCAATCTAACTCAATCCATTTTTCCCAACACCCCCTCATTTGATATAAATTTGGTTTGCATGTAGAAAATTAGGGGTTTTCATTGAAGGTATTTCCACATGAAATTTTAGTTCTAGAATAACATGAACCATCTTGGTCAACACATGAATATGTGGTGAAATAATCATAATTTATTCATATTCAAATCTTGCAAGTCCATACTCAAAGGATGAGGCCGACCTGTGCTATTGACTAGAAAGAGTGGACATGTCCATGAACATATTTAGATTTTATTCATAATTAGAGTTGTCATAATTATGTAATAATTTTATTTTCACTATCAGACATAAATCATAGTCAACACATATAAATTGAAGGTCAGAGGACATAGCCAACTTGTGTTGTTATGTAGGGAGCATGGACCTATCCAAAGACATTTTAAGATTGTGCCTTTAATCCTTAACCATCATAGTCTTGCCTTATTATAATTTAAACCATAAAAAATTAGTAATAATCAATAGAAAAATTAGATCTAAATCAAATAAAATTCTTACTAGTTTCCAAAAATAATGTATTTCCATATTTAACATGTTACAATCAAAATTTATTGGTAAATTATACATATTTAACATTTTGATTTATTCAATAGTTTTACGCTTATTAGGTTCACATAATAAAAAATAAGGTGAAAATAGTTTCAATTCAAAATTAAAATTAAAACACTTGGAAAAACATCAATCATCTACATATCATGCCCACTATGACTGGTTTATTTATTAGATATTTCAAGGGCTCATGATCTATGTAGAACACACATGGAGCAACTAGGAGGTAGTGTCTAAAGTTTTATAAGACACATACCACCACCAATTCCTTTTTTCCTATGTTTAAATAATTATTTATGATATCAAAAAAATCATAATTGTAAATTAAATAGGGTGGTCCATGTGTCCTCTTGGTTGTGTTGATACCACTCTTCTAATTATCCCTAATGCCTCAACATGCACATGAAAGGGTATTTTATAGTTTTGAAAGACCAAAATGTGGGAATTATAAATTTTGTTATTCAAAGTATCAAATGAATCTTGACATTTTGACATTCATTCTATTACTTAGTTGTTTTAATTCTTTGACAATTGTTTTATGGGTGCACTCACTATCATATAATTTCTTATGAATTTGTAGTGATATCTGGTATAACTCAATAAATTTATTACATCCTTTTGAACTATTAGTGATGGTAGATTGATAATTTTTTTAGTTCTTATATGATCCACCATTAAACCTTATTTACATATTATATGGCCTAGAAGTGGCCCAAATAATGTCAAAAAGACACATTTATTTATATTTAATAAGATATTGAGCCATCTACATCTCTCAAACATCAGTCTTAGTGGTTGCACATGATATTTCAAAAGTTAATATAATTTCTAGTCATATAAATATACCTCTAAGAACTCATGGATGAACTCCCACAAATATTAACCATTATGTTGTTCAATACAATTGATGCATTATTTAAACCAAATGTTATCATTGTATACATGAATTATCCCTATTTTGTTGCAAATATTATTTTTTGGTCTATTTTCTAGTGATATTCTCACCTAGAGATATCTGGATAAACCACCAATGCAAGAGTAAATTTTCATAATTAATACATTCTATAATTCCTCTTTATTCAAGGTTGTAGGGAATAAGTAATGAACACATGCTTTGTTTAGTTCCTAGTAGTCAACAAAAGTAATTATCTTGCATGTTTTACTTTTTTGTATCAATTTAGGACTTATCCATTCTGAGTCTTCCATTGGGATGATGATGGCATTAGTTATATTTTTATCTAATTTCTTGATAAAATTTGTTTTCACATTTAGATTAAGGTGGCATGGTCTCTTTTTGATTGGTTCACAAATTATTTAATATAGATCTTCATTGTTATATCTTTTTCCTTTATTTCCTTCAATTTTTTGAAGGTTATAGGGAATAAGTATTAGTATTCCCTTATTAGTTCCATCATTTTTTAAATTTATTCCTCTGTGCAATAGTTCCCTATACTATTAAAATTTTGATCTCCTTCTATTGCTATGTTTTCTTCTCTTATTTTGAGTAGTTGATATAAGTATTGAGTTTTATCTTCATTGGTATCAATAAGCTCTCTTTCCCCTTCTTCTATTTCCACTTTTAATGTTTTTGGTCATTTATAAACCAATTATATATATATATATATATATATATATATATATAAATGTTATTCATTAATTTCTTTATTCATGGTGATGTATCCAATTGGATATATATATATATATATATATATATATATATATATATATATATATAAATGTTATTCATTAATTTCTTTATTCATGGTGATGTATCCAATTGGATATCATCATCGATACTCCTTAATCCATTTGTTTATATTTTGTCTTGCTAAATCAAGATATTATGGTATCTTCAAGCATGAAAATAAATGATATAATATTTTTCAAATCATGACTCATATTTGTATCTAGATCCTATAAATTAAAGTTTATAATAAAATAATTTTTATTTCCTCCAAATTCTTGTTCCTTTCTATAGCTCCGAATGTATATACCATGCTCTCAAGAATGGCTCCAAGGTTTAGTAGGAATGTTATATCAAAAATATTCTAATTTTTATTTCTCCATTTTTATTCCTATGTCTTTCATAATTTAGAATATGTAGCTTTGGGAAATATTTCCCTATATATTTCATGATCTCACAAAAATATCCTTCCCTTTTTATGTACAATGTTTTCAACATATTTAGAAAGGTTTTCTTATTTAATAAGTTTTATTTATGTGTTCCCCACCACCTTTAGAAATATTGATGAATAAAGTGTCATCAGTGGCTTTCATTTGTATGTATTCTTAATGGAATAATCTTATCATTTGTTCAAGATAATCCACCACATTACCTCTTCCACTTAAATTTGGTAAAATTAGAATGTGAAGCTCCTCTTTTGATTGTGAAAATTATTATAGTGTGAAATATCTTTCCTTGGATTATAATGTCTCCTAAGAATGATCTTGGTATTTTATCATAGATAGGTGCTTTTACACCCTTCCTTTTTTGTCTCACCATATAGCCATGCATTAATATCCTCATTTGATTTAGTTTATAATTTTTCACTTTCAAGAAATATTTCACCTTACTCATTAGGTATGTAATTCTCATTTATGTCAATGTATTTATTTATCTCATATACTCCAAGTAACTCATATTAATGACTTTCATCTTCATCTGACCATAGTTTATTAGTCTAGGTTGTCACCATGTTTGTTTCTGATGATAAATGTGCTATTAAGATGTTTATTTTGAATGTGAAATCTTCATCATTAGAGTTAAAGTTTACATTGTAAGCAAAAAACCATTCAATATTTAGTAATGAAATATATCTAATATTTTCCTCATATGTATATATTACTTCAAACTCAACATTTCTTTTGATTCCCAATAAATTTCTTTTTACTCCCATTAACAACCCAATAAGTGATCTTGGTGTACGATCTACCTTGGTGATTCCATAGGTTGACATATGTAGTTTTGTTTTACATAAAAACTCCCAAGTACTCGTATATAATACATTTATTTTTTATTTTGGGTCTTGTAGTGCATTTCACACCTCTTGACCATTTATCTTTACATGAATTAGGATGGATATCTTCTTCCATTCATGGGTTTTTAAAATGAATTTTAATTTGATTTTATTTTCCATTTCCACTCTTTTGATTCCATGCTCTCTCTAGTATTTATTCCAATACTTTCAAAATTACATTAATTTCTCAAATAGTGCTTGCGGTTCTCACCAACTTCAACATTTGTTTAAAAAATGTGACCTCTTCCTAATCAAAATATTCTATTTTATTTTTGTCCTTATATTTTTATTCTTATATTATACTCTTTATTTTATCAACTGTCACATCATTTTTGTTGTGTTCTCAGGTAATGAACATCACTATCCTCCTTTGATTATTTTTTGCACTCAGTTACCTTCCCCTTACATTTGGTTGTCTTGGTTCCTCTTTAGGTGGTTACCACCACTTGTAGTTTTTATTATTCAATTCTTTTCTCTATATTTTTATGTTTATCGGTCTCCTTATTCTCTTTTATTGTTGCATGGCATTTTTATCTTGTGACATATTCTAGATTTATGGAACATTCAGATTCTTCCACTATTTTTAAATTCTCCATTGGTTTTCACAGTTTTTGGAATTTTAATATAGGTTCAAATTTCTACATAAATTTTATAAAATATTTTACTCCTTTTTATATAGGACCTCTTAAAGGTATTTTTTTTTTTGTTCCCCCATTTTTTTAATATTGTGTATATTTTGAGCATGAAAATGAATCATGCATCCCCTTCTCAAGGTAAACTTTGCATTCTATCTATAATTATGTATTATAATTCTTTACTATGTATCTAATATGTCCACATTTTTCGCATACAAGTGGTGCCCTATCTTGGTTATATCCTTGCCATCCTTGATATCCTCCCCTAAAATTGACATAGAATCCTCTTTGGTTACCTCCTTGACCTCCACCCCTATATCCCCATTTATTATTATTGTTATAGTACTAATTTGGCCAGGGTTGGTAGGCTGCAAAGGTTTTCAGGGTTGGATTTTGTATTGTGGGTATTGTTGGTATCCCACATGTTATGGTTGTGGCATGAAAATGTTTTGTGCTTGTGGTAGGATTTATTATGCCACCAATGTTATTCGTCTCATTTCCTTTAGATAAATGATGACATATTTTTTGAGACAACTAAGATTGTAATGGATGAATGAGACACAAAATAAAGTATATTAATTAGCTTATTTGTGGCATAAATTTCATTTATGGACACATATTTTAGGCATGTTGATCATGGATTCTACATGTACCATGATGAATAATTTCCTTATATGTTGGTTGTTGAATTGATGGTGTCATATGTGAGTATATTTAATTACTAAAAAACTATTGTATGGTTTAAGACACACTTGTAATATTAATTGTAATATAATTCATGAATAATCACTAATTGATACACAATTATCCACAAACTATTATCGTAGAAGATTATCAATTAAGTTATTGAATTAATTTACTTCCACTTTAAATAATAACGTCTTATCTTAAGAAGAAATTTTATACAAGCTATCCACTCTCTAATCTTATCAATAGCCTATTTTTTAAATATATATAATAGCATAAATAGGTAATTTTTGAGGTATTCATTGTGGAAGAGAGTTTTTTTTATATTGGAAATTTAGTCAAGAGCCTTTTAATCTAAAGAGGCAGTCATGCTCATGTGGTAAATATGTGTATTATTTTTATTTAAAGATTTCATTGATTTATATTTTTGTATGTATTGTGGGTGTATTTATTATTGTATCTAACATTATTTTGGACCATATCAAGATAGTTTAATATGGCATCATATTTATAAAAGCTTCACCTCATTTTTCATGCAGGTTTAGTTTCCAGATATGTATTTTCTTTTGAGTTTTAAGCCTAGATTTTAGTATCCTACTAAAAATTCTCAACCTTATTATCTCACCTCACCCTTAGGGGTATTGGTTGATCATAAATTGGTGAATTGAGTATGGTAGAAAAGGTATACAAAAAATTAAACTTTATTGCTTGATCTAAAAACTTCTAAGATGGTAGTTCTTAGCCTCTATAAAAAATTATTTCTATGTCAAGTGTTGATTTGACCTTTGTGCAAATTTTTTGGGTAGGCCACCCTGGGAATCATGGAAAAGGGTCCTCATTTTTAAATACATTTTCACTAGATGGTAAGCCTTTATATAAAACTTTCCTTCTACATCAAATGTTGATTCGACCTTTGTATGATAGTTTTGGGTTGCCTTGGGATTCATGTAAAAATATAAGTTCTCTATTTGACCTAAACATTTATTAGAAAATATATATTAACATATAAAATAAAAATTTCTTCTATTTCATGTATTTTTAGTGTTTTAGTGTCATCAAAATTTTTGCCAAAAATAAAAGGTTTTTTAAATCGAGCTAATTTTTTACAAGAAGGTATATTATGTGTTTTTGAGCATTTTTGTCTTTTGTCAAGATTTATGAATCACTACTATTTTTTTATGATATTCTAAGTTATTTATAAATTTCTTATTTTTTTAGTAGAACCCCCTTAGGTTCAAACTGTGTCCTGGTAGTTGGAAAACTCATAAGAGCTATCACCCTAGGAAAAACAATAATTAGTTTTATCTTATTCATGGTGTGAGGTGTAATACCATTTTAATCAAGCCATCATAAAAAAATGTATATGTATTTGTTTCCATGTAAATAATTGTATATAGGAAGTATATGTGATTTTTTTGCCAATAGGAAGCCCATCAATTGTTTAATTCAGTAGTGTACCAATAATTGATTACCTTAAAAAAATTACTCTATTAATACCTAAAAGATGAGATAGTGAAAATAAAAGAATGGTGAAAACCCTTATGGTCAGTGCTCTTTGTGTTGTGTTCACTATTTACACATAGGATTAGTATATTAGATAGCCTACAGATAAAACACACCTAGATTAGTAATTCTAGAGAAATCTAGGTTATAATTGGAAGTTTTGCACACTATTGCCATATCTCTATTTAGATCCAAAATTATTTTTCAATTATAGTATGAAAATACCTATTTAGATAAAAATATAGAATTATTATTTAGTTTTAATTTAGAAAACCTATTTTTAAATTCAATTTTTAACTAGAAAAGTGAAAGGGTAGTGTAAAGGGCAGGTTTGGCAGAAATAAAAAATATGAGATCCATTTTGATCCATTTGGATTTTTTTTACCTACAATAAGTTTTTGTGATAAATGATGGGAAAAATGTAATTATCATAGGTTCAAACTAATTTAGATGGAAATGATACATTAATGATGTGATCCTTAGCAAGGGTCTCTACCACATTTCAATGAATGAAGAAGCACCTTTAGATCTTATCAAATAATAAAAATGGAAAAAATATTTTGATAAAGCCAGAGGCATCCTTGGTCAATGAGTATCCATTAAAATGAAGTTTCATTTTTAGAGCATCATGATACTATTGGCCATTTTGACCCACATACCAAGCTTCTACCTAAATGGATGTGCTAAACAGAGTTTTGGATGAAATGAGTGGTCTAAAGATCACATGTACCTTACAAATATTTTGAAACGCTTTAAGTAAAATTAAAGTGTAGTTTGTCAAATTTTGAGGAAATAGGTTCTCATGGTGATCATGGCCTTCATGGACATAAAGCAAGTTTCACAAGTCTCAAAAAATCATTTTGAGCATTGAAATTTCTTGCACAAGCATAGAAGAGATAAAACATCATCAACACATCATGCAAAAAGAAATGGGTCAACCTAATTACACATTTAATAAATTCACCTAAGGAGCCTTTTAGGCCAAAAGATTGCATGGACATGAAGTTCTTCATGCCAATATCATCCTCTGTAAATTTCATGACTTGATGAGCTTGCTATCTCAAGTTACAAGCATTTAAAGTTGAACCAAAAATCTCAGATGGGCATGTAGAAGCTTTGGAAAATAGTCATTTAAATTAAAATGTACCAAGTGTTGACCAAATTTGACTTTTAGGTCAAATTGGGGCACCCCTAGGTAAAAAAATTGACTTTTAGACATTTTAGGGGTCTAATATAGATGTCACAAGGTGTTTTCTAGGTTAATTAATGCCAATTGATGTTATACTAGCCTTGGTCCTTACTCATTTTAGTCATTTCAATTTTTGGGTCATTTTGAGGTTAAAAAGGTGCATTTAATGACTTATATGAATTTATTAGGAAGTGTGAAGGTTCCAAAACATGATGCCACATCCCATGTGTCCTTATAGGTCTTAATTAATTGACATAACTAAACAGTGGTAGGTTCATCAAGAGAAAAGGTAGTTTTCTTGAGAAATAAGCATAAAATAGCACTTGTACAACTCATTGGGAAGTGTGTTATGTACCTAGGGATATGATATATGGGTTGATGGAGATGCCGACATGTGGCACACATCCCCTTAGTTAGTTATATGGGTACAATATATTAGGATAATAGAGTACCTTGTGGAAGTAGTACATTGGGTAATGGTCGGCCTACATTAGATTAGGAGGTTACCCATCCATGGGTTATATATATATATATATATATATATATATATATATATAGGAGATGAATATCATGGTAAATATATTAAGTAAGCATTGAGTCTTCTATTGTAAGAGGATATTGGAGGTTGTCCCCCTCGAAGAGACATTGTGGAGTTATTCCTTCTTAAAAGAGTATTATATGGTGTTTCCCTACCTTAAGGGTATTTTTACATATATTGAATATAAAGATCATAACAAGTGGTATCAGAGCTTCGATTTGGACAATTTGTGGAGTGAAACCTTAGTTTTTTTGAATCATCAATAACTTTTGATTGGTTGTGAATTTTTCCACAAATGTTTTACTAGATATGGATAATATTTCAAATAACTTACAGTAAAAAACTAGAGATTTTTTGATTTGTTTTGAGGGAGTTATGGCTATTTTAGGGTTTATAATAATTTCACTATATCTTTTGAAATATAGGGAATTTGGTTTCAAAATTTCTACTAGAGATGTAAGAAGACATAAGAGAAGTACAGTTAAAAATTCAGAATTTTTTGAGTTGTTTAGAGTGACGTTTTATGATTTTATGGATCAGTTTTGACATTTTAGGGTTTCATGAACCTTAATTTTTTTTGTGGATCATGGAGTTGCAAAATTTTTCAGGGGAAGATGATATTGATGCTAGAGAATGGTGGATCCTTTTGGATAATAATTTTAGAGAAACTTTTGGGCAAAGATGATTACTTCCTTTTTTGTTTGGGCCTGCACTACATTGGTTTGATCAATTGAGCTGTACATAAAGGTTTTCTTCATGGAATGAAGTGAAACAGATCTTTTTAGACCGTTGGGATATAAAACAAGAAGTAGAAAAAGAAGAAGTAGTAGAAGAAGAAGAAATAGAAAAAGAAGAAGAAGAAATAGAAGAATCAGTAGAAGAATGGATGCATTCAAAAGAAAAGGGTTATTGTGTCCATAAACCCTACCAGTAAGTATAACTTTATCAACATGAATGTGTCCAAGCATCTACATGTTCAAGCAATGAATATCAAAGAGGTTCAAGTAGATGGTAAGAATATTTCAATATTTTAAGATCTAAAGCTCATAATGGAAAAATGTGTTTTGTATTCAAATTTTTATGCTTTGGATATGGATGATGTGGATATAGTTCTTAGATATCCATGGTTAGAGACTTTGGGAACAATGAATATTAATGTTCAAAAAAAGTTCATGAAGTTTTGGTATAAGAAAAAGAAGATCACTTTACAAGATATCATAGTGAAAAAGGCACCAATAACAATCTAGGTAGATCGTGAGGATGAGATGGAAACAGGTGATGTAGAACATGATGAAGATTTAGATGATATAGATAAAGACACACTAAAAATGAGAACTTCATCTACTCAAGAGACAAAGAAGGAAAATGTGGAAGAGGTAGCAGTAAAGGTGGATAAGGTCAAAGTATTGGAAAAGGTTGAGGTATATAGACACCCACATCATCATGAGAGGAAACAATCATGGAACCAAGTGAGGAAGTGTCATAATAATAATCATTTTATCTATACAAGGAATACAATTTCCAATCATTATGTATATGTATGGAATCCAAAGAAAAAATACTATGGCACATGGAATGAATGGGGGAATCATTATGACTATGCATGGAAGAATACCTACTATGGTCATGGTTGGAATCAGATAAGAGCAGTGAAATATGGTACATGGAACAAAAAGAGGAGTAATTATGCTGGGACACCAAATCAATATAATTATGATCATGAATGAAATTAGAGGAGCACAAGGGAATTTGGAAACAAGCTTGGAGAGCTATCACCTACCAAGATCACATTTAGATGGCTAGATGATCGAGATTGGAGACAAGTGTGTAATGATTTGAAGCACATTCATTATTTAGTTTCTTCCTATGTTTTAGGGATGAAACATGTCAAAGAGGGAAGTAATGTTATGTACCTAGGGATATGATATATGGGTTGATGGAGATGCCGACATGTGGCACACATCCCCTTAGTTAGTTATATGGGTACAATATATTCGGATAATAGAGTAACTTGTGGAAGTGGTACATTAGGTAATGGTTGGCCTACATTGGATTAGGAGGTTACCCATCCATGGGTTAGATAGATGTATATATATAGGAGATGAATATCATGGTAAATATATCAAGTAAGCATTGAGTCTTCTATTGTCAAAGGATATTGGAGGTTGTCCCCTCGAAGAGACATTGTGGAGTTATTCCTTCCTAAAGGAGTATTATATGGTGTTTCCCTACCTTAAGGGTATTTTTACATAAATTAAATATAAAGATCATTAAAAAGTGTGCCACATGGGTTATGATCATGGAATGTATATTCAACTTCCCCAAGCTTAGTTCCATGTTTGGTTTCATCTAAAAGTGCCATTTTTGGCCCAAAACCATTCTCCTCCTTTTTCACCCTTCTTGGTAAACAAAAGTAGTCTTCAGGTTTTTACTCAATATGGATAGCTCAGAATATTTTAGCTCAAAAAACTTGGGGAGGTTGTAGTACACCCATATAATTATATTGAATAATGGTGGCCTGTAATTCATGAACCATCCTCATGAAGATGACTATTCTATTTTTGTCTACTTATCTATGCACCCTGTAGGTTTTGCTCTTATTTGGGCAGGTCCATATAATTAAATTGATAATATTTGTTAAAGATGATTTTAAATATTTTATATCATGTTTTCCATTATTTTTTTCATATTAGGAGTTGATTTGATGAGCTAACCAACTCAATATGCAAGGAGGAGTGGAGGGGAGTAGTAGTCATTTCTTCCAATTACTAGTGTTTTATCCTATGTTAAAGTTTAAAAATGAAGTGAATTGATGAATGCTTATTCATAAATGTTTTTTATTAATATTAAACTCCAAATCCAACTTAAAAATCCATTTTATAAGCTAATAGAGTAAGTAAATGTATAAAATAGCCATCTACAAGACTTGTACGACTTGCCATCCATTGGAGGAGCATGAAAAACATGTTTGAACATTATGTGATCTTTGAAGAGTCAAAACATACTTGGTGATAATATTTAAAAGGGTTGAAGTCTGATGGATAAAATAGATATGCAATAAATGGTCTTGGAGAAAGCTTGTGACATTTTTGGACAATTTCCCAAATTTGTCAAAATAGAGGTTCAGGCCCTTTTTTGGATGTCCTTATACATGATTTCATTGAGTTCCAGGGCCTCCAAGTTCATTTTTATTAAATATATCACATAATCCTATCATATTAAAAATAAGGGAAGTTATTGAGTTAGAGAGGTTGGTTTTCTTAAGCCCTCAAGTTGCTCTTCAAGACACTGAAATCACTTAGTGTTATCTACAACCATGTGAGTCAAGTTCAACTCCTAAACCAATGAAATGATTTAAAATGAATAATAATAGGGTGGGATGGTCCAATTTAAATAATAAGAATGTAATTTCTATGGAAATCATCAAAGAAGAACACAAAAAGGGTATTTTGCATTCACTAAGGTGTAATAGTTTGTACATAGGCCTAATGTTTCTATAACTACCCCAAGGCTTAAACAAGAGAAAGTGTTTACTTTGAAAGGTATGAGGATAATGACATGATTAATAGGTCTTAGAGAGATATTATTATTATCAAGGTTTCAAAAATTCTTATATAATAGAGCATGATCAAATTTTAGGTTGAATTGGCTTGCAAGGACATAAATGAACATATATAACCACTATCTCCTTCAAAGCCTAACCTAATATTGTAAGACTAGATCTTTTTTCCATGATTAGTATAGGTTCTAATAGTTAAAGAGACCATTTATGACCTAAAAATTCATCTAGATGATATTATATGCTATTACTTACCCTCAAAATGTACCAAGTGTTGACCAAATTTGACTTTTAGGTCAAATTGGGGCACCCCTAGGTAAAAAAATTGACTTTTAGACATTTTAGGGGTCTAATATAGATGTCACAAGGTGTTTTCTAGGTTAATTAATGCCAATTGATGTTATACTAGCCTTGGTCCTTACTCATTTTAGTCATTTCAATTTTTGGGTCATTTTGAGGTTAAAAAGGTGCATTTAATGACTTATATGAATTTATTAGGAAGTGTGAAGGTTCCAAAACATGATGCCACATCCCATGTGTCCTTATAGGTCTTAATTAATTGACATAACTAAACAGTGGTAGGTTCATCAAGAGAAAAGGTAGTTTTCTTGAGAAATAAGCATAAAATAGCACTTGTACAACTCATTGGGAAGTGTGTTATGTACCTAGGGATATGATATATGGGTTGATGGAGATGCCGACATGTGGCACACATCCCCTTAGTTAGTTATATGGGTACAATATATTAGGATAATAGAGTACCTTGTGGAAGTAGTACATTGGGTAATGGTCGGCCTACATTAGATTAGGAGGTTACCCATCCATGGGTTATATATATATATATATATATATATATATATATATATATATATATATATATATATATATATATATATAGGAGATGAATATCATGGTAAATATATTAAGTAAGCATTGAGTCTTCTATTGTAAGAGGATATTGGAGGTTGTCCCCCTCGAAGAGACATTGTGGAGTTATTCCTTCTTAAAAGAGTATTATATGGTGTTTCCCTACCTTAAGGGTATTTTTACATATATTGAATATAAAGATCATAACAAGTGGTATCAGAGCTTCGATTTGGACAATTTGTGGAGTGAAACCTTAGTTTTTTTGAATCATCAATAACTTTTGATTGGTTGTGAATTTTTCAACAAATGTTTTACTAGATATGGATAATATTTCAAATAACTTACAGTAAAAAACTAGAGATTTTTTGATTTGTTTTGAGGGAGTTATGGCTATTTTAGGGTTTATAATAATTTCACTATATCTTTTGAAATATAGGGAATTTGGTTTCAAAATTTCTACTAGAGATGTAAGAAGACATAAGAGAAGTACAGTTAAAAATTCAGAATTTTTTGAGTTGTTTAGAGTGACGTTTTATGATTTTATGGATCAGTTTTGACATTTTAGGGTTTCATGAACCTTAATTTTTTTTGTGGATCATGGAGTTGCAAAATTTTTCAGGGGAAGATGATATTGATGCTAGAGAATGGTGGATCCTTTTGGATAATAATTTTAGAGAAACTTTTGGGCAAAGATGATTACTTCCTTTTTTGTTTGGGCCTGCACTACATTGGTTTGATCAATTGAGCTGTACATAAAGGTTTTCTTCATGGAATGAAGTGAAACAGATCTTTTTAGACCGTTGGGATATAAAACAAGAAGTAGAAAAAGAAGAAGTAGTAGAAGAAGAAGAAATAGAAAAAGAAGAAGAAGAAATAGAAGAATCAGTAGAAGAATGGATGCATTCAAAAGAAAAGGGTTATTGTGTCCATAAACCCTACCAGTAAGTATAACTTTATCAACATGAATGTGTCCAAGCATCTACATGTTCAAGCAATGAATATCAAAGAGGTTCAAGTAGATGGTAAGAATATTTCAATATTTTAAGATCTAAAGCTCATAATGGAAAAATGTGTTTTGTATTCAAATTTTTATGCTTTGGATATGGATGATGTGGATATAGTTCTTAGATATCCATGGTTAGAGACTTTGGGAACAATGAATATTAATGTTCAAAAAAAGTTCATGAAGTTTTGGTATAAGAAAAAGAAGATCACTTTACAAGATATCATAGTGAAAAAGGCACCAATAACAATCTAGGTAGATCGTGAGGATGAGATGGAAACAGGTGATGTAGAACATGATGAAGATTTAGATGATATAGATAAAGACACACTAAAAATGAGAACTTCATCTACTCAAGAGACAAAGAAGGAAAATGTGGAAGAGGTAGCAGTAAAGGTGGATAAGGTCAAAGTATTGGAAAAGGTTGAGGTATATAGACACCCACATCATCATGAGAGGAAACAATCATGGAACCAAGTGAGGAAGTGTCATAATAATAATCATTTTATCTATACAAGGAATACAATTTCCAATCATTATGTATATGTATGGAATCCAAAGAAAAAATACTATGGCACATGGAATGAATGGGGGAATCATTATGACTATGCATGGAAGAATACCTACTATGGTCATGGTTGGAATCAGATAAGAGCAGTGAAATATGGTACATGGAACAAAAAGAGGAGTAATTATGCTGGGACACCAAATCAATATAATTATGATCATGAATGAAATTAGAGGAGCACAAGGGAATTTGGAAACAAGCTTGGAGAGCTATCACCTACCAAGATCACATTTAGATGGCTAGATGATCGAGATTGGAGACAAGTGTGTAATGATTTGAAGCACATTCATTATTTAGTTTCTTCCTATGTTTTAGGGATGAAACATGTCAAAGAGGGAAGTAATGTTATGTACCTAGGGATATGATATATGGGTTGATGGAGATGCCGACATGTGGCACACATCCCCTTAGTTAGTTATATGGGTACAATATATTCGGATAATAGAGTAACTTGTGGAAGTGGTACATTAGGTAATGGTTGGCCTACATTGGATTAGGAGGTTACCCATCCATGGGTTAGATAGATGTATATATATAGGAGATGAATATCATGGTAAATATATCAAGTAAGCATTGAGTCTTCTATTGTCAAAGGATATTGGAGGTTGTCCCCTCGAAGAGACATTGTGGAGTTATTCCTTCCTAAAGGAGTATTATATGGTGTTTCCCTACCTTAAGGGTATTTTTACATAAATTAAATATAAAGATCATTAAAAAGTGTGCCACATGGGTTATGATCATGGAATGTATATTCAACTTCCCCAAGCTTAGTTCCATGTTTGGTTTCATCTAAAAGTGCCATTTTTGGCCCAAAACCATTCTCCTCCTTTTTCACCCTTCTTGGTAAACAAAAGTAGTCTTCAGGTTTTTACTCAATATGGATAGCTCAGAATATTTTAGCTCAAAAAACTTGGGGAGGTTGTAGTACACCCATATAATTATATTGAATAATGGTGGCCTGTAATTCATGAACCATCCTCATGAAGATGACTATTCTATTTTTGTCTACTTATCTATGCACCCTGTAGGTTTTGCTCTTATTTGGGCAGGTCCATATAATTAAATTGATAATATTTGTTAAAGATGATTTTAAATATTTTATATCATGTTTTCCATTATTTTTTTCATATTAGGAGTTGATTTGATGAGCTAACCAACTCAATATGCAAGGAGGAGTGGAGGGGAGTAGTAGTCATTTCTTCCAATTACTAGTGTTTTATCCTATGTTAAAGTTTAAAAATGAAGTGAATTGATGAATGCTTATTCATAAATGTTTTTTATTAATATTAAACTCCAAATCCAACTTAAAAATCCATTTTATAAGCTAATAGAGTAAGTAAATGTATAAAATAGCCATCTACAAGACTTGTACGACTTGCCATCCATTGGAGGAGCATGAAAAACATGTTTGAACATTATGTGATCTTTGAAGAGTCAAAACATACTTGGTGATAATATTTAAAAGGGTTGAAGTCTGATGGATAAAATAGATATGCAATAAATGGTCTTGGAGAAAGCTTGTGACATTTTTGGACAATTTCCCAAATTTGTCAAAATAGAGGTTCAGGCCCTTTTTTGGATGTCCTTATACATGATTTCATTGAGTTCCAGGGCCTCCAAGTTCATTTTTATTAAATATATCACATAATCCTATCATATTAAAAATAAGGGAAGTTATTGAGTTAGAGAGGTTGGTTTTCTTAAGCCCTCAAGTTGCTCTTCAAGACACTGAAATCACTTAGTGTTATCTACAACCATGTGAGTCAAGTTCAACTCCTAAACCAATGAAATGATTTAAAATGAATAATAATAGGGTGGGATGGTCCAATTTAAATAATAAGAATGTAATTTCTATGGAAATCATCAAAGAAGAACACAAAAAGGGTATTTTGCATTCACTAAGGTGTAATAGTTTGTACATAGGCCTAATGTTTCTATAACTACCCCAAGGCTTAAACAAGAGAAAGTGTTTACTTTGAAAGGTATGAGGATAATGACATGATTAATAGGTCTTAGAGAGATATTATTATTATCAAGGTTTCAAAAATCCTTATATAATAGAGCATGATCAAATTTTAGGTTGAATTGGCTTGCAAGGACATAAATGAACATATATAACCACTATCTCCTTCAAAGCCTAACCTAATATTGTAAGACTAGATCTTTTTTCCATGATTAGTATAGGTTCTAATAGTTAAAGAGACCATTTATGACCTAAAAATTCATCTAGATGATATTATATGCTATTACTTACCCTCACAATGCACCTACAAGTTTTGTTTACCTCATAAATGAAGCTTACAACCTGGCTGTAGGGTTGTCAAAGGGATGAGTTTAATATTTTTGGTTATAAATCATATTACAAGAATGAGAGGAGTGAGTATGGATATTTAATGGTGTGAAAAGTATAAATGAGGTCATAAATAAACCTTTAAGGGTCTAGGTCATATGATTTGTACCTACAGTCCATACAACAACCTCAATATTAACCTACAATAGAGTATAGAACAATGTTTCAAATTTGATGTCTAAGTGGTGTTTTGAGACTCTCAAGCTGAGTGAAAGTTCAAGAATGTATATTTTGAAATTTTTTGGTTCAATTTAGTATCTAAAACATCATAACCAATGCTTAGTTGAAGCTCACACACACCTAACATAGTCATTAAGGTAGGGTTTACAGTCAATTAAGGGAAAACTTAGTTGTGAGTTCAAGAGACATGTAAAGAGTATAAAGAAGTGGGAGTGATAAAAAACTATTGATCACCTTATTCATATCCCTGATCATGATCCAAAACTCAGAAATTCTAGTTGATAAATATCTCAATAGCATAGAAATAACACAGTAACAATGAATTCTCTGAGAAGAGATGTAGTATTACTCAAGATCGCAATACAAATATATGCTTATCTCTAGGAAGAGATGTTTTTCTTCACATTTCAGGTTACCTCTTCATTTATACACATTTTAAAAGCATGGGGAGGATGTGGAAGGTCACCAATCTTGAGGGAGATTAAGTGGTTCGACTTCCAAGATTTAAAACAATACAAAATTCGAGGAATTACTATTTTTAGAAACTTACTATTTTTAGACTGCACTATTAAAATTGAAATTTGAGGCACTTCCATTGGGTTTTCAAGGGTCAAACTTTATCGAGCAAAGATCTTTGCCATTTCACGATGTTTTCCTCATTCTTAGCTTTCCAACAGTTCAAACGACAAGTCAATTGGAGCTACGGTGCAAAAGTTTATGGTTCCCGAAAGTTCCATCATCAATTGGGGTGGAATTGTCAGCCAAATTGTCACCTAAATTTTTTCCTGGATCAGATCACCTTAATGATATATAAACATGATGAACAAGCATATATAGACTCTTTGGGACCCTAAGTACACCTACAACCATTATAAATGACTATGTTGGTAATGAGCAGTATGAGGTGATGTTTTTAAGGGTTAGTGTGTTTCAAAAATAAAGGGATGAAGATAATAATAGTTAAATTACTATGGATTATTCAATGAAGGATCAATTTTTTTTATTGAAGGCCTAGTTCATACAAAGCTCTACCTATAGGGGTATTTCCAAGCAGAAACATAGTCATACAAGAAACCCAATTTTGACTAAGTAGGGTATATAGAAAGGAACATGGAGATTTGAGGTGACAAGGTAATTTATATCACTTTAATAATAATATATATCAATATAATGGAACTATAATTATGTATTTTTATTAGAGAAGGAACTCAAACAAGCATAACAGAGTCCTTGTGAAATCCTACATACACAGTTTTCCTTTGAATGTTCTATTTTGGGTTTTTGGTCCTTTTGGAAGGTCAAATGACCTAATGAAAGGATGAATTTTGGTATGGGATATAATAAAAAATTAAAAAATTCCATCAAATTATCTTTTTCCTGAGATAATAGGGCAAGTACGCCCTATTTTGTCTTAGACAGGGGTACTTCCCCTTGAGCACAAACTAGTAGTTTTGGTGAAGGATAACAAATGGATGGTCTTAGGAGATGTTTAAACATAAAAAAGAGCTGTGTTAATTTATATAACACCCAATAAATTTTTTATAACAACTCATAAGAGTATGGATCTTGACAGGATGGTCTAAACCCTTGGAGTTGTAGTCAGGCCTAAAGGTAAGGCTGAGGCCTAGTGCTAGATGAGGGGGTCATTTTCACTTATAAAATTTTATATGACTTATATTATATTGTATAATGATTATAGGATCATGTTAGAAGTCAAAAATATTTTTAGAGGCAAGGAAAAATTTAAAGGGTCATTTTAAGCTCTAAAGTGTAAACAAGCATACTAGGCATGGTGAAGCCTAGATTCTAAATGAGAGGCCTTTTGTATTTATAACAAGAAGTATACATTAAAACCTATTGAAATTTTTTAATGTGTTTTAATAATAGGTTTTAAATCTTTTAAGGTGTAAATAAAACCAAATTAATCCATTCTTTGACCTTAGATCAACTTAAACCTATAGGAAAGTGAAGGACATGCTCGATAGGAGAGGTTCAAGTGATCATATAATTTTGGAGGATTTTCATGGGAGATAAAGGAGTTTAATGATGTTATAAAATATATTTACCTATGAATTTTTATAATTGGTTGGAAAATTGGATTTCAGAACTTTATGAAAAAACCTTAAGAGTCAAAACTATCAAGAACCCTTACAAACCCTGATTAAGGACCAATTTTGAGAAATGAAATTGGAGATGCATTATAATGGAATAATTTTACCATGAAACATATTTTAATTTTTATAGGACTCACTAAATATCCATCCCATTCTTTTTATAAGTATATAATTATATGGATGGGGTGAGAAATAAGATATTTTTGACCATTTTTTATGTTTTTCAAGTTATAGAAAGAATCAAAGCATGAAACCCAATTTAATAGAAATGTTTAGAATTTTTATAAATACAAATTTTAATTTAATTCCTTATAACAACTTATAGGTTTGTAAAAAAGAGCTCTTATTTCAGTCAGTTAAAATTGGCATAGTGGACAAGCTAGTGAGAAGGGTGGAAAACTTCAAGTGAGGTGATTTTAAAGCATACATGATGAATATAAATACATGGAGGGTATTTATATGTGTCATAAACTCCATCACATGTATTTTAATGAGAAACTAATTCCAAGTTTGAGGCCAAGTGTGTAGGGTGCGTGAAAGAGGAGTTTTTTGGACAACAGATGATAATCACTTAGTTTGAGATGATTTTAGATGATCAATCTTATAACCAATACATTTAAAAGTATTAATAAGACCTTGAACCTAAACTTAAATCATTTTAACTATTCCTAATTAGTTATGAGGCATTCAGATTGGGCCAATCATGAAAGTAGTTTTTTTGAGCTAATATGAGGAGTTTTATGCCACTTTACAAGAGTTTGATGACTTGTATGGACTCTTGGGATTATTCAAATTACATGATTAAACCCATATCATATTTTAATCCATAATAAATTTCTTCTCTTAGCTTTACAAGTGTCCTTGTGACGCTTAGAATTCTCTCTTCTCCTCTTTGTCTCAAGTTCTATAAGAACTAGCCATTTTGGCCATTATAATAGATGCTCCACCTGAGTATGGCAAATCCCTACTCATTTTTATAAATTTTTATCAATAATAATATTAATTTTTACCTCCTCCATGAATATTATTATTGTGTTCATTTGGAATGTTTAATTTTGCATAAGTGAAGACTATGGATTCCTTAGCATGTTATTTCATTCTTTCATCCTATTTGTAGTTAGAAAGCTTCTTCTTGTAGGGCATGTGAAGTGTTATAGGAAATTTCAAGGATTGAATGAGTTGGTATATTAATTAGTTCCCTTATATTCCTCTTGTCTAGTCATCCTAGCTTTACACATTCATCCATAACCTCACAATGTAACATTGATGTGAGAAGATGAAGATTGGAGAAGTGTATGTTTGTTCCTTGATTTCAAGTGTAACATGCATATGGTTATAATTCATTAGTATATTTGGTTTATCACCTCACTTAGAATAGTTTTTTTTCATTTATCTCTCTCCTTTTCATCCCCCAAGTTTAATTATAGTTGTGATCCAAAGTGGTACATCAAGGGAGCTAGCGTATCTAGAGATTCACCTCATTCCTTAGGCTACCCAAAAGATTAGTGGTGTTTCCATTGTGCCACTTAGATGAGGAGAGATTTTACATCTCCTAAAAAGGTGAAAATACAAGTGACAAATTTTTTTGGTAGGCCTAGTGGGACTCTTGGTCCAAGAAGTAGAGATAGTTTTGGTGTTGTCTCTCAACAATCAACCTTTGAAGGCATCTATCAAAGCATGAATGGCGACTCTGAAGATACATCAGTTGGTCAAACAACCTAGATTTCATTTTGAAGATTATTGGTAACATTTTTATTTGTGTTATTTCTTTAAATGAGGTTTCATGGCTAATTTTGGTATTGAGTACTATTTTTTACAAGTTGGTGAGATATTTCAAGCTTGTGCGATTCCCTATCAACAAGAACAAGTTATTAATTATCCCTTGTATGAAGTGTACCATCCCCAATATGGTTATTTTCAACCCCAATATGATCATATTCGGCCTTATCATGAATTTTATCATTCCTATAGCTAGCCTCCTCAAAATATTGCTTCTCCTAGTCAACATAGCCACTTCCCAACTCCATCCTTTTCCACCTTGAAGAAAACACCTTTGGGTTATGAGAGGTACATGTTGGAGCTTGATACTCTAAGGGGATGTAGTCAATAGGTTCCTAGTAAATTATATATAGGGTGATAGATGAATTAGAGTTAGTCAAAAGAGAGTGGGTGCCTATTGAGAGAGCCAATTGGAAAAGGCTCACAAGTGAGATGTTTGATGTGAGTGGTTTGATTGCATCCTTGGAGGATAAGCTAAGAATTCATGAGAGAAAGACTTACCAAGTATATCAAACTTCATATCCACTTTCCTAAGTTTACTATCAGCCATATTTGATCCCTACTCATGAGATCAATCAAGGATATCAAAGTCATCCTTCTCCCAATTAGTGGGAAGTGAGAGTTGAAAGGAAAAACCTTATTTTTGAAGCTAACCTTGACAGGCAAATTAAATTAGCTAATATATAGATACAACAGTCCATGTTAGGAAAAAAAATAAGTGGAGTTAAATTCGTAATTTCCCTATCACATTTCATCCCCACCACCTCAAAAATAGACTCATAATCATAATACCCTAAGCTAAAGCAAGATAGTGGAATCATGGGGGAAGAAAGAGGAGAAAAGTCTTGACAAAGAGTGCGATGTTGAGAAGGAGGTTGATCCTATACAAACCCCTCCCACCCTTCCTCAAGAAAAGACTTCTAATCCTAACATATTAAGTTGGAGTAAGATAGTGGAATTATGGTAGAAGAAAGAGGATAGATGTTTGGTTGATAAGGAGTGTGAAGTTATAAATGAAGTTGATCCTTTGCAAGTTCTTCCCACTATTCCCCAAGAAATTTCTTATGTATCATGTTAGCCCTCATACATTCCTTATCCTCATGAATAATTGTATGAGCTTCAAGAAATACTTTTACAAGAGAACCTAACCAAGAAAATTGAAGATTTAGAGGGAAAGATGAGATTTCTATGTCAAGGTATGATGGAAGTTTTAGACCCAAAATAAGATATTATACCTAAACACACCCCATCTACTATTCCTCAAGAGAGTAATCAAGATAAATAAGATGTGAATGAATTAATTGTCAAGTGGAAGGAAGGAAATAACGTTTTTTTATCCCAAGGTCTACCTCCCCTTCCTTAAGAGATTCTAAAAGAATCCTCTACATTCCATTCCCAATCTGATTTTGAGTTCTATGTGCCACCTCCACTAACTAGTTCATATTTTCCTCACCCAATCACCATTTTCCTTAATGGACCTATTATATGGGAACATAATGAGGAGAAATTATTTTATAAAACTCAAAACTCTTTCTTGAAGAAATTCTAGTTCCTTGGCATCCTCATTGGACTAAGCCACATGACTTCAAGATGCCTAGTCTTAGCATCACCAAGAAGGAGATGGAAGATATTGAAACCCTTGAAAACAAAAGTCCTATTGTGGAAGTTGAGATTAAAATTAATATCCCTTATGAGGTCCTAAATGATGAAGAAGAGGTGGTCTCTTGTGTTGAAATTTTTTATTGGGTTGATGAGGAATAATGTTTTCCTCTTGACAAAGAGGGAGAAATGGTTATTGATTCTACCATCACTTTGCAAGATACCATGTATGGGGAAGGAAAATTTATTAATAATATTTTGGATGACATGTTTTAAATAATTAGAGTGGTATATACTCCTCTTCAAGGAGGCTATTATCTAGTCAAATATGGAGAAGGCAGCTTTGGAACTCAAGTAAGTATGCAAAGGAAAATCAACCTTTCAAATCTATCCTTTCAAGAAGCATATGCATTTGATGATGATATGTTTAAAGTTATAAAAATGTGATATAATCCTCTCAATTAGTTAGGAGAAACACATCAATTTTCTTGAAGGATGGTATAAGTTCCTATTGGCTTCAATCTTCTAAAAAACATGAAACTACTCCTCTTGAAGCTGTGCCTACCAAGAAGATACTAGTTGACCATAAGATGAAGAGTGGGCAGTAGAATGAAGTATCTAAACAATTTCAAGAGGAACATATCTACATTGGAGAACTATTCAAGGATGATTTATTTGAGATTAGATCAAGTGAAATGCCAAGAAATAGGTCTAATCCATAAAGCATTTAATCTAAGGAGAAACATGCTTGGAATTATGTTTCATCTCATCATGAAGATGATTCAAGGAGTTTTCCTTTTGATCCTAGAAAGGAGGTATGCCTAGTTTCTAATTGTGCATAATAATTTATTTTGAGCTTTTTTTAAGTGCCTTGAGCACATGTGTGTGTGTGTGTCTTATCTTGTGTGTGTCCTTACTTTGTGTGGTTGAGGTAATTAGTGGTCTTGTCTTGATAAAAGTCTATGATAAAAGTCCTTTTGTTGTGTCTCAAAATTAAAATGACTCTCTAATCCCAATAGACTAATAAGGCTACTAGTCTAGTTAGTATAATACGCATACTACCTTTATGAGTCACCAATTTGTTGACCAAATTTAAATTTTAGGTCAAATTGGGGCACCCCTAGGTAAAAAATTGATTTTTAGGATTTTTAGAGGTCTAATATGTTGTCCCCCAAAAACATCACTCATTTTTGGGGCAAAATTTGAACTATTTTGGTCTTACAGACTAAAATTGTCTCTTCCCTTTTCAAAATTTATCTTGGGCATTCAAATTCCTCATTTTTCAATCTTCTCAAAAATTTACGAACTCTGCAGGCTTGAATCTACAGACTCTATAGGCTTGAATCTACGGACTCTATAGGCTTGAATCTATGGACTCAGTAGGAAGAGAAATCTATGGACTCAACAGGAAGAGAAATCTATGGACTCAGCAGGAAAAGAAAATCTATGGACTCTACAGGCCAAGTTCAATGGGCTTCACAAGTTGATTTATATGGACTCTATAGGAAAGAAGCAAGCTTTCAACACTTAGGTGATCTCAAAGTTTGTTCAATGACCAGGTTTAACCAAAAGAGTTCATCAGCAAGCTTCTAAGCAAGGATTGAACCATTGAACCATTTTGATTCAACGGGCTCAACAGGTTCAATGTGTTTGGTTCAACGAGGATCAAGGGGACTTAGCCAAATCAAAGAGAATGAACCGATGAACCATTAAACCAAAGTTGGTTCAATTTAGCTAGTTCAATGCTTCGGTTCACTCAGTCGGTTCATCAAATGGTTCAATGGATTTTGGTTTAAAGCTTGGTTCAATGGTTGGTTCAAAGCTTGGTTCAAATCTTGGTTCAATGGTTGGTTCAAAGGAGCAGTTCAATGCAAAAGTTCAAGAGAGCCTCCTAAAGGACAAGTGCCCTTGTGGAGGGCACTTGGTTGATAAAAGCACCCTTCAGAAGGGTCATTTTCAAGGAAGCTACAAAGGTAAGTTCTTTCAGAATTTTGTTTAAGGTAGTCATAAGACAAAGGCATAATTCCTTCAGACAAAAAGTCTGAAGAAATTCAGAGAAGCTACGAGAGGAAAGACTGAAACAATTCTTGTAGACTTTTTGTCCAAGGGAGAATGTCCATGGGAAAATGTCTTTGAGAAAGCTCTGAAGGACTCTAAACACAAAAGGCCACCGAAGGACCTCGAAGGGTAGGTGCCCTTGTGGGGGACTCTCGATTGCCAAATTAAAGGACACTTCCCCAAAGCCAAAGGGTCACCTTCCCTTCGGGAGGATGCAAAACAAGAAAGCCAAAGAAAGCCCAAGGGGTGACATGCTCGAAGACGTCAAAGTCAAGAATAGTGAACTAGGTATTGGAAATTCAAGCGTAGTGATGGGTGCACGAACATCAATTTTAAGGTTCATAAAATAGCTGTTGATTTTGAAAAACCTTAAAGAAGACCCAAAGAATTTAGTGACTCACTAGAAGAAAGAAGCCCGAAGGCCATCCAAAGATTGCATGAAGGGCAGATACCCTTGTGGGGGGCTCTTCCCGACTCAAAGTGGATCATTTCTCAAGGCCTGAAGGGTAGGTCCCCTTTGAGAAAACTCAAATGACAAAGTCGAAGGAATTGTTGAGGAAAGTGACGTGCCTACGGATGTCAAATTTACGATAATAAAAAAGTTGTTGATCCTTGTAGTTATAAATCTACAGACCTGAATGCATTCAAAGGCTTTAAGGCCAAGATCAGTAGGAAGCGACTAAGGAACAGAGCATCAAATTGAATCAAGGACTTGATTTAATCAACCAAAAAAGGAGGAATAATGAAGAAGGATCAGATTGCCAAGTGGACATTGAAAGATTCAAACTTTCAATAGCGTGACTTGTTTCTCTGCATTGAGAAAAACAAATGGGTAGATGCCCCTAAATTCTAGCCTATCTTCTTAACAAAGTTCAATGCAACATGATGTGTTACTATTCTCAAGTCCATCTTGAAGAGGGTATATAAGGGACTCTCTTGTTAGTGTAAAAAGGATCTCTATGACAATCAAAAACAAAACTCTACCCAAATTGGAAGGCATTACTGATTTTGTTATTGGAGTAAGAAAGCAAGTGACTTTTCAAACTTTGTGTTGTGATATCTTTGTTGTTGGGGAAACTGTTCTTATGTCTTTTTCCTTAATAAATTTTCTGTTCCTTTAATTCAACAAGCAAAATTAGTGAAAGTAGTTAGGAAGGTGTCCTAAAGTCAACTATGGAGAGACTTTATGCTCCAATAATTGCTTTTAGTGTGTTTTATTTTCATTTATGTGTAAAGGACCTTGGGATGACTTTGTGCCCTCATTGTCCTTCGTATCTCACTCTTGGTCAATTCAGGTGAAGACTTTGTGCTACATCTCAATTTACTGGTTGTTACATCCTTGGTTACATTTTGTATTTACTACTAGGAGTATTCTTGTGGTTTGTTAAAAAGTACTTCTGAAAGAAGAGGAGTGCTTTTTGTTATTTCCCTTGAGATTTTTCCTTTGATTTGCATGCATCATCTCTGAAGAAAGAGAGATGGATGGTTTATCCTACCCTTGAGTATTATTTTCTATTATATATATAGCATATTTATAGGGAACCTTCCCTTGATGAGAGGAGAGATTAGTCCCCTTTTGATGTGGTAAACCTACACATTTGGATGACCAATCTTCCTACTTTGGCTGATCAGAACTATTTTATTTATCAGTATGTTGATCGATAAAATAATCAACTAACAATTTTTGGAGACACTATTGGGGATATAACCCATTATTGTTATAACCTATCCATTCACCTCGACACTAACTGGGAAAGAACGCGTAGTTTAAATCCTCACGCTTCAAACTGAAGCACGGTCAATTTTTTTCCATTTTTGTTTCACAATTTGGCTGATTCAAGGTATACATGAAGCCAAAGGGCTAAAGGTATTGTTGTCCCTATATTTGAGTTAGTACAACAAAGTAATTTTGATTTGTTTCCTTCACCATCTCGTCTCCAATGAATCAAGAGATTTCCTCCTACTAAAGTTAGATCTCTGTTGCCAGACAAAGTATTCACTTCTGCTGTTGATAAAGCTTTGCCAATAATTACCCCTTTGAGATTTGTTATTCCTCCTTTTCACAGTCATATAATGGCAGTTCAAAGCCCCTGGGGTAATGCTTTTGGTCCTCTCAATCTTACTCCACATCTATATGAGCTTCCATGTAGTTCAAAGAAGAATTTCCCCAAATTCTATGGTGATGGGAAAGTTCATCTTGATGAACACATTGTAGCCTTCAACATAGCCTGTGGCGTAATTAGAGTAAAATTTGAAGATGTAGTAGTCAGGCTATTTATAGAAACATCACAAGGTGCTACTGCAAATTGGTTTTATCATCTACAAGCTTGGTTAGTAACTGATTGGAATGCCCTCAAAGATAAGTTTGAAGCCAGATTCAAACCTGTAGAAGATGCACATGCACTTCTGGCTCAACTTACATAAATGAAGAAAGAGCCTCATGAACCAATGAGATACTTCATAGCCAAATTTGACAAACTGAGGAACAAAATTCCTGTAATTACTCAACCTATAGCTGAGAATCTCAAATGCTTCTTCATCAATTCTCAGTTACCTGAAGTACATTTTCTTTTGAGACGTGCTGGTCAAATAGATCTTGATGTAGCTCAAAATTTGGCCACTAAGGTAGAAGATGATCTCATCTTAGCAGGGAAGACAAGAAGAGATTCAAATAGAAATAGACCTTCATCATCTTCTGAATATGCATATAAAAGCACCACAGATCCAATGGTGTAGAAGTTGGCAAATGAGTTGCTTGCTCTCAAAAAGTAAATGGCACAGGAAATGTCTTCTGCTCCTTCATATAGAGATATGCCAAAAAGGACGTTTCCAAATCAGTCATATCAGGGCAATGCTACCAAGAATCAAGGGCAACAAAATCACCTTCCTCACCCATAAGGGAAACTTGCCCTGGAAGCTCCTCCAATCAATTTAGCAATGGGATATCTTGAAGCAAAATCAGAGTGCTCTTTCTAGCTTGAATTGAATCAAGAAAATGATGCTGATCTCCTTGTAGAAAATCAAGAAAAATCAACTGGTGACTCCCACATTGGTTTCCTAAACTACCAAGATGAATCTAGAAGCAAAGGAGAAGCTTTTGATAGATCATATGCAGTGTTTACCAGGTCCAAGAATCAATCAGTCTAGCAAGCTAATAAAGGGAAGATAGAGGAGCAACCTCAACCAATAATTACAATTGCTAAGTGTGGAGCCACTCTGCTTTTCTAGTCAAAAGATCTGGTGATCACCCAAAAGACAAGTACATCAATTTCACCTTCACCTGCTACTTTAATTTCACAAACCAACCCTCCTTCCATCCCTCCTAAAACCTAAAAGGTTAAAATACCTTCCTCTGTACCTAGCTCAATTCATGTCAAAAAGACAAAAATATAGATGTCTAAATTTGAATATTTGCAGTCCAATCTTGATCAATTGGATAAGTTGGTCTAATGTGTCAAGAACTAAACCATCCCTGTAGAACAAAAATCTAAAAAGGTAACTCTTGATTCTCCAAAGAACATGTCCGTTCTAAATAATCTTGTCATTACTCCTCTAGCTGCTCTTAGAAAAATAGAACCTTTCTATGTTTCCCTATTAATAAATGGTCATAAGTTGAGTAACTGTATTATAGACTTAGGCGCATCTGACCATGTCATGCCTACTAAAATAGCTAAGTCTTTATGTCTCACACTGACCAAGATATTTGGGAGATGTTTCTCCATGGAGAACAAGTAATAACCATTACTGGGGCAAATCAAAGAAGCCCAATTTGTATTTGTAGCCTTTCCAAACAAGAGAATCAAGATGACTGTCTTGGTGGCTAACGTCCTAGCATCCTATGGCATTTTTCTTAGATGAAATTTCTACAAGGACATGGGAAGAGAACTAAGCATGGACTTGTTTGAGGCAAGAATCCCTATCCAAGGTGTAATGAAGAGGTTGCTCCCTAAAAAGTAGGCAAAATATGTGGTCACCCAAACATCAGCCCCTGAAGCTCAAATTCTTTTTGAATCCTCAGGTATGGGTAACTACTTTCTATCTATAGAGGAAATGCATGAAGCATATGATAAAATTATTGAAAGTGTCAACCCAAAAATCAGTTCAACTAGAATAGCAGAAGAACTAGTAGGTTTTAATACAAATGAAGAAGGACCCTCCCTCTCTAATAAAGGACAGTCTAAAGAAAAATCAATATCTGATGGGGTATGGACTCTAGAATTCAATGGCAGCTATTCCTCTACCAGTTTGAGAGCTAAGATTGTGTCGATATCTCCTCAAGGAGATATGTTTTCTTCATCTTACAAATTACAATTTAACAACACTAACAATACAACTGAATATGAATCTCTGTTGCTTGGATTGAAGGCTCCTCAAGACAAAGACATCAAGTTTCTTCATGCCAAAGGGGATGCTGAATTAGTAGTTTGCCAAGTGAGAAACTTATACAAAACCAAGAATAGAAGATTATGCCACTACCACAACCTAGTTTGGGACCAAATTGAAAGATTTGAAGCTTTCAACATTTCTGCCATACCCAGGGAATCTAATGACAGCGTTGATGCACTTGCTATTTTAGGAACTCTTTTAGTTCCTCACTCAGATTTTAAAGAAGATAGGTATATTATTGAGTTAATTTGTAGGTATAATATTGAGTTAATCTATAGATCAAGTGTTCTTGACAATGTTGATCATTGGCAAGTATTCAATGATCATCATCAAATCATTGCCTTCTTAGAATGAAAAGACAATTTTGAACAACTATATTTTGAAGGCAGTGAACCTCAAAAGTATGAATCAGCCTCTGAATCTAGTTCAGATATAAATGAAGAATTATTACAGCTAAAAGGAAATAAAATTCCCAAAAGCCTAGTTTATCTTGAGAAACTATTTGACAAGCATGATAGATTCATCAAACAACAACAAACAGATTCAATTTTCTCTTAGAGATTCGATCAAGTAAATCTAACCACTAAAGAAAATCCCAAGATGGTTAACATTAGTAAGTGCTACACCCCTGAAGAAAGATTCAAGTTCACCACTTTACTTCATCAATACATGGATGTCTTAGCACATTCTTATGATGACCTGAAGTCTCTCAGACCTGATGAAATCTACCATGACATTCCTCTCAAGGCTGACTCAATGCCCTATAAACAAAAATCTAGACAATACAATC
Organism: Torreya grandis; assembly: GCA_037957365.1. NCBI lineage: Eukaryota > Viridiplantae > Streptophyta > Pinopsida > Cupressales > Taxaceae > Torreya > Torreya grandis. The sequence goes on from JARHVA010001846.1 coordinate 906,009, forward strand.
CAAAAATATCAGGTACTATTCTGTCTGAGATACAAAAAAATTTAAATGCTGGAATCATCTTCTCAATCCATCATTCCACATGGATTGCAAACATAGTGCCTATAAGGAAGAAAAATGGTGAAATTTGCATTTGTGTAGATTTCAAGAATCTGAATCAGTCATCTTTGAAAGATAGTTACCCTTTGCCAATTATGGATCAAGTGCTTTAAATAGTGACAAGTTCAGAGATGTTATCAATGCTGGATGATATAATCAAGTTTAAGTTGGTGAAGCAGACCAACACAAGACTACATTCACCACACCTTGGGGTACATTTGCATATAGAAGGATGCCTTCTGGCTTGATAAATGCTTGTGCCACATTTTAGAGAGCAATGGATCTAGATTTCAAAGATGAGATAGGTAAATTCATAGTGGTATACCTTGATGACTAAACCATCTTTTCAAAGTGCCATTCTGATCATGTACGCCACTTACAACAAGTGTTGGAGTTCTGCTGCCAGAATAGTATTTCCTTAAACCCCAAGAATTTTATTCTTGGAGTAATAGAGGGGAAACTCCTTGGACACATTGTGTCTAAAGAGGGCATAAAGATTGACATAGACAGATTCAAGTCTATTCAAGAGCTTAATTTGCCTATAAGCAAAAATTATGTTCACTCTTTCTTCAAAAAGGTGAATTTCTTATAGAGGTTCATCCCTGAATTTGTTGAGAAGACTAGACACATTATGAACATGATGAAAGGGAAGACCACCTTCAGCTAGACTAAAAAAGACAAGTTAGCATTTCAAGATATCAAGACTGCCATTGCCCATGCCCCTATCTTGGTTTGTCTAGATTACAACAAAGATTTCATCATATACATCTATGCTTTTGAACACACGCTTTCAGTAATTCTTGTTCAACAAGACAAGGAAGGTATGGAATCTCCTATTTCTTTCATGAGTTGCCCTCTCAAAACCTATGAGATGAAGTATTCAAATGTAGAGAAGCATGCTTATGCGTTGGTGAAAGTAGTCAAACATTTTTGATTTTATATCCTGAATTCACACACTACTGCCTTAATTCTTGACACCACATTCAAGTCCATATTAAATCACCAGGAGTTTCACACAAAAAGAGGCAATTGGATTGTAAAGATCCAAGAGTTTGATCTAGACATCAAGCCAACAAAGCTAGTCAAGGGAAAAGGTCTATGCCAATTAATTGCTGACAACAAGCCAGAAGATACACAACATGAAGAAGCTGAAGTGGAAGATACACCAACAGTCCTTTTTGTCTCCACTACCAATGAATGGTATTTAGGTATTACTAATTTCCTTACTTATGGTGAATGTCCTACTCATTTGTCTTATAAAGAAAGGAGGACTATCAAGTTGAAAGCTGGCAATTTTGTCCTTTGGGACAATGGCTTGTACAAGAGAAGCATAGATGGAGTATTCCTTCGCTGTGTAGACAAATAACAACAAAGCCAACTTTTGAAATCTTTCCACAATCTAGCTTATGGAGGACATTTTTTTGCTCCTATGACTGCTCACAAGATTTTGTGAGCTAGGTATTACTGGCCAACTCTTTTCCAAGATGCATATAAGTGGGTGAGAAAATGTGAACTTTGCCAGCAATTTGTTGGAAGACCCAAGTTAGCTACCCTACCTCTCAAGCCAGTGATTATAGAAGAAACTTTTCAGCAATGGGGGATTGATTTTATTGGGACTATAAACCCATCTTCAAGTGCTGGACATGATTATGTCATTACAACAACTGACTATTTCACCAAGTGGGTAGAAGCAATCCCAACTAAGCATGCTACTTCAGAAGTTTTATGCAATTTTCTCAAGGAGAATATCATTTCTAGGTTTGGAGTTCCAACCAAAATTGTTATTGACAATGCAGCTTGTTTCACCTCCTAGGAGATTACACAATTCTATTTTCATTATGGAATTACACTCTCTCACTCTTCTAATTATTTTCCACAAGGGAATGGACAAACTGAATCAAGCAATAAAAACTTGGTAACTATCATCAAGAAGCTAGTAGATGACAATCAAAGGACATGGCATAAAGCATTGATTGATGCTCTATGGGCAGATAGAATCACACCAAATAGGGCAATTGGTATGTGTCCTTTTCAACTTCTTTATGGTATCAATGCTAAAATTCCAATCACCTTAGAATTGCTAGCCTTGAAATTGGCAAAGGCAATTGAAGATCAGATATATGAAAGTTCTCTTGATAAAATAATCATGTGCCTGACTGAGCTGGATGAACAGAGAACTATGGTGGTGGACCAAATTGCTGCTCATCAAAGTTTGGTAAAGAAACTCTTTGACTAGAAGGCCAAAAATCATGATTTCCATATTGGGGATCAAGTCCTGCTATGAGACAAAAGGAGAGAACCAAAAGGGATGCACGGAAAGTTTGACTCCCTTTAGAGAGTCCCATTTATAATTCATCAACATAATGGTGAAAATAGCTTTCTACTGAAATATCAAGATGGCACACTCTTTTCACTGCCTCACAATGGGCAACATCTGAAACACTTCAACTCTTGAAGTATCAGATCATTGCATTTGTATATATGTATATTTGTATAGTTTTTAATTCTATTTTGTTTTGTTTGTTTCCATTTTTGATGCCTTTCATTTTTGGGTAACATGACTCCATAGCTCAAAGATACACATGAAGACACTGGAGATTCTAGATTCTACTCCCTTCAATTCTTTTTACAATTGATAAAAGTTCCCCAATTGGAGCCAACTATTGTCCCCCAAAAATATCACTCATTTTTGGGGCAACATTTGAACTATTTTGGTCTTACAAACTAAAATTGTCTCTTCCCTTTTTGAAATTTGTCCTCGACATTTAAATTCCTCATTTTTCAAGCTTCTTAGAAATATATGGACTTTGCAGGCTTGAATCTACAGACTATACAAGCTTGAATCTACAAACTCTGCAAGCTTGAATCTACAGACTCAATAGGAAGAGAAATCTACAAACTCAGTAGGAAGAGAAATCTATGAACTCAGCAGAAAAATAAAATCTATAGACTCTATAGGCCAAGTTCAACAAACTTCATAGGCTGATTTCTACGGACTCTGCAGGAAAGAAGCAAGCTTTCAACACTTAGGTGATCTCAAAGTTGGTTCAATGACAAGGTTCAACCAAAAGAGTTCATCAACAAGCTTCTAAGCAAGGATTGAACCATTGAACCTTGAACCATTTTGGTTCAATGGGGTCAATAAGTTCAATGCATTTGGTTCAATGAGGATCAAAAGGACTTAGCCAAATCAAAGAGAATGAATTGATGAACCATTGAACCAAAGTTGGTTTAATTCAGTTGGCTGAATGCTTCGGTTCACTCAGTCAGTTCATCAAATGGGTCAATGGATTTTGGTTCAAAGCTTGGTTCAACGGTTGGTTCAAAGCTTGGTTCAAAGCTTGGTTCAAAGGAGTGGTTCAATGCAAAAGTTCAAGAGAGCCTTTCGAAGGACAAGTGCCCTTGCAGAGGGCACTTAGTCGATAAAAGCACCCTTCAGAAGGGTCATTTTCAAGGAAGCCACAAAGGTAAGTTCTTTTAGAATTTTTTTTAAGGCAGTTGAAAGACAAAGGCATAATTCCTTCAGACTTTTTGTCTAAAGGAATTCCTTCAGACAAAAAGTTTGAAGAAAATTAGAGAAGCTACGAGAGGAAATCTCGAAACAATTATTGTGAAATTTTTATTTGTAGGAAAATGTCCACAAGAAAATGTCTGTGAGAAAGCTTTGAAGGACTCCGAAGTTAAAAGGCCATCGAAGCACCCCGAAGGGCAGGTGCCCTTGCGAGGGACTCTCAACTGCCAAATTAAAGGACACTTCCCTAAAGCTGAAGGGTCACCTTCCCTTCAGGAGGATGAAAAATAAGAAAGCCAAAGAAAGCCCAATGGGTGACACACCTGAAGATGTCAAAGTCAAGAATGACAAACTAGCCATTGGAAATTTCAAGGTTCATAAAAAGCCATTGATTTTGAAAAGACTTAAAAAAGCCAAAGAATTTGATGACTCACCAAAAGAAAGAAGCCCAAAGGCCATCCAAAGACCACCCAAAGGGCAAATACCCTATCGAGGGGCTCTTCCCAACCCAAAGTAGATCATTGCTCAAGGCCCAAAGGGCAGGTCCTCTCTGGGAAAGCTCAAGTGACAAAGCTGAAGGAATTATCGAAGAAAGTGACGTGCCTACAGATGTCAAAGTTGTGATAATAAAAAATCCATTGATCCTTGTAGTTTTAAATCTATGGACCTGAATGCATTCAAAGGCTTTAAGGCCAAGATCAATAGGAAGCGACTAAGGAATAGAGCATCAAATTGAATCAAGGACCCAATTCAATTAACCAAAAAAGGAGGAATGATGAAGGATCAGATCACCAGGTGGACATTGAAAGATGTAAACCTTTAATAGTGTGACTTGTTTCTCCACATTGAGAAAAGCAAATGGGTAGATGCCCCTAAATTTTAGCCTATCTTCTTAACAAAGTTTAATGCAACATGATGTGTTACTATTCCCAAGTCCATCTTGAAGAGGCTATATAAGGGACTCTCTTTTTAGTGTAAAAAGGATCTCTCTCTAACAATTAGGAAAAAAAACTCTACGCAAATTGGAAGGCATTACTGAGACTTTGAGCTCAGATTGTTGATCATATTTTGTTATTGGAATAAGAAAGCAAGTGACTTTTTAGACTTTGTGCTGTGATATCTTTGTTGTTGGGGAAACTATTCTTATGTCTTTTTCCTTAATATATTTTTTATTCCTTTAATTCAACAAGCAGAATTAGTGAATGTAGTCAGGAAGGTGTCTTTAAGTCAACTGTGGAGAGACTTTGTGCCCCCATAATTGCCTTTATTGTGCTTTCTTTTCATTTCTATGTAAAGGACCTTGGGACAACTTTGTGCCCTCATTGTCCTTCGTATCTCACTCTTGGGAAATTTAGGTGAAGACTTTGTGCTACATCTCAATTTGCTAGTTGTTATGTCCTTGGTTACATTTTGCATTTACTACCAAAAGTCTTCTTGTGGTTTACTGAATAGTACTTCTGAAAGAAGAGGAGTGCTTTCTGTCATTTCCCTTGAGATTTTTCCTTTGATTTGCATGCATCATTTCTGAAGAAAGAGAGATGGATGGTTTATCCTACCCTTAAGTATTATTTTCTATATATATATATATATATATATATATATATATATATATATAGCATATCTATAGGGAACCTCCCCTTCATGAGAGGAGAGATTAGTCCCCTTTTGATGTGGTAAACCTATACATTTTGATGACCAATCTTCCTACTTTGGCTGATTAGACCTATTTTGTTTATCAGTATGTTGATCGACAAAATAATCAACCAACACAATATAGATGTCACAAGGTGTTTTATAGGTTAATTAATGTCAATTGGTGTTATAATATCCTTGGTCCTTAGTCATTTTAGTCCATTCAATCATTTTGATGTCAAAATAGGTGCATTAATTGACAACTAAAAAGTGGTAGGTTCATCAAGAGAAAATGTAGTTTTCTTGAGAAAGAAGAATAAAATGGCACTTGTATAGCTCATTAGGAAGTGTGCCATGAGGGATAGTTCCATGTTTGGTTTGATCTGGAAGTGCCATTTTTGGGCCAAAATTATCTTACTCCTTTTTCACCCTTCTTAGCAAGCGAAAGTAGTCTTCAAGTTTTTGCTCAGTATGAAAATATTAAGAGGTTTCAGATCAAACTACTTGGGGAGGTTATATTAAAATAATACATTTATTTAAATATAAGGATTTTGAAACATGGTGGACTTTTATTCATGAACCATCCTTATGAAGGTGACTGTTTGTTTCTACCTACATATCTATGCACCCTACAAGTTTTGCTCTTATTTGGGTAGGTCTATATAATCTAGTTGATAATATTAGTTTTAGATGATGTTGATTCCTTTATATAATTTTATACATGATTTTTTTTCAAATTGGGAGCTAATTTGATGAGCTAACCAACTCAATTTGCAAGGATGAGTGGAGGGGAGTAACAGTCATTTCTTCTAATTACTAGTGTTTTCTCGTGTTATGATTTCAAAATTAAGGGAATTAATGAATTATTTTTCATAAATTTATGTTATTCATATTAAATTCCAAATTAAACTTAAAAATACAATTAAAATGCTAGGAGAGTAAGTAAATGCACAAAATAGCCATCTACAACACTTGTACGACCTGCCATTAGTTGGAAGAGCATGAAAAATGTGTTTGAACATTATTTTATGTTTTAAGACTCAAAACATGATTGGTAATCATCTTGAAGAGGTTTGAAGTGGGTTTGAGCAACTAGATATGCAATAAATGGTCTTGGAGCAATCTTATGACATTTTGAGACAATTTCCCAAATTTGTCAAAATAGAGGTCCAGGTCCTTTTTTTAGATGTCCTTATACATGATTTCATTAAGTTACAAGGCCTCTAAGTTCATTTTATTCAAGATATTACATAAGCATATCATCTTGAAAAATAAGGGAAGTTTTTGAGTTAGAGAGGTTGGTTTTCTTCAGCCCTCAAGTTGCTCTTCAAGACACTGAAATCACTTAATGTTATCTACAACCATGTGAGTCAAGTTTACCTCCCAAACCAATGAAATGAGTTAAAATTCATAATAATAGGGTGGTATGGTAAAATTTAACTAATAGGCATATAATTTATATGGAAGAGCACAAAAGGGTATTTTGCATTAACCAAGGTGTAACAGTCTATACATAGGCCTAATGTTATCTACAACTAGCCTAGGGATTAAACAAGAGAAAGCATTTAATTTGAAATATGTGAGGGATAATGACATGATTAATATGTATTTAAAATATATGATGCTTCTCAAGGTTTCAAAAATCCTTAGATAGTAGACTATTATCAAATTTCAATTTGAATTGGCTTGCAAGGACAGAAATGAATACCTACAACCACTCTCTCCTTCAAAGTCTAACCCAATATTGTAAGACTAGATCTTGTTTCCATGATTTGTATAGGTCATAATAGTTAATTATACAATATTTTACCCAAAAAAACATATAGAGGAGATGATAGGATATTCTTTTCCCTCACAATGCACCTACAGGTTTCCTTTACCTCATAAATGATGTTTGTAAGCTAGATGTAGGGTTGTCAAAGGGACTGAGTTTAATAGTTTTAGTTATAAAAATTATTGAAATCATGAAAGGGGTGAGTATGGATATGTAATGGTGTGAAAAGTATAAATGATGTCATAAATCACACTTTAAGGGTCTAGGTCATATGATTTACAACTATAGTCTGTACAACAACCTCAACATTCACCTACAACAAGGTATAGAATAATGTTTCAAATTTGATGTCTAAGTGGTGTTTAGAGACTCTCAATCTGATTTAAAGTTAAAACATGTATATTATTACCAAAATGGGTCCAAGGGAGTCTATAAAACATCATAACCAATGCTCAGTTGAAGCTCACACACACCTAACACATTCATTAAGGTAGGGTTTATAATCAATTAAGGAAAAACTCAGTTGCAAGTTCAAGAGACATGTAAAGAGTATAAATAAGTGGGAATGATAAAAAAATGGTGATCACATTATTCAAATCCATGATCACCTTAATGAAATATAAAAATGATGAACAAGCCTATACAGACTCCTTGGGACCCTAAGTACACCTACAACCATTATAAATGATTGTGTTAGCAGTAAGCAGTTTGAGGTGATGTTTATAAGGGCTAGTGTGTTTCAAAAATAAAGGGATGAATATAATAATATTTAAATGAATATGGATGCTTCATATTAAAGTCCTAGTTCATACAAAACTCTACCTATAAGGTTATTATTAGGAGGAAACATAGTCATACAAGAAACCTAGTTTTGACTAAGTAGGGTGTATAGAAAGGAGCATGGATATTTGAGGTGAAAATGGAATTGAGATAAATTTAATAATAATATATATAAATATAATGGAACTATCATGATGTATTATAAGTAGAGAAGGAAATCAAACAATCATAACACAATCCTTGTGAAATCCTGCATACAAAGTTTTCCTTTGAATGTTATGTTTTAGGTTTTAGGTCCTTTTGGAGGGTTAAATGACCTAATGTAAGGATGAATTTTGGTATGGGAGATCATAAAAACCTAAAAATTCCATAAAATACTCTTTTTTATTGAGATAATAGGGGAAGTACCCCATTTTTTGTCTCAAATAGGGGGTACTTCCCCTTGAGCACAAACTAGCAGTTTTGGTGAAGGATAACAAAGGGATGGTATTAGGAGTTATTTAAACATACCAAAGAGTTGTGTTAAGTTGGATGACACCCAATAAATTTTTTATAAGACCTAAAAAGAGTATGTAACTTGAAAATATGGTCTAAACCCTTGGATTTGCAGTTAGGCCTAAAGGTCAGGTTGAGGCCTAGTGTTAGACGAGGGGGTCATTTTCACTTCTAGTATTTGATATGACTTATAAATTATTAGAGAATGATTATAGAATAATGGTAGAATTTCCAAATATTTTTTGAGGAAAGTAAAACATTAAAGGGTAATTTTGAGCTCTAAAGTGTAAATAAGCATACTAAGCATGGTGAAGCCTAGATTCCAAATGAGAGGCCTTTTGTATTTCTAACATGAAATATGAATTACAACCTATTGAAAAATTTTAATTGGGTAAATTAAGAGGTTTTAAATATTTTATAATGCAAATAAAACTAAAGGACTCCATTCTTGGACCTTAGATCAACTCAGACTTATAGGAAAGTGAAGGACAAGCTCGATAGGAGAGGTTCAAGTGCTCATATCTTTTTGGAGGATTTGCATGGGAGTTTTAGGAGTTAAAGGATTTTATAAAAGGTCTTTAAATATGAATTTGTGTAATTGGTTAGAAACTTGGATGTTATACCTTTATGAACAAACCTTAAGCGTCAAAACTATCAGGAAACCCTTACAAATCCTGATTAAGGACTAGTTTATAGAAATGAAGCTAGAGGCATAGTTTGAACATGAAACATATTGGAAGTTTTAGAGGACTAAATAAAGATAATTATCATACTTATTATCTGTATATACTTGTATGGATGAGGTGAGAAATAGGCTTATTTTTAACCATTATTTATGTTTTTTAGGTTGTAGAAGGAATAAAAGGATGAAACCTACTTTAGGAGGAATATTTAGACTTTTTATAAATATAAAATTTCATTTAATTCCTTATAAAAACTTGTAAGTGTGTAAACATGAGATCTCATTTTAACTAGTCAAAATTTGATCAAAAATTGGATTCTAGAAAAGGTTTCAAATCAGAGTTTAAATTATTGCACAACATAGAGCTTGTTGAGAGATTTTCGATGATTTTCGCTATTCAAAAAACAGACACCGTATGCAAAAGTTATGGGCCGCTGAAGTTTTGGTTCGACAGGTAAAAAAAATTGGTGTCGACAAGTGACATGGCATTATTTACATGCGACGCGTGGACCAATGGGAGGTTGACACGTGGCAAATAATTAGGGGGAAAAAAGTTTGGTTAGGTGTTATTTAACACATGTTATTTGAAAATTTCAAACTACACGCTACCCAAGGAAAATTTCAAATAACAAGGCACCAAAAAGGAGGGAGGAAAAAGTCAAACTTCATGCAAAGCGTGCCCATGAAGCATGCCATGCCCTTGGCTGCTTCCCTAGGCAACTAGAAAGGAGGAAGAAGTTTTGAACTCTTGACCTCCCATGTAAAAGGGAAGTGCCTTGACCACTTCAGCCACAGTGATTGAAATGTTGTAAAAGGGAGTTATTTTTACTTGTATGGACACGGATTTCTGATTGTGTTTTATTTTAAGAGGCCGAGAGCTTGTTTTAAGCTTGGAGATAGCTATCAAATGGAATTTTCTCCAATATCTGACCTTATACATAGAAGGTAAGCCTTTTTAATTATGTTTTGTAATTAAAAAGAGAACATTATTATTATTATTTGGATATACCAATAGAATGAATGAAGGACAAAAGCAATTTCGGAAGGGGATTGAAGACTGAGGAAGGATTCTGTGTGACCGAGTTTGAGTTTATCAGCGAAGGTGGAATTCTTGGACAGAGATCAGGCCTGAGGGAAGTTGTGTAGCATTTCAAGAATTTGTAAGCCATTTGTTGCTCAAATTTAATAGAAACGGTCCTCACTATTAGGCAGACCCGGAGACGTAGGCAATCAATGCCGAACTCCGTTATCAATTTCATGTGGTAATTTGTCATGATTGCATGTTTTATTTTTAGTATTCTGATTTTTAATTAATCAAAAACTCATGCAATAATTGAAAACTTGACAATTTACGATATTTAATTTTTAAAACAAAATCCAGTTTTTATTGGTGAATGGAAGATATCAGTCTTTTTGACAATTCTAATCCAATTCAATAACCGAGAATATTTTGCTAAACAATTTGCAAGTTCTTTTGAGTATTTTTGAGAATTTGTAAGTTTGATAAAATTTAGAATCTGTATGTTTAAAACTTCACTTAGAGTTTTTCAGTGGTGTTTATGGATCAAGTTGGTATCAGAGTGGTTAGAATGCAAAGATTGCTTCTAGTTGTGTATTGACAATTGCTTCCAGAATAGTTGGATTATTGGTTTGCAGATTGATTATATTGCAGTGTGCAGTGTGGAATTAGGTGTTTGCAAGAAACCATGGGCAAGTTGTCACATATTGAGGTCATCAAAGATGAAAATGCAATCTTGAGATGCCAAAAATTTGCACTTGAATTGCAAGTGGCAAAGTTAAAATCAGAGCTTGAATCTAATGACGAGCTCTTGATTAGATTGCAATGTGGTGAGTGTGAAAAGGTAAAGCCTTCAACTTCAGATGCAGAAATTATGACTGAGTGCAATGTAAGTTTTTCACCATAAAAATATTCATCTTCTTCTACCATATCAGATTAAGATTCTAGTAATATTGTTTTTGGTGATTTTGAAAGATACACTAAGGGCATAGGATCTAAATTGTTGTTTAAAATGGGTTATAATGGAGGAGGACTTGGTAGAGATAGCCAAGGTATAACTAACCCAATTCAGGTTGAACATAGACCTATTTATGCAGGTTTGGGTTATACTAGTGTGCAGGTGGATGATGAAGAAGTTTCATCCATGGCTAAAGGAAGACGAGCTTCCAATAGCGAATGTTCTAAGTCACTAGTTCAAAGGTGTAAAGGTAAAAGAGGTATTGAGATTCCACCTCCTGATTCTTACACTAAATCTTTTGATCCAATTGATACTTTTAAGAAGTTTGGATATATAATGGACAGAAGATAATGCAATCATTTCCATGCACATTTTATGGGATGAATAACCATAGTGCTAAGACTTGTTGGAAATGAAAAGCTTTGTTTAAGCAGATTGCATGTTTGAAAGACCATTCTCATGATAAAAAGGGAATTGGCAAAAGGGGACCCTCACCTAAGAAGGTTGTTGGTACTCATTGTAAAGTGAGTGGACATAGGATTGATAGATGTTTTAAGCTTCATGCATCTTCGCATTCAAGTAATGTTAGAACTAAGATGATTTAAAAACCTCTCACTAAGGTTAATGAAGCTAATTCAATCCATAATGCAGTTGACAATACAACCCAGGATAAGGTAAAACCTATAAGTGAAAATCCATTTAAAAGGTTAAGTCAACAATATGCAATTGATAAGGAATCCACTAAGGAAATCAATTTCACTAGGAAGAAAGAAATGGTTAAGTGGATTATCACTACATTCTTTTTGCAAAGCATGATTAAGAATTCATCTAAGGGAATGAACAAGCTTTGATAAGATGCAGATTAGAGTTGGTGGGAACACTTCAAGACAGGTTTACCATATGAAGTTTTTTAATTCTCACTTTTTGATAACTCTAAGTTTTTGAATCTCTTATTTATGATGTGTGAGTTGTCTAGAGGACTTGAACTCATTTGATCAGTTGGAGATAATAGCAGAAAGCATGTTGTAGGTTGAGTTGATTCCTTGAAACACTTATTTGACTGCTATTTTGAATGTATCTTTGGCACATGGATGTATAGATGCATGTTTAAGACCCTTTGGGCATGTTTAAATGTTAGGCATCATACACTTTAGGTTGTTTGCATTTGCTTAGCATATAAGTCTCATACTAGGGCATTGTATTGCAACATGTCCACAACATTTATTGTATGTTGTCGACATTATAAACTTGTCTTACAGTTACATTAAGAGTTGTTTCAATTTTTGGCAATTCACCGCTTTACATGATGTGACATTTGGATAGACAATTTTGGTATGTTGTAATCACTTTTGCAGTTGTAGATTCACTCACTCATGCCTTTGGATTAGGCATTTTTGTAGTTTTATTTTGAATCATTTTAATGCAATTGTTTATACCTCTTGCTATGATTGGGTTATGTTTTCATGGATGCAGTAGACCATTTATAAGATTTTAGGGGATATTAGACTTTTAGAGACCAAAAGCCTTCCATTAGGGAGGTGTGATCAGAAATTGGGTTCTAGAAAAAGGTTTCAAATCAGAGTTTAAATTATTACACAAGATAGATCTCATCGATAGCTTTTCGACGCTTTTGCGGTTCAAAAAATGGACACTGTATGCAAAAGTTATGGGCTGCTGAAGTTTTGGTTCGACAGGGAAAAAAATTGGTGTTATTTTAAAATTTCAAACTCCACGCCACCCAAGGAAAATTTCAAATAACAAGGCACCAAAAAGGAGGGAGGAAAAAGTCAAACTTCATGCAAAGCGTGCCCATGAAGCATGCCACGCCCTTGGCCGCTTCCCTAGGCGCCTAGAAATGAGGAAGAGATTTTGAACTCTTGACCTCCCGTGTAAAAAGGAAGTGCCTTGACCACTTCACCCACAGTTGCTGAAATGTTATAAAAGGGAGTTATTTTTACTTGTATGGACGTGGATTTCTGACTATGTTTTATTTTAAGAGGCTGAGAGCTTGTTTTAAGCTTGGAGATAGCTATCGAATGGAATTTTCTCCAATATCCAACTTTATACACAGAAGGTAAGCCTTTTTAATTATGTTTTGTAATTAAAAAGAGAACGTTATTATTATTATTTGGATATACCAATAGAATGAATGAAGGACAAAAGCAATTTCAGAAGGGGATTGAAGACTGAGGAAGGATTCTGTGTGACCGAGTTTGAGTTTATCAGCGAAGGTGGAATTCTTGGACAGAGATCAGGCCTGAAGGAAGTTGTGTAGCGTTTCAAGAATTTGTAAGCCATTTGTTGCTCAAATTTAATAGAAATGGTCCTCACTATTGGGCGGACCCAGAGACGTAGGCAATCAATGCCGAACTCCGTTATCAATTTCATGTGGTAATTTGTCATGATTGCATGTTTTATTTTCAGTATTCTGATTTTTAATTAATTAAAAACTCATGCAATAATTGAAAACTTGACTATTTACAATATTTAATTTTTAAAACAAAATCCAGTTTTTATTGGTGAATGGAAGATATCAGTCTTTTTGACAATTCTAATCCAATTCAATAACCGAGAATATTTTGCTAAACAATTTGCAAGTTCTTTTGAGTATTTTTGAGAATTTGTAAGTTTGAGAAAATTCAGACTCTATATGTTTAAAACTTCACTTAGAGTTTTTCAGTGGTGTTTACGGATCAAAATTGGCCTAGTGGACAAGCTAGTGAGAAGGGTGGAAAACTTCAAGTGAGGTGATTTTAAAGCATGACTAATGCCTATAAAGTCATGGTTGGTATTGAAAAGTGTCATATAATCCAACTCATGGATTTTAATGAGAAATTTATTCCAATTTTGAGGCCAATTGTGCAAGGTGCATGAAAGAGGAGTTTTTTGGACAATAGATGATGATAGCTCAGTTAGAGATGATTCGAGATGACTAGGCTTACAATAAATGAATGAAGAAACAACTCTAATGCCTTAAAACTTAATTAAAATCATTATAACTATTACTAATTAGTTATGAGGCATTAAAATAGGGACAATCATGAAATCAATTTTTCGGAGCCAATATGAGGAGTTTCATGCCACTTTGCAAGAGTTTGATGACTTGTATGGACACTTGGGATTATTTTAATTGCATGGTTCATCACATATAATATTTTAATGCATAAATAGCTACTTTTCTTACTTGAAAATTGTCCTTATGACCCTTATACTTCTCTCTTCTCCTCTCTCTATCAAGTTATATAAGAACTAGCTATTTTGGCCATTGTAATGGATGCTCCACCTGAGTATGGTGAATACTTGATAATGTATATTCCTTTTTATAATTAAGAATAATAATTTTTTCCTCATCCATGACTATTCTTAGTGTGTTCATCTTGAATGTTTGATTTCGCATAAGTGAAGACTATGGATTCCTTAGCATGTTGTTTCATTCTTTGATCCTATTTGTAGTTGGAAAGCTTCTTCTTGTAGGGAATGTGAAGTGTTATATGAAATTTAAAGGATGAGTGAGTTATTATATTCATTATTTCCCTCATATTCCTCTTGTCTAGTCCTCTTATCTTTGTACATTCATCCATAACCTCACAATATAACATTGATGTGAGAAGATGAAGATTGAAGAAGTGAATGTTTAGTTTATCCCTTGATTTCAAGTGTAACATGCATATGGTTTGAATTCATCAGTATATTTGATGTATCACCTCCCATAGGATAGTTTATTTTCAGTTATATCTCTCCCTTTTCACCTCCCAAATTTAGTTGTAGTTGTGATCCAAAGTGGTATATCAAGGGAGCTAGCCCTATCTAGAGATTCACCTCATTACTTAGGCTACCCAAAGTCTTATAGGTGTTTCCATTGTGCCAATTGGATGAGGAGAGATTTTCCATCTCCTCAAAGGGTGAAAATCTGAGTGCTACTTGATAGTATCAGTGGGTCTAGATAGATCCAATGGATCACATATGATCATACATTAAAGATTAATGGTGAACATCAAGTCAAAAGGTTAGTGTATCCAAGGATTAACACATGGTTTCCAAGTGGCATGATCTCATGAACTCATAGATAGATCCAAAATTACATGGGAAAATATAGAGTTAATAGGTAAAAATATATCTATGGTGCACATTTAATCACACCAAGTAGATAAATGGGAATTGATGGATTAAAGGGTCAACAAATATTGAAGATAAATGCATGGGTGATAAGTGTCTCAACCACATTAAATTGGAAAAATATCTATGGCTCACATCCATTTGTATAGAAGGATATAATGGTAAACAAGAGAGCATATCTAATGGTTCTCATCTAATGAGGATCATAAATCAATGTCTAATGATGAAGGTTAAAGGTGCTATAATCTCGAAGGCTCAAATTAAGATCAACGGATAAAATTAAATTTCAAAAGCTAAGGGACTTGAATGGAGAATTTTGAGATTTTTGTCCAAAAAATATCAAAACATCCAAAACCCTAAGAGAGACCCCTTTTGTTTTTAGGGAAAACCCTTAATCCTCTAAAATCCATCTTTCCCTTACGTTGTAGATTATGGAACTCTAGATGCAATTTGTACTAGTGCAAATTGCTTCATGGGTTTTGAGTCCCATGATGCACCAAACCCCAAAAGCCATAAAATATAGAACTCACCATGCAATTTTCACATTTTTAAATGTGTAAAATACATGGTAGGCTATGAATCCTACCATGCACCCTTCCAATGGAATCCAAAACTTGGTATGCACATTACACATTTTCACAATGAACAAAGTACATGATGAGCCCTGGATCCCACCAGCTAAGGAACCCACTTGTAAAAAGTGGACCTTCTTGGAGAAAGTCCAACCTTCATTATTTTTCCTAAGCCTTTTCACACGAGAAGTGGGGCCTAAACTGCACATTACATGTTTTCACAATGTGTAAAGTGCATGCTAAGCTCTATTCCCTGTAAAACCATTAACCCATCTATGGAGAGTGGACTTGCTCCAAGCAGGTCCAACCTCTACCAAACCTATTGAACCTTTCCATGGGAAGTAGATATTAAAGTTCACATTGCATGTTTTCATAATGTGCAAAGTTCATGATGAAACCCACCTCTCACTAATCCATTTCTAACCATGGAGAGTGGACCTCCTTTGAGCAGGTTTAACTTCCACCACCAATCACTATCACTCACATTTAATGTAGGTTTTTCCTATATAAATCTATGTCAATTTACAAAGGATTATCATTTTTTATCTTGATAAACATGTTTTATAACTCTAGTCTACCATCCTTTCCATTTTTGACCTTGATCCATGAGTAAACTACATCGAGCCACATCTACTACACTAATCCATGTCACTTACACCCATCAAATGGTATTCCTCTTATGTTTTATCCATTTAAGTCTCCATATTTGAGGGTTTTTTCCATTACTTGAAGAATTTTCTTTCCAATTCTAGGGTTTCTTTCAAGGTCTATTTTTATAGTAGTTGATAGGTCATTTTTGAGTGAGTTTATGTGTCTGGTGTAGCACTTAGTTTTCTAAGGACTCAATAGTATATCTAGGGCATCCTAGGGTTTTGAATTAAATATTTTCAAGGAATCTCCCAAAATCTTCCTCTATTTTCATCTAGGGATTTTACATTCAAAATCAAGCCCTTTTAGAAGCTAAAATGATTATTCCCAAAGCATATTCTTCCATTTTAAAAAGATAATATTCCCTCCAAGATTCTTTCCCTCTCAGTATCTCTACAGACATTGGACTTGTTCCAAACACCTTTCACCTCCATAAATTCCTTCAAATACCATAAAAATTGGATGTGCCTCAAGCACCTCCCGCTTCCATCAAAAACCCAACTTTTAGACACCATGGAGAGTAGACCTACCTCAAGCACATCCCACTTCTACTAGAGATTATTAAGTCATAAACACCATGGACATTAGATGTGCTCTAAACACCTCTAAGTTTTACAAAAAGGAACAAGTGCTTCATACACCTACAATTTCTACCAACTTCCATAACTGGTTATTTAGAGGATTTTTATATAATCTCCATGCTTCCTAAAGAGATGAAGTTCAAATCTAAGGGCCCTAAAACAAATTATTATTTAGAATCCAACCTCATATAAATTAGTGATATAGATTTAGGTCATATTAAACTGGGATACTTTTGGGCTAAAATAGGGGGAAAAAAATGATTAGATATAGAGTATTTATGATTCTATACTTCCAAAAGATATAGCCTTTCCCCTAACTATTCAAATTCCTCAATTGATCCTAACAATGGCCCAAAACTATGACCTTGATAAGAGGCAAGTATATAATGACAAGGGAGAAAAGATTCTGGATCTTGAATTTAACTATATCAACTTGGTGTTTTCCATTCCTAAGTTCAAAATCTATTTGGATATAACTCCCCAAAAATCTACACAATTTTATGAGGAGAATAAAGATGGATGCCAAAATATGATCAACAAACAATGGTTTAAGACCCCTTAGCATTCTTCCACTATGTTGCCCAAGACAATGTATAGGTCTAATTTTATATAGGAGCTGGTAGATGTTATAACATTGATACATAGAGTCATTGACAATCCTAATTCCCTATGCTATGAAAATAGATGTACTAGTATATCTAGACCATATGAAAGAATAAGAAATATATACATTGGGCATAATTAATTAGTGATTCTCTTCATCACTAGTTGTTGGAGGTTCAAATCTCAAATAAGTTTTACATGGCATCATATGTTTTTTATATTTTGGCTAAGGGGAGATTATTTCTTGGTCTTAATGTTGTTCTTGATTAATAATAAGAGTGTATAACAACTACCTTGAACTCAACCTTTAGGCTAGTAAATAATAGTTTAGAAGAGTTAATGATGCTTTCATCTACAACATCATCACCATGTTCAATCAAAAACTTAGGAGGGAGAGGTTCTCAAGGGAAGAAAAGGAATAAATCACTAAATGGGTATAATTATTCATACAATTCCTTACATATTACTATATTAGGGAAAAAAACTTCAATGGCTATCCCTACACTCTTCCTTAGTACGTAAGTGTCAAATGGGCATTATTAGAGTAAGTGCAGTAGCTAGTTGAAACCCATAATCTCCTATTAGATAAACACAAGGTAGGAATTCATTTCTATATCTCTATTGGCTATTATACATTCCAAACTCTTCTGAAGGCTAGAGGTGTAGAGGTAGAGATGAGCCAAGTAACATTGAGGACCCTAGAGTCCAGGCCATATTTTGACCCATATGGTAAAGTCACTCATGCATTAGAGTTGGCATCATATGAAAATGTGCCATACTAAGGATATTATTTAGAGGATTGTGATGATGAAGAGATGGTCAAAATGAGGGACTACTCAAGGATGTCTCTTTAGCAAATAAAGGATTATGATCTAGCACTAGTCCCCGATGACTTGGAAGATGGTGTTTCTAGAGTGGATCCACTATACTACACACAGGTCATTATAAAACCTCTACCACTAGTTAGGTGGTTAGTTCTCAAATCATTTTCCCTATTTGATAGGATAGCCTACATTATTAATATAACTATTAGTTGGTTAAGGAGTAAAGGAGTGAAAATATCAGGAGAAATAATAGGAGTTAATGAAATGCTCCTAAACTTAAAATTAGAGGGTTTTACACCAATAGTGGAGGGCCTTGGTGAATTATTAGTGTGACCTAAATAGAGAAATAAGGGGAAAAAATACTAAGGCTAGAAAAGGAGAATCAAGCAAAGAAATAGAAGCTACACATGAAACCATATATCTTTCAATAGAAGAGACAATATCAACAACACAAGGATCTACTACTTTAAATCCTATATCACTGGTTTCTATTTCCATTGTCCCCCTTCTCCTACTCATATAGTGCATGAGGCTTCAACACTTCCACTAATTGCCTCTTCTCTCTAAGCATCACAAGTTTTAGATCCTCTCCCTCCACTCATCCCCACTTTATCTACCATTCCACCCATCTCAATAAGCTAAGTGAAAATAACACAAAAAAGTCTAGAGAGCACTAGAGGTCCCCCTACAGTTGGAGTGCAAGTTTATACTTTACTTTCCCTTCTTTCCACTTCTCCTTCCTCATTTGATCCACTCCTACTTTCTATTCCATTCACAATTCCTTCCATTTCATCACCATTAATCCCCAACACCAATCAAGATTACATTGCCTTAGAGTCAGTCATCTTGACTACCATCTCATAGGCCACTTCAACCTCTGAAGTGAGTATTGTTCCCTTTTCCTCTCAATCCACCATTTTAACCTCACTAACCCTAAATGGCCCCACACACCTAATTGACACATTCAGTGCCTTGGCTTCCACCCTTCCATTGGTTCCTAAATTCATGATTCCTACTTCCATTGATCACACTTCCCCCATTTCCACTAATTCATCCATACCATCAGTGGAGCTTAGAGAAACTCAAAAACTTGGTGTAGCAATGGGTTTATAAACTAATAATGCAAATAAACCTTTGCAGACAACTCTTGAGCCATCAATAGTATCATCTTCTTAAGAGGGCCCCTTGGCCATAGTATTAATTAGTGTAACTACATCGATTAAAGATTCTTTGGTGACTATACTAGATACATAAAAGGCTACCCTTATTTGGTTATCCCAATCAGTGAGTAAAATAAGGAAAACAATGATTGATCCTAAAACTTTGGACTTCAACATGACCAAAGTCAAGAAGAAATCAAAACCTACTCCTACGACCCTCTCAAGAACATTCATTGATGAAAAGGGAGAAAGATATGTTGAGATTACAGTTCTCCTTCTAGACAAATAAAAGGAAGATATTATTGTGGTAGATTATCAGGTCTCTCACATATACCTTGGTCAGTAGACAAGAGAAGGGCTCAAGAATGAGGTGCAGTCGAGAATCAAGTCTCTCTTCCATTGAATTGACCATGATAAAGCCACCAAGGATGAACTTAAAGGAATGTTGATCAGTTGACTGAAGCACTTAATCAATTTATAAGGCTTGATGAAACATCACAATAACCATAGATAGCGTAACCAATTAGTTTGAATCAAGCTACATTTGATTTGGTATGAGAGATTGCTCATATGGGAAGGGATACAAAATATTGGTATGAGGAATTGATTACAAGAGGCAATAGGGCCCTTGTAGTTATGATAGAACATTATGATATCATCATAGAAAGAAAGGAAATTTTAAAATCATAGATCAGTAGCTATGAAGGAGAGGTTCAAGTTTTGAACATGTATTACCCCAATTTTACAACCATAATGTCAATTGATATGAATACCCTCATTGCTAAGAATATATTGAAGAACATTGCTGAGCATGATGAATTACATAGGGATACCCATTTTGGATAAAAATATTAACCAAGTCTGATGAGTGAGCTAAGGAGGCTCATAATCAAGTTATTGATGTACTATATGAGATTGATGGCATGATTAATTTAATGTCATGCTGACCAATAGATGATGCTATAAATATATTATAGGTAGAATAGGTCTAGGAACATTTTAGAGCAATAGTTTAGGAGTCTACAAAGACACAATCTTTGCCTTGAGTTAAATTCATAGGTTTATCAAATATGAGAAGGAAATTAATCAAATAAGAACCAAAATATAGGGTATAAGGACTTTCAAAAGAGAGTTATTTAATGTATAAATAGACTACATAGCCTCTAAAATTTATTCTTATGGGATGGATGAAAAACAAATATAAGAAATATTCAAGACCTTTGATACATACTCAGAGAAGTTGTAAGTAGAAAATGATAATAAAGCTAAAGATATTCTGAAGATTGATAAATTTCTCCTCTCATTCAGATATTTTAAAATGTTGCTATCATGTGTATTTTCATTTTGGAGACATTATAATTTCTAATTTCAAGGTGAAATTGTGTATTTTTAATAACTCTTTTGGATAAAGAGAAAGACATACTTTTCACTTTATATCTTTTAAATGTGGAAGTTGCAAAAATCAAGTTGTAAATTGCACTTTCTATTTTAATTAATGTGAAATGAAAAAGATGCAAAGTCATAAAACACAAATTATATGGTCCCTTTTTTGTAAAATTGATAAAGGCTTGGATGTTGGAAAAGTCTAATTTTAGTATTGAATACTAGGGTTTGCATGAAAATAAGTTTGAAAATTTATTTTCAATATTATCTTTTATTTGGAAAAGCCAAAAGTTCTTTTGGGTACCACTTCTTGAATGGAGAGTTATTTTCAGCCGTCATGTAAAGAGCCTTGCATGAAGATCTTCATCTATGCCAAGATCACATCTAGAATCACACCCCACTCATGCATGCAACATAGTCACACCCAAGAGTCCAAAATGCTATAAATAAAGGAACTTGACCCCTTTTCATGAGGCATTCCAATTTGCATGATTTCCTTCTACTGGATGTTAACATTTTGACAACTACATGTCTTCTAAGACATATTTTGTACAAATATGGGTAGTATCTATTTCCCAATGGTATATTTTACTATTAGTGATATTTTTCTATAGTTTTAATTTATTTTCTATAAGCTATATCCTTTAGAGAGAAATAAAGTTGAAGTTTTTGCCTTTTTTGTCTTTGGAATCTTTGTGTTGTGAAAGTTATTTGATTATTAGTGGAAGTTTTATCTTTTATTTCATTCTCAAGAGAATTCATCTTTGGTATTTTACCCTCTTAATAATATTTTTTGAAATAAAGATCCTTTTACTTTTGGTGAAGAATAACTAAAATACTACCTCTGATTTCCAAATTTGCATAAGACTGTGCTTAAAATAAACTCAGTCTATTTTTCTACTCTATTATGTTTTCTAAGCAAGCATCTAGATCCACTATAAAATTTTTGGTGTAATCATTATACTTTCAGGTTTTTACAACTTCATATTTCTTTAACCCTTTTCCCTTCAAATCCCTAGTTTATGATACAAGAGCACTAAAGAGCAAAATTCCTAAAATGCTGATATTTTATCAAATTGCATAAGATTTTAGTGAAAGTAATCCAACCTTGTCTGGATATTAACCTCAAATTTCCAAGGCCACATAGCTTTGGTGGGTTTTCCATTATTTTATTAGGTACTTGCACAACAAGCTATAAAATTGAAACACATGCAATCCTATGTGTTAATAGTTTTTGGCACATCCAGTGGCACCCAAAAATTATATAGAGATCAGTACATTTCTCATCAACCATTATATGAGTTTCATGAAAATATAAAATCACTTGGTGACTCCATTGGCTTACAGACTCATGAGCTCAAGGTGATGTATGCCAATCAAATATATAAGATCATGTACCAAAGGTAAGAGGGCTGAGTTTTTAGAATTTTCATTTCCATAAAAAAAGAGAATAAAATCAATCACCCCTCAGCCTAAGGTATATCTTATAGTTATTCCCATCCACTTTAGTCACTCTGATCAGCTCTATATCCCCCATAATGGATAAAAATTAAAATTTCATAGCTTTCAATATAGGTAATCCACTTATTTTGGCCCAGTATGATGATATTCTAGTCTTAACCTTAACAAGTTTGCCATATTTAATTGGTGAAACTTCTACCACTACTTTATAACATATATAAGACATTGCTAACCTCTACTCAATCCATAATGAGGTCAAAGACAATATTGCGACTAGGCTCCTAGTTTCCTCTTTTAAGGGAAAGCTTTACAATGGTACAAAGGTCTCCCTCCCAACTTAATCTAAGTTTGGGATAAGCTAGGTGATTCAGTGTGATCCCACTTTGAGGACAAGTGTGATCACCTTTCCTTGGTTTAATAATTGACTACTATTCAATGAGCTCTTCATGAATAAATGACTAAATTCAATTACCACTTCTAGAAGACCTGGAATAAAATAATGACCTTGGTTAAACCCACTACAAATAATGTCTTCTTATATTACCTAAAATCCCTTAATAGTGATATAGTTATGATGGTTTAGTTAATGGGTGGTATGACAATTCTTACAGCTTATGATATTACAATAAGGGTCAAGAATTATTTGATCCAAGTTGGGAAAATTATACCATGACCACCAATGCCTATATTTTAAGAAATAGCCACTATTCCCCCACCTACACTTACTCCAATACCCACCATGAGTAAGGTTACTTATTTAACTCCTATACCTATGGATGAATTTTATGAGGTGAAATTATTACTCAAGAGTTTTGGAAATGAATTAGTGGTGATGGAAAGGCAACAAGCCCAAAACTATAAACATTTTCAACCATCTAACCCTGCATATCAAGGGAATAGGCAATCCTACCAAGGGGATAGACAACTATATCAAGGAAATAACCAAAAACAAGGAAAAAATGCACAATTGAGACCTCCAAACACTCATCCATTATAAACACCTAGAGATTCTAAAGCTATTATCCTTGTTCAAAATAATTTGGCTCAAGAATATGAGTGTTTCTATCCATGCAATCAACCTCATAATTAAAATACTTGTCCCAATGGTGTTATCAATTAAGACCTAATGGTGTAAAGTATAGTGAGTATGCAAGATCAATAGGAAGGATCTAATTACCAACAAGCAAAAACACAAGAACCTACTCAAAGCGAAGCAACTCTTCTAAATTTGTAGGAGGATGATTTCAATGGAACAATCCAAGATGAATCATTTTTTAATAGTGGAAGCCCTATAATAGCTAATACATGCTCCAAGAAAAGAGTAATAGATGTTGATCAAATCCCCAGAGTGGACCAAGCTTCCAATTCCAAGGCAATAGTAGAACTGACAAAGAGTAAAATATTACAAAGGCCACCCTTCGTACCTACCAATTAATTCAAAGCAAAGGTATCCACAAAAAATCTTGTAAAAGAGGACATAGTCCCTATAAAATTACCAAAAAAGGTTAGTAATATCCCTTTTAACATTGTTTATAAAATAAATAAAAATAATTTGATTGTCACAATGTAGGAAACACTATCTATACCAACACAAAGGGACTTATTACAAGAGGCCTTAAAGAATCTCTAAATAATAGAGAAGGCTCCAAATAAAGGACCTATACTTTCCATAAATTTATATCAGCCTTAGACTGATAATAAAATAGGCAAAAATGGTAAGCCTCTTCCCTTTTACCTTTCACTTATAATAGGGAAGCATCTGGTACATAATTGCATGGTGGATTTAGAGGCTAATAGTTCAATGATGCCTAAGAAAATAGTTGATGCTCTAGGGATAAATTACACACTTATTAATAAAAAAATACTACAGCTAGATGGGACTACTCTTCAAACAATATGAATCATAAAAGGACTGGATCTCACTATTCATGCTTGCCCTAGCCTTTCAATTACTCAAGACATTTCAGTCACAGACCTCCCTCCCTACTTTTCCATTTGTCTATCAAGAGATTTCACTACAAAAATGGGATGATACCTAAATGCAAATTGGTCTCATATGCTACTTAGAATGAGGTATGGAACTAGAGTAACAATAAGAGCTGAGCCAATCATGAAAGATCATATCAAACCATATAATCCTACTCCTCCCATAGAGATAAACTATATGTTGAAAGATCAAGAGAATGCAACACCTATAGAAGAAATCCTAGACACTCACTTGGATGAATGGGGATTAGCCCTATAATTTGACCCTTATAACTAAGTGCAATAAATAGGGTTAGGGACGTATTATATTCATGAACAAGATGAAATTATCTTGAACTTAGTCAAACTATCTGAGGATCTATAAGGGATGTGGCAGCTATATTTTGATGATTCAAAAAGTAAAAAAGGTGTAGGTACGAGAGTTGTATTATATATCCATAGCAAGACATCTACTTATATTTATTTAGACTTTAATTTAGCTACACTAATAATGTAGTTGAATATGAAATGTTGATTTGAGGTCTCCAATTGGCCAAGGATAAAGGAATCAAGCTCTTACAGGTATTTGGGGATAGTGAACTCATCATTCACTAGGTTAAAACAAAGAGTGTGATAAAAAAAAATTTAATAAGGTCTTATAAACATAGGTTTTTGGACCTGATAGAGGATTTCACCACCCCAAATATTCAAGAAATAATTAGAGCATAGAATAAAGATGATGACTACATGGCCTCAATCGCATCTTAGTATAATATACTGATTGAAATGGTGAGGGAAAAAAATTGGAATGTAAGGCCAATTATAAGGCCTTCTGTCCCTGATAACATAATTAACTAGCAAGTATTTGATAGTGACAAGATTTTTAAGAGAAGAGGATGAATTTTTAGAAATAAATCAACCAAGGTTACAAGACCAATATGGAAATCATATTATATATTTGAAAATGAAAAAGTTTCCTATGGGTCTCATTACACTAGAAAATATATTTAACTTGGATGACCAACTGAAAAGTGAGAAGAAGAACATTAACATCAATGAAGAAGATTATGAAACCGTCACTATCTTAGAAGGTAAGTCACTCAAGATAGGCAAGGTATGCAATATTTCAAAGAAGCATGATTTTGTTCAATTATGTCAAGAGTTTGATGATAATTTTTCTTGGAGTTATCATGATTTAATAGCATTCAACCCAAGTTTAGTGCAACATACTATTGAACTAGATCCAAATATAAAACTTGTCAGACAGAAATAAAAGCCCATCAATCCAAAGATTGAAACCTTGATGAAAAATGAACTCTCTAAGTTGATAAAGGCTAATATAATATTTACAATAAAAAACTCATCTTGGATAGAAAATTTGGTCCCTATAAAAAAGAAGAATAGTGAAATCCATCTGTGCATGGATTTTAAATCCCTAAATAAAGCTTCATTGAAAGATCACTATCCTCTTCCCCTATGGAAATTTTTTTGTGGATAGTATTGAGATCTAAGAGATTTTCTCTTTTGGATGGTTATTTGGGTTATAACCAAATCTTGGTACAAGAATTAGATCAATTTAAGACTACATTCACTACCAAATGGGGCACGTACGCATACAAGAAGATGTCATTCAGTCTCATAAACACAGGGGTAAGTTTTTAGAGAGCCATGGATATGAAATTTAAAGGTCTGATAAATGATATCATATTAGTATATCTAGATGATATCATAGTCTATTCAAATCATGATGGTGCACATCTCGATCACCTGAATTTTTTTTCAAAAGATGTAAAGAATTTGGCATTTCTCTTAATTCAAAGAAGTGCATGTTCGCAGTACATGAAGGCAAGTTACTAGGACATATAGTATCCAAAGAAGTTCTTGTAATAGACCCTAAATGAGTTAGAGCCATATCTGCATTGGCATTACCGATTCATAAAAAATAATTACAAAGCTTTCTAGGGAAGATTAAATTTTTGAGCATATTTATATTGAATTTTGCCTCCTTAGCCAAATCCCTTACTGTAATGTTAAAGAAGGGAATGCTTTTCACCTAGAGAAAAGAGGGGAAAGAAAGCTTCAGCTCTATAAAAAAAGATATCTCATAAGCCCCCACCTTTGTTAATTCAAACTATGAGAAGTATTTTATCCTCTATATATTTGGAGGAGAGGGGAGTATCTCAACAATTCTAATTCAACACAATCACGAAGGTTTGCAGTAGTCGATATCTTTCTTCAGCTAATCTTTGAAAGGTTATGAAGATAATTATAGCTTCATAGAAAAACAAGTATATGTGGTAATGAAAGCACTTAATAAATTTAGGCATATGCTCTCCAACAACAAGATACATCTAATGGTTAGTCACTAGAGTGTCAAATAATTTCTATTGAGTAGGGAGATAAATGAAAAACAAGTAGGATGGATTACTAAGGTCATGGAGTACGATGTAGATATCATGATCATGAAGTTGGTAAAAAGGAAAAGACTATGTGAGAAACTAGTTGCTGACATCAAAACTTTTGAATTGATTTTTGATGTAGTGTACGCTCAAAATATACCTTAACCAAATAATCTACACTCCTTTAATAGCTGGATTCAAGACATGACCCATTTTTTGTAGACTAGTGAACACCCTTATGACTTTTAGTAGTCAAAGAAGAGGTATTTTTGACTCTAATAAATCCCTTATGTCCTTATTGATGGAATTTTATTTTGTAAGGATATGAATGGAGTCTTATTAAGATGTATTGACCATGAACAAGTTACCAAAGTACTCAAACAATTTCATGATGGACTATAAGGAGGACATTTTTGGCAAGGACTATGACCATCAAGGTAATGCAAAGAGGCTACTATTGTCTTGAGTTTTTTAAGGATGCCCATTAGTGGGTAAGAAATTGTGAAAAGTGTGCTTACTTCAATAGTAAGGAAAGGCTAGTTACACTTCCTCTCAAATCAATTCAAATGGATTAATTATTCACCTAATGAGGATTGGAATTCATTGGCATGATCAATCCACCATCAAGAATGGGTCACAATTGGGCTCTCATAGCAATGGATTATTTCACATGATGTACTGAGGATGTTACTTTGAAAGATGTCACAAAAGCATCCATTTTGGATTTTATGGACAACATAGTTTCATGGTTTGGTGTTCCCCATACCATCATATCTGATAATGCCAAGGATTTTGTGGGCACTCAAGTTGGTGAATGGGCCATAAATCATAATGTGTACATGAGTATGTCTTTGAATTATTACCCTCAAGTTAATGGTCTAGTTGAGTGCACCAATACGAATTTGATTAGAATTATTAAATGAACTATGGAAGATAACCAAAAAACATAGCATAAAACATTGAAATCAATATTATGGGCTGATAGAATTACACCGAAGAGAGTCAGTGGTAATTCCCCTTTTATATTGGTGTATGGAATGGAATATCGAGTGCTACTATCAATTAAACTACCCTTTCTAGAGCTCAATCACTAGTTATACCTGATTGATAACGATGAGATGACGATGAGACTAGCTAAACTCATGGAACTTGAAGAAATCAAGCATCAATAAATGAAAGTCTTAGAAGCAAATTAGACACAAATCAAGAAGAATTTTGATAAAAAGGTAACTACAAGAATATTCAATGAAAGATACATGGTCCTGAATTAGGATGTAGATAAAGCAAAACAAGGTAGGCACACCAAATTCGATGTAATATAGAGTGGCCCATATGTCATCAATTAGTGCAAAGGGCCCAAGACATTATATCTTGTTATTATTAATTAGACTCAAACCCTTGTGAAGTTATTT
The DNA here is from genome assembly GCA_037957365.1 of Torreya grandis. Taxonomy (NCBI): domain Eukaryota; kingdom Viridiplantae; phylum Streptophyta; class Pinopsida; order Cupressales; family Taxaceae; genus Torreya; species Torreya grandis. The sequence continues at coordinate 934,079 of JARHVA010001846.1, forward strand.
TTAACCCTTCACAACCTATTGAAACATGAAAACAAGCCTAAGCTATGGGTAACCCAATCAGTGGATTGAATCTTTAGATTATAAGGGCTATCTCCCTTTGGTGTATCAATTAGGATCTCTCTTCTAGCTACAAACTACTGGGGAAAAGGGAAGAAAGAAAATTGAAGGGAAATCCTACCTAATGATGGTGATACACCTAAATTTTGATTGATCCACTCAATTTGAGTGTCTAAAAACATTGATTAGATAATTAAAAAATACTAAATTTTTTAACTCCAAATGACCCATACGCATTAGTATTTCATGAAAAGGTTATATCTTGTGGTTAAAGCTCAAGGGAAATGATGGAATAGGCCTAATTCAAAACACTAACCAACCAATTATATCCACTGTAACTTTTGCCAAAAGATGTTAAACATAAAACATGACCTGTATAATCTGATCAACTAGTAACTAGGTAAGAATCAGGACTTGACAAGAAAGAAAATTCTATCACATATGCAAATCAATGACATAAATACACTATACTATTACCTTGGAGTCTAAAAAATATCCTTATATTAATCTTAAAATGTTACACAACACAAATTTTAGGTAGAGTATGGTCTTGCCAAAAAGAGGATACAATTCAAGGCTGAAAATCCAACTTATATAGAAAAAGTATACGACAGCCAAGAGATTGGCACTGAAAATAGAAGAGGAAGTCAACTCAATCCAACTTGTACTATCACAACCTTCAAATAAAATCTATTTTTGTCTTATGTCTTGCATGAAAATATCTTTGGTGTTGAAAGTGATGGAGAACCCATTTCATAATCCTTATTTAGAATAAAGATTAAATTCTTCAAGATTGATCAATGTGCATGGGTCTTTGCATGATGCTATGCCAAAACTAAATTTAGAAGTCTACTTGAACTAATACAATGTTGAAATATTTAAATTGAAGCTAAGTTGGATCACTTCATGCAAGATATGACTAGGAGAAAAGCATGGCTTAAACAAATAGTCAACTAAAGCTTTGACCAATCAACTATAAATAGGCTTCCATCGTTAAACTCCTCGAGCCTTTCTCATTTTCTCTATTTTAGAAATAAAAGATTTGTGCCTGAAGGTAGATATATGTATTTAAATGATTTGATTATTTCATTTATTATTTGGTGTTCTCTTTACTATAGTCTCAGACTATACATCTTCCCGTAGATGGAAAAAGCAATACTTCATTGGATTTTTGCATGTTCTTGCTTGTCTTGGACATGTCTAATATTTATTAGGCCACTTTACATGCTCTGTATGTATTCTTTGGAATTTATTTGGGCTCTTTGTCTTGGAATTTTCCTTTGGGTTTATTGTCCATGGATTTATACCTTATTTATATCCTTCAGACAAAAAGTTTGAAGGAATTATATCTTTGGGCTCTTTGTCTTTTGTCACTTTACCATGGATAAATTGTCTATGAGAATTATCTCTTCATCCTTTCTGATTGGTCCATTTCCTTTCTATTTCCTTTAGACAAAAAGGTCAAAAAAATTCTTTTAGAATCACTCCTTTCTTCATTTAATTATTTCGGGCTTCTCTTTATTTATTTCCTTCAAACAAAAAGTCTGAAGGAATTCTCATAAATAGAACCCTTGCGAATTTCCCTACAGGCTTTTGAAACTACCCTTCAAGATTTTTGACATGGTCCTCCCTCTTTTAAAAGTGCCCCATTTTACCTTTGAAAATAATTTCCCAAAGGGAACAACCCCTTTAGACTTCTTACCAGTGATCCTTCAACATTATTTGTAAAGTATACCTGCCCTTCGAAAAACTTGAAACGGTCCCTTCAAATAATTAAATGAACCCTTCAACTTTTTAAATGTCTCTTTCTTTCAGTTTTTTTGTTTGACACATTCCTTCAAAAAATTTGTTTGAAGGAATGTCCCTTTGAAATTTTTGTCAAATGTCCCTTCAGGTTTTTAAAACTATTCTTTGGGATTTTGTCAATGGTCTTTTTTTGAAGAAAATGACCCTTTGGAACTTTTGTAAATGCACCTTCAAAAAATTTGACTTTCCCTTTGGAAAACTTGAAATGGTCCACTTGCTTTGTTCATTTCCTTTGGACAAAACTCCAAAGGAATTATTTCTTCACGAGCTTCTTGATAATGACTTTTTCAAAGGGAAAGTGCCCTTCATCTTCTTGGAATTGATCCCTCAAACAAATGTATAGGTCCTTCAAAATTATGAAGTAAACTTTCTCGAAGGGTAGATACCATTCAACCTTTTTGTAAGTGACCCCTTTAGAAACCTTGAAGAGCCTTTTGAAATTCTTGAAGTGAACTTTCCTAAAGGGCAGCTACCCTTTGGGCTTTTTGCCAAGTGTCCTTCAGAATTTTCCAAGTGAACCTTTTCCTTCCCTTCAGATAAAATGTCTAAAGGGTTAGAACCCTTCAAAAAAATTTAAGTTACCCTTTAGATTTTTGCTTGGATAATTTGAAGGTTCAAACAAACCCTTCAGATTTTTTAATAAACCCTTCAGAATTTTTTAAACAAATGACCTTGCTTTTGAGGATTCCCTTTGAGATTTCCACTTGGACAATTCTTGTGAAAGAAAGTGACCATTTAAAATTGAACCAATCCTTTAGATTATTTAGGACTAAAACTGATTCACAAGACAAACTGACATGATATGTAGAGTTTTGAATGGCAGGGGTGACAATTTGACCTGTGGGGCAAAATTGTCAACACTTGTCAAGCTTGATGGTGAAGAAATACCAATTCCAGTTAATGGGATATACCTCAAAACTTTCTTTTGAGGTAAGGATTTGTTCCAAAAGTTTTGTAAATAATAGGTTTAGATTGTGTTTTCAATAAGTGCTTATACATTGTCTTAGTCTTTAAGAGTTGTTCTTTGGTTTGTTTTCCTATTTTTTTGTCTTCTTTATTTATGTCTAGGCTATCCCAACTTTTATTTCCTAGGTTATAGTTTTATTAGAGTAAGGTTAACTCCATTCCTAGTGTCTAGAAAGGATACTAGATTCAAATGATTAATAGGCAATCATCCCATAGAGGTCACCAAAAATGTTGAGGTTTTTGTCCCAAAAATCTCATAATATTTAGAAACCTAAGGGATACCCCCTTTGTTTTTTAGGGAAAACCCTTAATCCTCCAAAATCCATATTTCCCTTACCTTATGGAATTTGGGACCTAGATGCAATTTGCATTAGTATAAATTGCTTTGTGGGTTCTAGGTCTCGTGATGCACCAAACCCCAAAATCCATAAAATCTAGAACTCACTACGTACTTTACATGTTCTCAAATGTGCAAAATGTATGGCAAGCTCTAGATCCCACCATATACCCATTTGGTAGAATCCAAAACTTGGTATGCACATTGCATAATTTCATAATATGCAAAGTGCATGATGGGATCCAAATCCCACTGACCAAAGAACCCACCCATAGAAAGTGAACCTGCTTAGAGCTAGTCCAACCTCCATCGGTTTGCCTAAGCCTTTTCTCATAGGAGGTAGGGCCTAAAGTGTACATTTCACGTTTTCACAATGTGCAAAGTGCATACTAAGTTCTACTCCCTACTAAATAGTTAACCCATCCACAGAGAGTGGACCTGCTCCAAGTAGGTCCAACCTCTACCAAACCTATTGAACCTTTCTATAGGAAGCAGAGATTAAAGTTACATTACACATTTTCACAACATGTAAAGTGCATGATGAACCCACCTCCCACCAATGCATTTATAACCATGGAGAGTGGACCTAATTTAAGCAGGTCTAACTTTTGCCACCAACCACCATCACTCATATTTAATGTTGATTTTTCCTATATAAAGCTAGGTTGATTTGTAAAAGATTATCATTTTTTAACTTGATAAACATGTTTTGGAGTTCCAATTTTCCATCCTTACCATTTTTGACCTTGAGCCACAAGTAAATGTACATCAAGCCACATATTCTATGCTAAGCCATGTCACTTGCACCCATAAAATGGTATTCCTCTTATGTTTTATCCCTTTAAGTATTCATCTTTGAGGGTTTTTTTGTTACTTGTATAATTTTCTTTCTAGTTCTAGGGTTTCCTTCAATGTCTAGTTTTATAGCAGTTGGTAGGTCATTTTTGAGTGACTTTATGTATCTGATGTAGTACTTAGTATTCTAGGGACTAAATAGTACATCTAGGGAATATTAGGGTTTGGAACTAAATATTTTCAAAGAATCTCCCAAAATCTTCCTTTGTTTTCATCCAGGGATTTTACATTCAAAATCAAGCCCTTTTTAGAATCCAAAATGAATATTCCCAAAGCATATTGTTTCATTTTATAATGAGAATATTCCTTCCAAGATTCTTTCCCTCCCAACATCCCTATGGACACTAGACTTGTTCCAAACACCTTTGACCTCCACCAATTCCTTTAAGAACTATAGAAAGTAGACGTGCCTCAATCAACTCCCACTACCACTAGAAACCCAACAACTTTCAAACACCATGGAGAGTGCACCTACCTCAAGCATGTCCCACCTCCACCAGAGATTCTTAATTCATAAACATCATAGACATTGGACATTCTCCAAACACCTCCAAGTTCTACCAAAAGGAAGAAGTGCTTCATACACCTATATTTTCCACCAAGTTCCATAGTTGGTTATTCAAATGATTTTTCTATAATCTCCATGCCTCCTAAAGAGATTAAGTTTAAATCTAAGGGCCCTAAAGCAACTTCTTGTTTGGAATCCAACCTCATAGAATTTAGTGATATAGATTTAGGTCATATTGACCTAGGAGACTTCTGGGTTAGAATAGCGGTAGAATTCAAAAATGATTAAATACAGAGTATTTATGACTCTAGACTTCCATGAGATATAACATTTCCCCTAACTATTCAAAGGCTTGAATTGATCCTGAAAATGGACCAACACTATGACCCTGATAGGAGGAAAGTATATAATGATAAGGGAAAAATAATTTTGGATCTTAACTATGACTATATCAACTTAGTGTTTGCCATTCCTAATTTTGAAAGTTATCTAGATATAACTCCCCAAACATATTTATAGTTCTATGAGGAGAATAAATATGGATGCCAAAATATGATCAACAATAATGGTTTAAGACTCCGAAGCATTCTTTCACCAAGTTACCCAAGATAATGTATATGTCTAATTTTATAGAGGAGGTGGGAGATGTTATAATATTGCTACATAGAGTCATTGACAGTCCTGATGCCCAGTGATATAAACAATAGATGTAAAAATATATCTAAACCATCCAAGAGAATAAGAAATATATATATATATATATACATACATATATATACATATATATATATATGTATGTATGTATATATATTATATATATATATATGTATATATTATATATATATATATGTATGTATATATATATGTATGTATGTATGTATATATATATATATGTATGTATATATATATATATCTATATATATTGTATATATATATGTATATATATATGTATCTATACACACACACACACACACACACACACACATATATTGGGCACAATTAATAAGTGATTCTCTTCATCAGTAGTTGTTGGAGGTTCAAACCTCAAATAAGTTTTACATGACATCATATGTTGTTTATATTTTAGCTAAGGGGAGATTATTCCTAGGTATATGTTTATATATATATATATGTGTGTGTGTGTGTGTGTGTGTGTACACACACACACACACACACACACACACACATATTGGGCACAATTAATCAGTGATTCTCTTCATCAGTAGTTGTTGGAGGTTCAAACCTCAAATAAGTTTTACATGACATCATATGTTGTTTATATTTTAGCTAAGGGGAAATTATTCCTAGGTCTAAATGTTATTCCTGTTGAAATAATAAGAGTGTATAAATGCTACCCTGACCTCACCCTTCAGGCTAGTAAAAAATAGTTTAGAACAATTGATGATGCTTTCATCTACAACATCATCACCATGTTCAATCAGGAACTTAAGAGGGAGAGGTTCTAAAGGGAAGCAAAGGAAGAAATCACTAAATAGGGATCATTATTCATATAATTCCATACATATTCCTATATTAGGGCAATATGATTTAATGGCTATCCCTACACTCTTCCTTGATATGTAAGTGATAAATGGGCCTTGTTGGAGTAAGTGTAGAAGCTAGTGGAAACCCATAAGCTTGTCTCAAATAGACACAAGGTAGGGATCTATTTCCCTATCTCTATTGGCCATTATACATGCTGAACTCTTTTGAAGGCTAGATGTGTAGAGGAAGAGATGAGGAAATTAACATTGAGGACCCTTGAGTCTAAGCCATATTTTGACCCATATGATAAAATCACTCATGCATTAGAGTTGGCATCATATGAACATGTGCCATACTATTAAGATTATTGGGAGGATTATGATGAGGAAGAGATGGTCAGAATGAGGGACTACTCAAGGATGTCCTTGAAACTAACAAAGGATTATGATCTAGCACTAGTCCTTGATGACTTAAAAGATGATGTTTCCAGAGTGGATCCACTATACCTCACCCATACCATTGTAAAACTCCTACCACTAGTTAAGTGGTTAGTTCTTGAATAATTTCCCCTATTTGATAAGATAGACCCATTATTAATAGAATTATTAGCTAGTTAAGGAGTGAAAATCTCAAGAGAAACCATAGGAGTTAAAAAAACTCCTAAAATTAAAAGTAGAGGGTATTACACCAATAATGGAGGGCCCTGGTGAATCATCAATAGGAGCTATATAGAGAAAGATAGGGAAAATAAAGACTAAGGCTAGAAAAGGAGAATCAAGCAAAGAAAGAGAAACTACACATGAACCCATTGATCTTTCACCAGAAGAGATAACACCAATAACATAGGGATCTACTAATTTGGATCATATATCACTAGCACCTATTTCCATTGTCCCCCATTCTCCTACTCCTATAGTATAGTAGGCTTCAACATGTCCATCAGCTACCTATTCTCCCCAAGAACCTTAGGTTTTTATTACATCACAAGTTTTAGCTCCAATCCCTCCACTCATCCCCACTTTATCTACCACTCTACCCATCTCAATAAGCCAAGTGCAAATAACATAAACAAGTCAGGAGAGCACTTAGGGTCCAGCTAAAATGGGAGTCTAAGATTTTACTTCACTTTCCCTTCCTCCCACTTATCCTTCTCCATTCAATCCACTCTCACTTTCTATTCCATTCACAAATCCTTCCATTTCATCACCATTAATCTCAAACACAAATAAATAGTACATTACTTTAGAGTCAACCATCTTGAGTGCCATCTCACAAGCCACTTCAACCTCTGGAGTGAGTTTTATTCCCTCTTCCTCTCAACCCACCATTTTCACCTCACCAACCCTAATTATCCCCACACACCTAATTGACACATTCAATGCCTTAGCTTCCACCCTTCCACTGGTTCTTAAATTCATGATTCCTACTTTCGTTACTTCTATTTCCCCATTTATACTACTTCATCCATACCATCACTGGAGCTTGGAGAAACTCAAACACTCATTTTAGTAATGGGTTTGCAATCTATTGGTGAGAATAAACCTTCACATACACCTCTTGAGTAGTCAATAGTACCATCTTCTCAAGAGGCCCCCTTGGCCACAATATCAGTTAGTGTAGCTACATCAACTATAGATTCTTTGGTGACCATACCAGATACATAAAAAGCTACCCCTAGTTGGTTAGCCCAATAAGTGAGCAAAAAGATGAAAACAATGATTGATCCTAGCACTTTAGACTTTGACATGACTGAAGTGAAGAATAAGTCAAAACCTACACCTAGGACCTTCTCAAGAACATTCACTGATGACAAGGGAGAGAGATATGTTGATATTGTAGTTTCCCCACTAGAAAAATCAAAGATATTGTGGCAGTGGATTATCAAGTCTCTCACATACACCTTGGCCAATAGATAAGAGAAGGGCTCAAGCATGAGGTACAGTTGGGCATCAATTCTCTCTTATATATAATTGACCATGATAAAGCCACCAAGGATGAACTTAAAATAAAATTTGATCAACTGACTGAAGAACTTAACCAATTCATAAATCCTAGTGAAACATCATAATAACCATATGTAGTGCAAATAATTAGTCCAGATCAATCTATAATTGATTCATTATGAGAGATTGCTCATATGGGAAGGGATACAAAATAATGGTTTGAAGAATTAATTACAAGAGGCAATAAGGCCCTCATAATAATGATAGAACATTACAATATCATCATGGAGAGAAAGGAAATTTTAAAATCACAAATTAGTAGCTATGAAGGAGAGGTTCAATCTTTGAACATTTATTACCCAAAGTTGACAACCATAAAGTCAATTGATATGAATACCCTCATTGTTAAGAATATATTGAAGAATGCTGTTGAGCATGAGTAATTACATAGGGATACCCAATTTTGGATAAAGATATTAACCAAGTCTGTTGAGCGAGCTAAAGAGGCTCATGATTGAGCTATTGATTTACTATATGAGATTGATGGCATGATGAATTTAATGTCATGTCGACCAATGGATGATGCCAACAATCTCTTACAAGAAAAATAGGTCCAAGAACATTTTAAGGCAATAGTTGATAAGGACTCTACAAAAGACATAGTCTTTGCCTTAAGTTCAATTTATAGGTTTATCAAATATGAGAAGGCAATTGATCAAATGAGAACCAAAATGTAGGGTATAAGGACTTTAAAAAGAGAGTTATTTGATGTATAAGTAGACTATGCAGCCTCTAAAATTTATTCTTATGGTCTAGATGAAGAATGAATATAGGAAATATTCAAGACCTTTGATACATACTCAGAGAAGCTGCAAGCAGAAAATGATAAGAAAGCTAAAGATATTCTAAAGATTGATTAATTTTCCCTCTCCTTTAGATATTTTCATCTATTTCTATCATGTTATTTTCATTTTAGAGACATTAAAATTTGTAATTTTTAATTTCAAGGTGCAACCATGTATTTTTATTAACTCTTTTGGAAAAAGAGAAAGACATACTTTTCACTTTATATCTTTTAAATGTGGAAGTTGTAAAAATCAAGTTGCAAATTTCACTTTCTATTTTAATTATTGTGAAATGAAAAAGGTGCAAAGTCATAAAAAATAAATTGTATGGCCCCTTTTTGGTAAAAGTGATAAAATCTTGGATGTTGAAAAATACTCACTTTAGTTTTGCATGCTAGGGTTTTCATGAAAAGAAGTTTGAAAATTTATTTTCAATATTATCTTTTATTCAGAAAAGTCAAAAGTTATTTTGGGCACCGTTTCTTGCATGAAGAGTTATTTTTAGCCATCATCCAAGTAGCCTTGCATGAAGATCTCTAGCTACACTAAGATTACCTCCATATTCATGCCCCACTCATGCATGCAACACAGTCACTCCCATAAGTCCAAAATGCTAGAAATAGAGGAACTCACCCCCCTTTGAATGAGGCGTTCTAATTTTCATGATTTCTTTCTGCTGTGTTAACATTTTGACAACTAGATGTCTTCTAAGACATATTTTATATAAATATGGGTAGTCTTTATGGCCCAACGGTATATTTTGTTGTTAAAAATATTTTTCTACATTTTGAATGTATTTTCTACAAGCTGTAGCCTTTAGAGAGAAATAAAGTTGAAGTTTTTGCCTTTTCTATCTTTGGAATCTTTATGTTGTGTAAGTTATCTAATTATTTGTGGAAGTTTTATATTTTATTTAAATTCTAATAGAATTCATCTATGGTATTTTACCCTCTTGATAATATTGTTTGAAATAAAGATCCTTTTCCCTTTGTTGAAGAATAGCTAAAATACTACATCTGATTTCCAAATTTGTATAAGTTTGTACTTAAAATAATATCAATCTATTGTTTTTCTCTATTGTGTTTTCTAAGCAAGCATCTAGATCCACTATATAAATTTGGTGAAATCACCTACTTTTATTTTTTTATAATTTTAATTTCTATAGCCCTTTTCCCATAAAGGCTCTAGTTTAGGATACAAGAGCACTAAAGAGAAAAATTCATAAAAGGCTGATATTTTATCAGTTTGCATAAGATTTTAGGGAAAGAAAGCCAACCTTCTCTAGAGATTAACCCCAAATTTCCAAGGTCCCATGGCTTTGGAGGTTTTTCATTTATTTCATTAGGCACTTTCACAACAAGATATAAAATTAAGATAGGTACAATCCCATGTGATAACATAGAACAAATGTAGTTAAGGTTGAACCAGAGCAAATGTTTTAAGGAGGTACCATGAGGGTAGACATATTAAACAAAGGATTTCACCACCCCAGGTAGCTAAAATGAGTAAATGCAAAATCAAACATGATCTAAGTCAATATAAGTAGATCTTGAAAAGCCATCTAATGCCATTAAAGATTTATAAAATCTCTCAAAAGCTTCTTGATGTAGGTTTTATGTCTTATGAACACATCCCTAGCCTACAGATCTTTAGTGCAATCATGACTATATGAAAAATGATAGGGTGGTTAATTTTCATCCATAATATATATATATATATATATATATATATATATATATATATATATATATATATATATATATATATATATATATATATATATATATAAGATTTACAAGCAATGGTAGAATGGTGACTGTATAAGAAATGTCAGAGAGAACATCAAGCATGATGAGCTCGAGAAGGATTATGGTGGTGGGGATTGCTTTCTACAACTGATATTGATCTTCACATTATCCATCATGCCAAAAAAGGATATAGTGATATTAATATAGGGAAAGCTTGATAAGGATGGTGGTGGTGGTTATTCTAAGTAGAATTGGGCTCATTAATGACCCCTTCAATGCTAATTTCTCTCTATCTTACCTTTTTTTCTTCCTATAAATATTAACTTTGAACTCTTGATTTACATCCCTTGGCTTGATATAGTGAATCTCTACCAAAATCACTTTGTAAGAACTCTTTTTAAGAAATATAAGACATCTCAGATTCTATTTGAATGCTAAGTGTGCTTTATTAAAATTTGATTTATAGATTGTATGTTCCCTATTCATCATCTATATGTCCTTCATGTACCTTGATTCAAGTCTATTGGTTTCTTAAAAGTTGTGTGAAGTGTTGACTATTGAGGTTTCCATTGAAGTGTCATAAGTCCATAGTGTTTTGGGTTAAGCCTATCTCTTTCTTTCCTTCAAGTTATAGGTCTCTTTTCATCCTTCATACAAAATACTCATGTTTTCAACCTTGTTACAGAATTTGATCAGTTCTATCCTAATTGGATTCATTAGTAGTCATAAAGTGTCTAAGATAAAAGTGGATCATTAAATGTTTGGTGCATAACCACACTTAGAGTAGGTTTTATTGATGAAAATCCTTCTCTCTTTTAATCCCAACCTATTTAGGTCTTAAGAGAGAATTCAAGTGATACACCAAAGGAGATATCCTCATTAAAAATCATAGAGTTATGACCCAAGATTAGGTAACCCATAGCCTAGGGTAATTCCCATGTTGGACCAGATTTGAGTAGAGGACTTGAACAATATTTTACTTAGCTAGGGTACAATCTAGACCTCCAACAGTTTTTAGGATGCCCAATAGGACCCATTCTGTTTCTCATTTGAGAAGAATTATTTGCATTAGAGGGAGACACACCATCATTAAGAGCTGAATATTCTCCAAGTTGTAGAGTTTATAACATTATCTAGACATCACCTCTCATTCCAAAGGTTACTAAAAGGTTATTTAGTAAAGTTATTCCTTTTGAATTCATTGAACTACCTTATATTTCATATAAAAAAGCAAGATTCAATAGGATAAGTCCTTACCCCCAAAATAAATATTCATCTCTTGGTCATCCTATTGTTTTAAGCAGTGTAACCCCCATAATGTAAATGGTAAGGCCCAAATTACAATATTTTTTACCTTTCAATTATGGTAGCCCTTGTAACCTTTAGCAACATGATGATATCCCTGATACCTCTTTGAAGAGTCTCCCATAATTTATAGGAGAAAACTCCACCACCCTTGTAGAGCACATAACTGACATTCGAAACCTTTGTTCAGTACATAACATTACACAATAAAATATAGCCATGAGACTATTAACTAGCTTCTTGAAAAGTATAGACCCTTATAATGGTATAGGGGTCTAGCTGCTACCTCAATCAATACTTAGGATGAGTTTAATGAGTGCTTATGTAAACATGTTGAGGATAGAAGTGACCATGTATCACTTGTTGAATAACTCACCTCAATCAAGAGGGCACCCCAAGAGTCTATGGCTAATTTCAACTATAGATTCCAAAATACATGGGATAGGATACCTACCATTATTAAACCCACACCCAATTATGATTTTATTTACCATTTGAGAGCATTGAATTTAGACATTATAGTCATGATCCAATCTATGGGTGGGATAACTCTACCTAAAGCTTATGAGATATTTATAATGGCATAAAACCATTTGATACAAGAAGGGAAACTTATGCCAAGACATCTCATGCCACTTTTTCCTGAGATTCAACCAACCCCACCTACCATTTCTCCATTTCCCACTCTAAACAACTAAGCTTAACTTGATGATAGTCAAGTGGACAAATTTTCATGGATTGAGATCTTGTTGAAGGCACAAAACAACAAGTTAGTTTCTCTAGAGAAACATCAATATAATTCATATAGGCCATACCAAGGTCCCTTCCAAATCAACACTCTATCCAATTATATAATATACCCCCTTACCCATGAAATCAATAAGCCCAAGGCCAAATTACTCAAAGTAGATCTTATAATAGTTATAACCCCACAGTTGTAAGTATCTCAAGAGCCTTGGTCCCCACATAAAACAACCTTGCACAAGAGGGTCAATGAAAATCAGGAGGGTAGTCTAATGAGATGGTAATGGCTACAAGAGGAGAAATGTATCATGATCCTACCTAGAAGAATTCTCCTTCATTATAAGGCCATGTCACATTGCCTCCTCTACCACAAGGACCTCTAATGAATCAAGATAACATGCCTTCCATGACATCATTAGAAGCTCAAATTAAATAGCAAGGGAGCATGGGTAAGGTACCAACTGAAACCACATGCATAAAATTTCAAGAAAGGGAGCATATGCTTGAATAGGTAGTAGTAAACATAGGATAGACTACACAAAGGGTAGATGAACTAGTTGCATCTAATATAAGGGATAAGAGGAGGATGTTAGATGACAATTTGGCGTAGCCTAAGGATTCTTCAACACCTCCACAAGTCATTAAATAGCCTATCTCTTCAAATATAGCTATTAAAGCTCCTATAGCTCAATAAATACCTCATCATCATGAACAATAATAGAAGTCTCCTTTTATTACTCATATCACCCAAGTGCTAAGTGATACTTATACTTCTAAGGTGCAGTTCAAATGTACTAGTATTCCTTTCAATATTTTGGATCATATGAAAAAGGATAATGTCACTATGACTATGTATGATGCTCTATATATTCTAGGATAAAAGAAATTCTTTAGCAAGAGCTCTCCAAGCCTTCTCATGTGAATGAGATAGTTGATAAGGTGAACACTATTTTTAGAAATAGTAGTCATCCTATTCAAATTCAAGTTCCTAGTCAAGCTCCTAGTCAAGGTCAAGTCCATAATGTTATTCATCCCCCTCAAGTTGTCAAACCCCCTATTCTATTTGCATAGGGGATTATTTAGTGCACAATTGTATGATATATTTAGGAGCTTCCACCTTAGTTATGCCTAAATCCATAGTAGATAAGCTTAAGTTTAAGTATGTGCCTAATAAAAAAGGTGTTCTCTAATTGGATGGTTCCCCCACTAAAATAGTAGGCATGTTGAAAGATCTTAATATCACATTGGCAAATTTCCCAAATTATATCATCACTTAGGATGTAATGGTTATAAACCTACCCTCATATTTTTCCCTATGTTTGTCTAGGGACTTTACTTCAAAAATTGGGGGATATTTGTCCTTTGATTTGTTATACATGTTTTTCAGGACTAGATATGGGACTAAGGTCACTATTAGGTTAGAGCCTATCTTTAGGTTCCATCTAGAGCCCTACATTCCCAACCTTACAAACATTAACTATACCATATTAGATGAGGATGAAAATGCTAGTGAGCAAGAGCTTTATAACCATGTTTAAGGAATTTCAGACCTATACCTAAATGAATAGGTAGCTGATAATCATGATTTTGATCCTTGTAGCAATATTGAGGAAGTAGGCTTAGGGGTGTATTATATGCATGAGGAGGGTGATGTTATTCCTTGCTTAACTAACACCACTCAAGAGGAAGATGGTCTATGGAATTTATTATTTGATGGATCAAGGCCAAATAATGGTAGTGGAGCTAGAGAAATCAAGAGTACTATTCAGCTGCAAGAGTACTATGAGGCTCTTTTACATGGTTTGCAAGAGGCAATAAGAAGAGGTGACAAACTTCTTCAAGTCAAGGGTGATAGTGAGCTTATTGTGCAACAAGTGAGAGGCATAAGTGAAGTCAAGAACCATCATTTGAAATATTACAAGATTCATGTATGGGATCTCATAGAGGACTTATTAGCATTAATATACAATCTATACCAAGAGAGGTAAATCAACACACAAATAGGTTTGTATCCATTGGAGATTAGTATGAGGTTGTATAAAGATTCAAAAGAAACCAAATTCAAGATAAGATAAAAGTCATATGTAGGTTAGTTATACCTGATAATAAGGTGAGTTGGTAAGTATTTGATAATGATGACCAAATTATATGTTTTTTGATGCAGGAGGCAAAATTCTACTATAAGAATCAAAATAGATTCCAACATCAGCATGATGATTAGAAAGTGAAGATGAGATCTAAAAAGATTCCTAAGGGGCTTATGACATTGGAAATCATCTTCAATGAAGATGACCAAGTGAGAAGAGGCAAGGTATGTATTTCATCTAAGGATGAATATTATGAGAGTATAGATATATTCAAAGATAAATTATTGAAGTTAGGAAAGGTTAACATAGCAGAAGAGAGAAATGCATTTATTACTTTATGCCAATATTTTTTTGATGTATTTGCATAGGAATACAAGGATTTGAAGGGTTTTGATCCCAAAATTGCATAAAACACCATTGAACTAGAAAGCAATGTAAGGCTAGTCAGGCAGAAATAAAGGCCTGCCAACCCAAAAGTGAAGGAGTTGATGAGAAGGGAGATATTTAAGTTGATTGAATCAAAGATAATGTTCCCCATTAAACATTAATCATGGGTGGAAAACCTTGTGCTAGTAAAGAATAAGAATGGGGAAATATGTTTATGTGTTAACTTTAGAGACCTCAATAAGGTGTCCCTAAAAGACCATTACCCACTGCCCTTAATGGATCAAATTATTTAAAAGGTGGTAGGTTAATAGAGATTCTCATTGATTGATTGCTACTCTAGTTATAATAAGATTATGGTCAATGAGGAAGATAGCTTCACCACAAAGTGGGGCACTTATGTATATATGAAAATGCCCTTTAAACTATCCAATGATGGAGTAACATTATAGAGGGAAAGAAATGTTGCCTTTGAATGTTTAATCAATGGCATGGTGCTCATCTATCTAGATGACAACACTATTTTATCAAAGGACCCAGATGATCACATTGCTCACTTGAGGTTAGTATTTGAAATATGTAGAGAATTTAGTGTCATTAAATCCTAAAAAATGTATATTTGGTGTTCATGATGGTAGGTTATGAGGCCATGTAGTTTCCAAGGATGGCCTTTCCATAGATCTTGAAAGAGTTGAGTCTATCCTATCCTTATCCTTGTCCAAGCACAAAAAGAGTCTACAGAGTTTCTTAGGAAAGATTAATTTCACAAGGTGTATCTTATGCTTTGTAGAGCTGGTAAAACCTCTTACTCACATGTTAAGAAAATGTAAGGAGTTTACATGGAATAAAAAAAGTAAGATGAGTCTTGAGGCCATCTCTCATGCCCCTACACTTATTAATCTTGATTTTAACAAGGAATTCTACTTGTATGACTTATCTAACTTAGATGCAATCTCTACCATGTTAATGCATTAAAATGAGCAAGGTTTGAAATAAACTATTGCCTTTTTTAGTCAGGTCTTATAGGGGTATGAGGAGAGGTATATATTTTTAGAGAAACATGTGATTGCAGTAGTGAGAAGTTTGAATAAATTTAGCCACATGGTCTCCAATAGTAAGATCATACTCATGGTGGTACACCCAAATATTAGAGAGTTTATACTCAATAGAGACCTTAATGAGAAAAGAAATATATAGGTGGTAAAATGCATGGAGTATGACCTTAAGCTTAGAATCACAAAGATTTTAAGGGTCAAAGGGTTATGCAAAAACCTTAAAACAAAATAAAAACAAGATAAAGATCTGGTGTTGGCAATCCATGACAATTAACATACAACTGAAAACAACACACCTTTTAGTTAGACACATGATATAATCAGATTTCTTGAGTCAGACCAATGTCTTATGGGACTAGATATAGCCAAGAGAAGGCACTTTAGGTTGAAAAGTATATCTTTGAGAGTATCCTTCCTAAAAAAGTTAGCAAATAATTACAAATACACAAAATAAATTATGAAAAGTTAGCAATATATTAACTAAAATAAGAAGAATTGAATTACAATGTCTAAATTATAGAATCACTGGCCTCTTCGAGGGGTCAACCTCCTTTGAGCAAGCTCAATACAATAAATTCATGGATGCCTTTATTAGCCTCAACACTTACTTATATACTAAGTCTAACATAAGCAACGACTACTTCACATAAATGTGGGATAAGAAAAAATGCTCAGGGGACGAATTAAAAAACATATGCATCCACAAAAACTATTATACTAATAAAGTAAAGAAAAGGGGTAACACAAATTCCTAACATCCCCTCCCTCTTAGAAAAAGTTTTATCCTCAAATATTCAGATGTGGGAGTTGGTGTTGGATCTAAAATAGTGGTTCCCATGTGGCATCCTTTAGTTACATTCTGTGCCACTAAATTAAAATCTTTGTGATAGAGTGGGAGTGAAGTTGGCATGTGCACCTATCTAGGATTGCCTCCAGCTCAAGAAGGATAGATCCTTCATTATCAAGCTCTAATAAAATAGTTTGCACTCTAATGTTTGTGTTAAGAAATTTTGGATATGTGTTATGATTGTCATTTATCTCTAAATTTGTCTTAAAAAACTATTACATTGTTTTATAAAATCTTTCATGAGGGTTCATGGTGTAAACCCTATTTATTTATGTCTTGAGAGAGAGAGGAAGACTAATTATGTGTTGCATAACCTAAATATTTTTATGAAACTTAGGATTGAGTTTATGTCTTAAATTTAATAGAGGATTATAATGTTTTCATATCACGTGTAATTTCTAATAATAAATAAAAGATATATTCCCTTAGTATTTTGTGAAATAAACTTTGTTTTCTATGTAATTGTAGAAGGAACCTTGATCATATGTAAGTGGAGGAAGGGACACTTTAGAGTGTGGTTGACTACAAATATGTATTGAGTGCTAAATAAATCTTAATGAGTTTGAGTATTAAACCCTTGTAAAGCATCATAAGGTAGACTAAATTGAGTTTCTTATCATACTCATGTCTTTGTTTACAATTTATGGGATAAGAGATTGAGGGAATGTTTATAAACAAGAACACAAATTGTGGAGAGGTTGTTTGGAATATACTAGAGATTGATAAGTTGTATATTTTTTTTTATAATTATGTTTTCCAACTTTGAGTTAAATCTTTGAAAATTTCTTTAGTTTATTGACTCAAGTTACAGATTGAACAAACAATCCTGTTATCTATGAGGAAGGAATTATAAGAACCCTAGGCATAAAAATAGATTAAATGGAAAGAATGTATAAGAAATAATCATGGTTGATAGATGTGTTTATTAATGTACTCAAGTCCCTTATGAGGTTATAGATGGTTTTGATCATTTATTTCTTATATTAAGTGACTAAATCTTGTATGTAGTTTGTGTGTGGAGATGTAGATATTGTAAAACTTGATGAAGTAGTGTATAATAGCCTATAAAAGAGAATCAAAAACTTTGTAAAGTTGAGTATTGATAGTGTAGTACTATGGAAATAATTACATTTATTTGAAACCCTTTGTTAGGTAAAATATTTGAATTTTATTCTTCTCAAGTCCTTGCTACCTTGTGTAAACCCTATCTAGGGTTTTGAGTTTCAAATTCCATTTTAAGGAGTTTAAACCATCAAAAGTCCACAAAGATGTTAGTGTAAGCTAATATATTTTGGAGTGATCTAAGTGTTTCTATATAGATAGACATTTGTGAAGAGGACTATATGATTTGCAGGACTATGACAGACCTAACAGGGGTAATAGTGAGAAAAACAAGCCAAGAAAAGTGACTTAAGGGATGAGGAAAGGGTGGAAAATTTGTGGATAGATAGATAAAAATATAAGGTATCCAAATTTATGACTTGTTTTTCCATAGTTTTCCATACTAATCTATACAAGGTGAAATTCTTCAAAAAAAGGCTACTAGCCTTAATTACTAAGATAGGTAGAGTTGGGTATGAAGAGTATAGATGCATGGAAAGGTATGTAGTTGAATGAAGGTTGCTAAATGATTGTAATAAAGAGGTTTTAAGTGTTTAAAAACATCCAAATAGGTATTGAATCCATTAACCATTGATGAAAAAGTAAACTAGTGACCTATTACCGATAAGTGAAATAAGACCAAGATAAAAGTGAGAGAAAGTTTGACAAAGAGAGTTTGTCTATGTAACCTATGTATCATGTTGGTATCAAAGTGAGCAAGATTTGGTGAAGGAAAAGTACATATTGTTTTATTGATTTTTAGTTTATGCATTTGAATAGTTCAATGAAATTATGATAAAGATTGTTTGGAAAGACTGCTAAAAGAAGATTACAGGTGCTTAAGAAAGGTTGGTCAGGTAGATTGAAAGCCAAGAGAGGATTAAGGAAAAGAAAGAGCTAAATAATCTCAAGAGAAGAGAGAAAATTTATTTATCAAAGAATTTGATCCAAGGAGATAGATTGGATGAAGATGGAACAAGGTGGAAAAACATTTCTTAAAGAGGAGAAAGGTGGAAGGGACTTGATTAAGGTGGAGCAAGGTGAAATAGACTTGCTTAGAAGAGTAAAACTAACAAATATGAAGGACTCGAAAAGAGAAAAATAGAGAGATTAGATACTTTTAGGTGAGCAGATGGAAGAATTGTTTTCAAGTTTGTCAAACCATTTGTCATGCATACAAAACAAGGAAAATTTAGACTAAGTTTTTGAGAAAGTGAGCATGTTGAAGGCATTGGCCATGGAGATATAAGTTATTGATCAGGTACAACAAAAATAAGAGGATAAAGAGGGTGTAGAGGTTAAGAGGTTTGATTAAGAGAAGAGGAAACAAGTAACAATACAATAAGAAGTAGAACTAACCATGAACAAGAGAAGCAAATATGAGCAAGAGAGTGGTTGCCAAGAAGATGAAAAAGAGGTTGTTTTTATTGATTTGTGTGTTTTATGTATAGGATGGCTATAGGACAAGAATCAAGTGCTGAATGTGATCTAGTTGAAGATCAAAGTGCAAAAGGATGACATCAAAGGAGAGAGCAAGAGAAATAAGAATCAAGGAAGAGCCAACATAGGTAAGCACCACAAAGCTATATGTCTCAAAAATAGACCTTGGGATCCAGGAGGAGATTCCATTATAAAAGAGGTCCTATAAAGAACATCAAATCCAAAATATTTATCACTTTAAGGGAAAGTTTCCATTTGTTCCTCGGTAGTATGATACACGAGGATCACCTACCACACTATAAATATTAGTCTAGTTGCATGTTTTGAGTCTTTTGTAGGTTGTTTTGGTATTTTCAATTGAGTAGGAAACATTTTGAGATGATAGAGCAGTGCCAAATTTGAATTTAGTCCACTAAGGCATTTTCCCACCTAAATGGCCAATTCAAATATTTGAAAAGTTTTATATGGTTCTTTCTATTTTGTGATGTTGGGTCAAATGTCATGACCTTGGTCATTAGGGCTCTTGAGAGTGTTTAGGGTGTTATGTAAAAATACTAATGACACCTAAACCCACAAATAATGTGTCTTTCCTTACTATGTTGGAAGGCTCAAAAGGGTAGTTAGGGTGGTTGGAGTGTTTTGATATAAGTAGTGGTTTTAAGTGTAAGCAAGGTAGGTCATTAAATATTAGAGAATGGAGAGTATGGGGTTGTGGATTTAAAGAAGAGATGTATAAGAAACCACAAATGAACAAAATACAAGATTCTTGATTGAATAACTAACTTATATATTCTAGTTTTTTGATCATGTGCCATTACAATGACTAAGTACACATATTGGTGAAATATGGAATAAAGTAATTCCTTGGAAACTTATTATAGAAGTGTTATGCTTATAATTTATCTATAAATTTATATAAATAAATTGTTACATTATTTTATAAAATCTTTTATGAGGGTTCATGGTATAGACCCTATTTTTATTTGTCTTGAGAGAGAAGAAGACTGATTGTGTGTTGCATAACCTGAAGATTGTTTGGAAACTTGGGATTGAGTTTATGTATTGAATTGAATAGAGGATTATGATGTTTTTATAGAATATGTAATTTATAATAATCAGTAAAAGATATTTTCCTTTAATATTCTATGAAATAGACTCTATTTTCTATGTAATTGTAAAAGGAACCTTGAGCATATGTGAGTGGAGGAAGGGAAACTTTAGAGTGTGGTTGATTGAAAATATGTATTTATTTATAAATAAATCTTAATGAGTTTGAGTATTAAACCATTCTGACTCATCATAAGGTGGACTAAATTGAGTTTCTTTTCATATTCCTATCTTTGTGTACAATCTGTGGGACCGAGAGACTGAGGGAACATTTATGAACAATAAGGAAACTTGTGGAGAGGTTATTTTGACTATAATAGAGATTGATAAGTTGTATATAAGTTTGTGTAACTATTTTTTCCAAATATAAGTTAAATATTAAAAATTCCTTTAGTTTATTGACTCAAGTTAGAAATTGAACAAATAAGCCTGTTGTCTGTGAGGAAGGAATTATAGGAACCCTGGGCATAGAAACAAGATTGAACAAAAAGATTGTATAAGATGTCATTATGGTTGATAGATGTGTTGATGAATGCAATCAAGTTAATTATGAGGTTATAAATGGTTTTGATAATTTATTTCTTTTACTAAGTGACTAAATCTTGTATGCAGTCTATGTGTGGAGATTAGACAATGCAAAACCTAATTAAGTAGCGTATACAAGCATATAAAGGAGAAAAAAACACTTTGTAAAGGTGAGTCTTGATATTGTAGTATTATGGAAACAATTAAATTTATTTGAAACCCTATGTGAGGAAAAATACTTGAATTTTATTCTTCTCAGGTCCTTGCTACCCTATGTAAACCTTATCTAGGGTTTTGAGTTTCAAATTCCATTTTAAGGAGTTTAAACTATCAAAAGTCCACCTAAATTGGTCATTAGGAAGATGTCAGTGTAAAATAATAGATTTTGGAGTGATATAAGTGTTTTTGTATAGATATACACATGTGAAGAGGATTGTGTGATTGTCAAGAATGTGACAGACCTAATAGGGGTAATAGTGAGCAAAACAAGCCAAGAAAAGTGACCTAAGGGATGAGGAAAGGGTGGAAAATTTGTGGATAGATAGAGAAAAATATAAGGTATCAAAATTTATGATTTTTTTTCCATATTATTTCATACTAATCTATACAAGGTGAAATTATTTAAAAAAATGCTATTAGGCTTAACTACTATGATAGGTAGAGTTGGGTATGAAGAGAATAGATGCATGAAAAGGTGTGTAGTTGAATGAAGGTTGCTAAATGATTGTAATAATTTTTTTTAGGTGTTTAGAAGCATCCAAATAGGGATTGAATCCATTAACTATTGATGAAAAAGTGAACCATTGACCTATTACCAATAAGTGAAATAAGAACAAGACAAAAGTGAGAGAAAGTTTGATAAAGAGAGTTTGCTTATGTAACCTCTGCATTAGATTGCTTGTATGGCTACTAGTGAATAAAACCATATCACTTAATTGAAAATTTTACTCAAAATGGTGCTAATAAACTTGTTTCATTTGATTTTGTGCCATATGAAGATTGTCCTACAAGGTACTGAGGATCTAATCCTAGGTTTGAAGAATCGTGTCAACCGCTTGAACTGATGAACTACTAGTGGTGTGTGGAAGGATTACTAGTGGTTATTAATGATAGATTGATTCATATGGAGTTAATTTAGTTTAAGTGTGATAGGAGGTATTATACCACCATCTAGCAAGGGGGAGCCACTTTTCCCACTGAGGTTGTTGTTATGAGGTGAAGCAATGAAGGAAAGTTTCCAAGCATTTATTGATAATTTTAGTATGGCCATCCATTTTTGGATGATACATGGAACTCATCTTCAGTTGGGTACTAATGCATAAAAATAGTTATATCCAAAAATGGCTAGAGAAGGTTGCATCATGATCTGAGACAATGGATGAAGGAATTCTATGAAGATGGAAAATCTGGTCCAAGAAAATTTGTACGACCATGGAGGTAGTATAGGGATGGATAAGGGCACAAAAATGACTATATTTAGAGAGGATATCAACCAAAAACAAGATAATTATTTTCCTACTATATTTAGGGAGACCCTCAATGAAATCCATATAAATATCTATCCAAATTCTAGTAGGGATGGGCAAGGGTTTGAGCAACCCAAGGATGAGTGTGGTTTCACCCTTGTTATGTTGGTAGGTATCACATTCAACCACCATCTATTGAATTGAATTTTTCATTTCATTATAAAATAAGTTTCATCATTCCCACTCACAAGTTTTGAGAAACCTTGAGTGACCTATGGATGGAGAATCATGGAGTTCATATAATACAATCTACTAAAGATCTATGCTATGGGGAAGTACCAGATGACTCTTGCATCATAGAGAAGCACCATCCCAAGAATAATTTGATACAATAGAGGGGTTAGTGGAAAAATATTGAATGATTTGAGATAATTAGGAGTCATTGACATACCCCTACTATACAACATCAATTTGGAATATGCATGGAAATATCTGAAAGGGAAGCTTGGTTTGCAAATGTGTGAGATAGAGCATTGACCATAATACTATCATTACCCTTCTTTTAAGTGATCTCATAGTCATAACCCATGATTTTGATGACCCATTTTTGTTTTGATGGGGTGGAGACCTAATATTTCAAGAAATATTTTAGACTCTATTGATTAGTTTTGATGCAAAAATGATTCCTCAGTAGGTATGGCTTCCACTTTTGTACTACATATAAAATGGCCATCATTTCCTTCTCATAAGTAGAGAGTGATAAATTCTTGCCATAAATATATTTTCTAGTGAACACAATAGGTCATCCTTCTTGGAGGAGAACATCACTAAGTCCATTGCTACAAGCATCACTCTTGATAGTGAAAGTCTTGGCAAAATCTGGCATAGTTAGAATAGGTGTAGTACACATAGCCTATTTCAATTATTTAAATGCACACTCAATAGCTTATGTACATGTTAAAAGAATCTTTTTAAAACATATATATTAGTGGATATGTAATCCTTGACAAACTTGTGATAGTATCCAGTCAGACCCAAAAAATATGGAGGCTCTTGAGTGTTTGAGGATGAGGCCAATTTTTCATGGTAACTATTTTTTTAGGATCTAACCAAACCCCTTGGGATAAAAAAATATGCCCATGATACTTCAATTTATCTTGGACAAGCTAGAGATGTTGGAGAAGTTTCATAAATATGATGGTCAAAGAAAAGTTGTCGTGTGAGCTCCAGATGTTGGAGATGCTCAGACCATGTTTTACTATAGATGAGGATGTCATCGAAGAAGACCAAAATGAATTTTCATAGGTAGGGATGGAATAATTTATTCATCAATTCTTGGAATGTTGAAGGAGTATTAGTGAGGCCAAAGGGAATTACCAAAAACTCATAGTGGCCATCATGCATGCAAAAATTTGTCTTAAGGATATCATCCTCATGAAGTTAGATCTAGTAATATCTAGAGCAGAGATCCAACTTGGATAAACAATGAGTACCATGAAGCTCATAAATAATAAGGATCAGGAAATTATCCTTGATTGTGATGTAATTGAGTACATAGAAGTCAATGCATAGGTGTCATGACCCATATTTGTTTTGAACAAGGAGAACTAGGGAAGAATATGGGCTAGTATTGGTGTGAGTAATGCCTTACTTCAATAAGTCTTGAATGAGATTCTTGATCTCAGTATTTTGCTAAAAAGGGTAGTGGTAGGGACTAATTTTTGGAGGAACACTTCTAAGAAGGAGATGAATATGGTGCTCCTCTAGATGAGAAGGTGGCAATCCCACTGGTTTGGCAAAGACATGTGCATACCTATGTAGAATGGTTTATAAATCAGAAAGAAGATTGGAGACCGTTGATGGTTTTATTTGAGTGGAATGGAGTTGGGAAATGATGACATGTAAATTATTATTAAGAAGCTTGTCTATGTGATGTGAACTAATGATGATGAGAGACCCCAGCTATAAGCCTTTCAATGTGTGTTTTTACCCATTGTTTGAAAATTGCATCCAGAGTTTAGCAAACTCCCATAAGATGGGTCCAAGTGTGCATAACCGTTGGGCTCCCAAAACAACATCACATCCACCTAAGGGCAATGAAAAAACGTTATAGTGGAAGTTATAATCTCAAAAAGAGATACACACATTATAACACTTTTATTTTCAAGGTAACGTGCCCCCATTGGCAATCATGACTTCAAATTTGGAGCAAGGATAGAAAAAATAATCAAGCTATTTGGTGATTTGAGGGTTAATGAAGTTGAGTGATACTAGAATCAATGAGTATTATGAGAGGGAACTTATTTAATTAACTAATAACTCACATGGTTTATGGGGTGGTGACTTTTGCTAAGAAATGGAGAGAGATCTCTATTGGTCTTCCTGAGAAGTAGGTTCCACAATTGACTGAGCTTCTTTTAGATCATCAGTTGTATCTTGGAAATCTTCTTAATTTTTAGTTTTAGGTAGAAAGTCCACATTTAATAGGTAGATTTTTTTCTAGACACGTTGATGTCCTTAAGTGTATTTGTCACCACAATTATAACATAGTCCTTTTTCTCTATGTTTTCACATCTCTACTTTAGTCAAATGCTTGATAAGAGTGGTTTTGGGGGTTGGCATTGTTTGAGATCATTATGGAGTTGTGTTTTTGAATGGAATAAAATTAGATTTAAACCACTATTGAGCTATGATTTTGTCCTCTACCAACTTAGCCAAACCTAGGGCTTCCATCATTATGTTGGGCTAGAACATTTTGACCTCAGATCAAATTGCATCCTTTAGTCCACTAATAAAGTAACTCCTAAAAAACTCATTTGACAATCCCTCTATGTGATTGGATATTTTTTCAAATTCTGTTTGATATTCTCTCATAGTTCCTATTTAGAAAAGTTTAGTGAGTGATCCCATAAAGTCATCAAAAGCACTAGGGCTAAACTATTTAAAAATGAGGGTGAAAAATTTGGTCCATCTTAGCTCGTCATGAGCCGTGGTATACCAATGATACCATTGAAGGGCTTCAAGTTGCAAGTGAAGATACAAATAGAACCTTATTAGCATCAAAACTATTATGCAGAATAAAATATTATTCTACTCAATAGATCCATTCATTCAAATCTACACCATGGAATTGAGGAAAATCAAGTTTTAACCCATAAAAATTACTAGAAGAAGAAAATCTAGTGTCAGAAGAGGACTCTGGATGTCGTCTATTGTTTAAGGTGGTATGTTGAAGACTGAGGCTGAGAAGTTTTACATCAAGATCTTTGATTTATGTCTTGATGGTGGTAATTTCATCCTCCATATTTTTTTCTCCTATTTGGGTTACTCCCATGACTCGAATAAGATATATATTTTTGTAATAGGTAGGAAAACTAGAATTAAGACATGTTTAGTAAGGGAAGTTTGTGATTTGGGGGAAATTGAAGGGGTTAAAGGTACTTTTGATAATATTTTTTGCATAGTGGGAGTATGATCGTTGAAGGCGAGGGCAATTTTAGGAGTGAAAATGGAAAAAATGGAAAATTTATTAAAGAGGGACAAAGGAGTAGCAAAGGGATATGAACACTTTGAAAAAAAATTGAGCAAAATGGACAGAAATAGAAGTTATGGTAAAACCCCCAAAAAGTGAAAATTGAGATTTGATGGAATTAGGAGTGGAATCAAGATATGGGACCTCAATGAATAAAACATGGATAATGGAATTTTAGGTGTTCAGATAAAGTTTGAGGATCAACGAGGTTACAGATGGAGAGATATGGAAAAAAATGAAAAAAATTACTCTTCAGATTTTGTTTTCTATTTTTTATCTGGCTACAAGTCCTTTGAGAGCTTTTTGATACTCTATGGATATTTGTTTTGAAACTGATAGGATGAAGATTTTATAGTTTTTGGTTTCTATCAAATTTTGGCTATAAGTCCTCTGACAATCTTTGGATACTATACTACTGGTTGATTTTTTTGATAGTTTATTGGAAATATTTTGAAACTGATACAAATGGGACCCAAGTTTCAATAAATTCCTAAGGGTTTAAAGATATCTCTAGCCACCAATTCCATTTGAGTGAGTACCACATTTCAAAAAAATTCTATCCATGGGTTTACCTCTAAATGACAGATCTTGGTTTTCCTCATGGATGAGAACTAGTCAATCAAGATGGGGTCAATGCCTATATTAATGGCAAGTCCTTTCAATGGGCCAGATACTTTGGGGTTCCTATGGTACTCCTCACAATGAGTTTTAGGGATTTCACCCAAGAACTTCCCACAGTTATGAAAACAAGTTTTTACCCTAGTTTGAAATAGATTATTGTGATATAAAAAAATACTTAAATGAATTATGCAACAGAATAGAAAAACACTTTTAGAAAAATAAATTTGGCCTTAGAAAGTGATCTAATACCAAATCAGAGGATCCTTCCTGAACAAGTTAGTAGATAATTGTAAATATATGAAATAAATTATGAAAATTAGTAATATATTAACTCAAATAAGTAGAATTGAATTACAATGGTTGAATTGCAAAATCACTAGACTCTTCAAGGGGGAAACCTCCTTTAACCAAGATCAATAAAATAAATTTATGGATGCCTTCATTGGCCTCAACACTTACTTATATACTAAGTCTAATATAAGTAACTACTACTTACTATGAATGTAGGATAAAATAGAATGTTCATGGGATGAATTACAAAGCATATGTGTCCATAACAACTATTATACTAATAAAGTAAAGACAAGGGGTAAAACAAGTTACTACCAACCTTATGTCCTAATAGATGGAGTAATTTTCAAGAGAGACATAGGAAGAATGCTTTTGAGGTGTGTAGAATCATGCCAAATAGACAAGATGCTTGAGTAATTCCATGACGGTCTAATTGGTGGGAACTTTGCTACCAAGACCATAGCCTCTAAGATCATTAGAGATGGATGCTTTTGGATCATAATATTTAGAGATGCACACTCTTGGGTAAGGAAATTCCCAAAATGTGCAATGTTTATTGCAAGAAGAAATTGGTTTCCCTTCCCTTGCAACCCATACAAGTAGAATAACCTTTCATGCAATAGGGCTTATATTTCATAGGGATGTTACACCCCCTTTCAAGTAAAGGACATAAATGGATCATTATAGCTATAGAATACTTTAAAAAGTGGGTTGAAGCAATTTTCCTCAAAGAAGCTAATGAAAATTTTATTTTGGACTTTTATGATAACTTTGTGACCAGATTTGGTGTGCCCTCTTCAATCATTTCTAACAATGCATTGGCCTTAAATAATAACAAGGTATGTGAGTGGGATATTTTAAATGTAATTTATCTCAATACATCCTCTAACTATTACCCATAGGGAAATGGACTAGCAGAGTCCAAAAATAAGACCTTGTTAAGGATTATCAAGAGAACTATGGAGGATAGTCAGAGGCAGTGGCATACTAAATTAAGGAATGCTCTATGGGTAGATAAAGTGACACCTAATAGAGATAATGGACACACCCCATACCTTCTTGTCTATGGGAAAGAATCCAACTTCCTATATCTCTTGAAATTCCTACATTGGACCTTGCACATCAACTTGAGGTCCTAGAGGATGATGTTATGCAACTAAGGTTGAATGAGTAAAACAACTCGAGGAGATAAGGGACACTATCATGTACATCATGTGGTCCAATAAACACCAAGTTAAGAAATCATTTGATAAGAGAGATTCCTCAAGGGCATTCCAACAAGGTGATATAGTCCTCAAATAGGATGATGACCATGAACAACTAGGAAAGCACTCCAATTTTGATAGTCTTTAGAGTGGGCCTTATGTTATCACAAGTTACAATGAGAAAAATGAATTTGAGCTTTCTAGGTTGAATAGAGAGAGCCTTCCCATCCATATCAATAAAAGGTATTTTAAATTTTGCTACTAGTGTTGTCTCATGACTTTGTACATAGGTAGATAGGTTTATCTTTACCTCTAAGTGATCTTACACATTGCTCTATTGGTTATTTTCCTAGATTTAGGTAGTTGTTTGGTGTGTTTTGTTGCCTTCTTGTTATTTGTGTGTGTCTCATTGCTTTAAAGTGTTTTAAGAAGTCATGAATAATCATTTTGCAAATTATAATTCATTTGTATAGTTATCATGAGCAAGCTTGATCAAATTCTAGGTTCCATGACTAGTAGGCTGGTCAAGCCAACTGAGTCACCAAAAATGTTGGCCAAGATTCTACTTGAATGGATGTGATGAATAGAATTTTGGATGGAATGACTGGTCCAAAGATCACATGTAGCTTACAAAGATTTTGAAACACTTTAAGTAAACTTCAAGTGTGGTTTGTCAAATTTTAAGGAAGTAGGTTCTCGTGGTGATCATGGCCTTCATCAACATAAAGTAGGTTTCACAAGTCCCAAAAATTCATTTTGATCATTGAAAGTTATTTCACAACTATAGAAAAGCTAGATCATCATCAACACATCATGTAAAAAAAATGGGTCAACCTGATTGCACATTTAATAAATTCACATAGGGAGTTTCTCAGGACAAAATATTTCATGAACGTGAAGTTATTTGTACTAAGATCATCCTCTACAAATTTTATGACTATACGAGCTTGTTATCTCAAAATATAAGTATTTAAAGTTGAACCAATAGTCTAGGATAGGTGTGTGGATGTCAAGTTCAAGCTTTGAAAAATAGATATTTGAATTTAAATGCCTCAAGGTTAATGGTAGGTGTTTGATCAGACCAAGATCTAATGGTGAGTAGATACTTGATAGTGTTAGTGGGTTTGGATAGATCTAATAGAGTGCATCTGATCATATATTGAAGACTAATGATGAGAATCAAGTCAAAAGGTTAGTATATCTAAAGATAAATGTGTAGTTTCTAATTGGAATGATCTCATGAGCTTGTAGATAGATCTAATGACATAAAAACAAAGATAAAGTTAGTGGGTCCAAATAGATCTATGGTGTACATTTAATCATATCAAGTAGATCAATGGTGAGTGATGGGTCAAAGGGTTAATGAATCTACAATATAAATACATGGATGACAAATATATCAATTGAATTAAATTAGAAGAAGATATATTTCTCACATCCATTCATATAGAAGGATCCAATAGTGTATGAGAGAATACATCCAATAATAATCATCTAATGAGGATCACAAATCGACAGTCAATGATAAATATTGAAGGTGCTATAATCTAGAAGGCTTAGATTAAGATCAATAGCTAAAATTAAAATTCAAAATATAAGGGAATTCAATGGAAAAGAAATGTCATCGAGGTCAAACTAGAGCAAATGTTTTAAGGAGATACCAAGAGGGAAAACACATTGGACAAAGGATTTCATCACCTTGGTAGGTAAAATGAGTAAATGCAAGATCAAACATGATCTAAATCACCAGGAGAATATCTTTTAAATCTATATAATGCCATTAAATATTTGTAAAATCTCTCAAAATATTATAGATGTAGGTTTTACATCTTACAATTAAAATCCCTAACCTATAGATATTTAGTGCAATCATGACTATATAAAAACCAATAGGGTGGTTAGTTTTCATGCATAATAGATCTATATTCAGGATTTACAAGTAATGGTAGAATGGTGACTTCACAAGGAATGTAGAAGATAACATCAATCATGATGAGCCTGAGAAGGATTACAGTCATGGGGATTGCTTATTACAATTTATCTTGATCTTCACATTCTCCATCATGCTAGAAAAGGATACAGTGACATTAATATAGGGAAAATCTAGAAAATGATGGTAGTGGTGGTTGTTACAATTAGAATTGGGCTCATTTATCTTTCTTCCTATAAATACTAGATTTAAACTCTTGATTTTCATCCCTTGGCTTGATATAGTGAAGCTTTACCAAAATCACTTTGTAAAAACTCTTTTGAAGTAATATAAGACATCTCAGATTCTATTTGAATGCTAAGTGTGCTTTATTGAAGTTTGATTTACATAGTGTATGTTACCTATTTATCATCTGTATGTCCTTCATGTAACTTGCTTTAATTATATTGGTTTATTGTAGGTTTTGTGAAGTATTGGCTTGTGAGGTTTCCCTTGAAGTGTTATAAGTTTGTAGTGTTTTTGCCCAAACCTATCTCTTTCTATTGTTTAAGTTGTAGGTCTCTTTTCAACCTTCATACAACATACTCATGTTTACAACCTTGTTATATAATCTAATTAGTTTTATCCTAATTGGATTCATTAGTAGTCATAAAGTGTCTAAGTTGAGAGTGGATCATTAAATGTTTGGTGCGTCACCACACTTAGAGTAGGTTTTATTCATGAAACTCACTCTCTCTTTTAATCCCAACATATTTAGGTCTTAAGAGAGGATTCAAGTGATAAACTAGAGGAGCTAGTCTCATTAAAAATCCTAGAGGTCTAACCCAAGATTAGGTAACCCATAACCTAGGGTCATTCCCATGTTGGACCACATTTGAGTATAGGACTTGAACAATATTTTGCTCAACTAGGGTTCAATCTATACCTCCAATAGAAACCTCATCTTATAAAGTTTAGACTAGCTTGGAGGACCTTTTTGGAAAACATAATATGCTAAGGCATGCTAATTGGAAAAAGAGATCACTACTCTTAGTCCAGAGAACTATCCCCACATTGAGGACTTCATAAATCAATTCAAGTGCTTGAGGCTTATAATAGTTGAGACTAGTGAAACCAAGATCATTGAAAATCTCATTATAGATATTTTATCTAAAATGGGTCATCATTACTCATTATTTATTTCAAAATACTATAAACATTAATAATATATGGGATATGAATATTTGGCATTGAATTTTGACAACTCATATGTATAAATTTAGAGAGAACACAAAAAAAAAATTTATTATGGAAATCCAACTTGAATTTACTATGGAACATGTAGTAGTGGCCAATGATATTAATTCAATATCACAACCCAAATGTGACAAAGTTAAAGGCCTTACTAATAAAAAAGGGAAAACAAATCCCAATCATAAGGGAAATCCATCAACTCAACTTAATCCTTATCTAAGTTAAAAAATGTAAAGATAAAGTAAATTATAACATTGCCAAAGAGTGTTTTAATTAGTGTAAGTAACTAGGCCATGATGAACATCATTGTTTCACAAAATATGGAATACTTAGAAATAAAGATGAAAAAATACACTTCCCCCTCTCAAAATAAGAGTAACACTTTTTTTAACAACATGAAAACCTATGTCTTAATGGTTTCTAGATTCAGGAGCCTTTCACCATATGGCATAGGATGGATTACTATTTCAAACTCTGAACTAATGCCACATTAAAAAAAATTTAATGGGAAACTATAGTCTTCTAATTGTTAAGGGATAAGGGATAATTATGATTGAGAATGGTGTAATTAACAAAGTTATTCATGTTCTAGACTTGTCTATGAACCTCCTCATCATATATTAGATCATGCATTTAGGTGAAGGAAAAACCTTTGAGTTTACCCCTATTGATGTTTTAATGAGAAATATCAAAGACCAGTCTACTACTGTAGCAACTATAAAGGTTGATCATCAATAAGGATTTAAAAATTTGATAACTTTGTGTTTAATCAACCTTCAAAATTCATCATAGCACATGCTAATGACTTGAGTAAACTATGACATGAACATATTTGTCACTTCAACTATCACTCATTGCAAAAACTCAATAATCATCACATGGTTATTGGTTTGCCACAAGTCTCTTTCAAAGATGGTGTTTATATAAGTTTTACACTTGGAAGAAAACATATGGATATATTTCCCAAAGGAAAATCCTCAAGGGAAAGAAAAATATTATAGTTGTTTGACTATTATATTATGTCATTTCCCAATGTTATATTCAAAAACATAAATATGCACTTACATTCATTAATGATTTCTCTTTTATAAATTGGGTCTATTTTTTGAAAAACAAAAGTGAAGTATTTGGGCACTTCAAAAATTTCAAGAACATTGTCCAAAACCTATAAGAGATAAAAATTTAGTGTCTCATAATAGATAATGGAGGATATTTTTTCAACTATTAGATGATTAGATTTTTTTAATAAGTACTTATTCAATTTTAACATAGTATACCCTACACTCAATAAAATGGTGTATCTGAGTGAAAAACCCTCACATTAATAGAAATGGACAATTGCATGGTACATTCCAAAGAATTTATTTCATAGTAATGGGATAAGTAATTTCAATGTGTAACATAAATTTTAAAGTTGCACTCCCCGTAGACTTCCAATTCTCACCATTTCCATGCCAAAATTGCAAGTTTGAAGGACTTCCTATAATAATGCACAAATTAGACCAAAAACCACTGAAATGATCTACTTCATCCACACACATCATGTGTAATTTATGATTCAAGTCAATATGTACCTAATTGAAACATTAATTTTTATGTAATCATCACGTTCTTCCAATTTATCTCCAGTCATATTATGACCTAGTAAATTGATGTTTTTAACCAATAGTGCAAGAAAACTTATCAAATTCCAGGAATTATAAAAAATGCCTAATCAAAGTTACTTAGATAATAACATCCAATCAAATGCTTAAGTGAAAAATCCATGAAAAATTAATGAATATCTAATTTTATAAAATGAAAATTCAAATATCTAGGCCATAACATCACCCACGACTCATCAAAAGGTTATCATGCACCAAGTATTTATGGAGATAAATATATGAATTAAGGAAAACCACGCCTTATTAATGCTTCATCTTTCCAAAATATTAATTAATTTCCCTTAAAAAATTGAACACATTTGTGACCAATCATATCATTCTTGATCCAAAGGCCATATTTGATTTGCCTAACCTATAAATGCAAGAGCCACCATGGACAATTAATAGGCTTTCTAGTGCAAAGATATAATGCATAATTTTTTCAAAAGCTTCAACCAATTCTTCTATTTTCATTCATAAGCCAATATAAATGGTGCATGATGAAATGTTTGAGGTACTTGCCCAACTACATTGCTAAATATATTGAGCTCTATATCCTAGCACAAACATGTTTGTGTACTGTCCTTAAAGAGAAGTCATGTAAGGAAGGTATAATAATCTTTGTTATGATTATTGTTAGTTTATTCAATTCATTGATCTTACCCAAAAAATTTAATATGCTTAATATGTTTTTTTTATTGAATTCATCCACTAATGAATGGGCTAACATATTTTAAAATCATATTTCACATTTAGCATGCCCGGTGGGAATGTGCACCCTACAAAGTTCCTTAGAAAGCTTTTTAGTCTTCTAATTACTAGATTTGATTGCTATTTGGAAATCATTTCCCACTTTTATTATCATTTTACCATATTATATGTTTCTAAAATTTATAAAGTCACCCTTTAGATTGATGAGGTCACTCATGAAATTGGTGAAGTTGATCCGTGGATCAATGAAGTTATTTTTTTACCACTCTCTATCTTCTATGTGTGTCTTAATAGATCGATAAAATTGCCCTACTCAATGATGAAATAAATTTGCATATAAATGAGGTTGATATAAAGGTAGTGAAGTCACTACAATATATTTCCCTATTTTTATGCAAATAGTGAATTGACCCTACTAAATGGTGAACTCGACCTAGAATCGGTGAGGTCGATAGAAAAATGGTGAAATTGCTAGGAATGTAAACCAGGTTTTTGTTGTTATTTTTTGAACATGGAAAAATCATCCTAAAAAAATGAAGTTATCTTGATAATAGATGAATTTTCCAAAGTTGTGTTTTTGTCATTCTATAGATCAGTGAATTTGCCCTGCTAAATGGTGAAATCACCTTGCTAAATGATGAAGTTAACCTATGAAGAATTCCTGAGACCTTAAAACTATTGAAATCAAATTCCTTGGGTGGTTAGAACTATTTATTAAATGCCTAATTATATTTTTTGTAGGTTTTTACATCTTTTTAAATATGTTTTATGACTAACAAAATGAAAACTCTAATAATTTTTCTATTTGGTGCTTAATAATGAACAATCATTTTTGACTAGGCTCATAAAAGTGCATGCTTTTTATTTTTAGTTTAGGTGATTTGTTATTTAAATTATTTTTTATGTAAACCATTGTGCATATGATCTCTCCTTGCCCACTTTAGGGATCCAGGGTGACCAAAAACACATAATTTTACTTGTTTGCTTGCCTTACCTAAAAAAAACCATTTTAAAAGTATATTCTTCTCTTGCTCATTTGTGGGGTCTTGAGAATTAGAAAAAAGGTAGGTTTTTCCATTTTTATTTTTTTGAATTTGTGGTGGAATTCATATCCTTACCATTAGTATTTAAGGGTGCATTGACCTAAGAAGTAACATTATAGTATCATACCAAACCTGCTATTTCATGGGGTATATAAATTGGGGTTACACTAGTATTAACTTAGATGGTTTCTCAGAGCATGATTCCACCACTAGCACTTCACTGAGACCTTTAAGGTTGAATTGATCACAAAGGGACTAATCTCTTTGGTGAATGGCCCACAAATATCACATCCAATTGATAGATTATTCTAAATCACTTATGTATCATTAGGTATATTAGGACCATATAATTTTCTAATAAAAAAATTAGATTAGAAACCACATTTTCCATGACATTCTCATTAATGCTAGGGTAAAAACGTATCTAACCTTGAAGATCACCTTTTAGTAAAAAGCTTTTGATAGTGGAGGGGCTTAAAAACTCGACTAATAATTGTAATAATTTATTTAATTAACCCTTAAATTTTATCCTCTCAAAGGTAGGTATATCAAAAGGACTAAGTGAAATGTCATAAAACCATGTCAATTTCTAAGTTATATTTGTGATTTTCTACATAATTTTTTGATTCCATTGTTGTGTTCACAACCACCTTTAAAACAAATAAAACAAGTTCTATAAACAAACAATTCAAAACATGTCCTTGAACATTTACACACTAAGGTGTTACGTTGATCAACTATTCCAAACCATACTTAGTCATTTCATAATGTTATTCCTCCCACTTGAAAAAAAAATCCTTTGTCTCATTTAGCACCATTGCACTACCCATTCTATGTCTAGTTTAGAATTGTATTTTTTTGTGCCAAATTGATTCTCCAGATTCCAAACCATTTGACCTTGTTTCCAATTTAACTTCCAAGTTGGGATCAAGGACCAACCAAGGGTCACACCATTTTTTTAGGTTAATTCTAGATTCCAATACCATTTAGTATTATTCTAGTTTCATTTTGGATCCAAACTTTGATTTTCTCATGTTAAAACAAATTCTAAATTTTAAACGATTTGATCATGTTCTAAATTTTAAACAAATTGTGTCAAAAACATACCAAGAACCAAACTGTTATCTAATTCAAATGCCATTTGAGACATGTTTAGGTACACATGAAGTGGGGCTTATTATGGCCCTAGCTACGAGGAAGAATTCTAAGATCCCTTGGGATACCTTTAAAATTATGAATATAGTGAAGATAGTGAGGACCACCCTATAGTGTTTGAAGACCTCTCTCTTATTATTTTATCTAGTCAAGGTCAGTTCAAACAACAAACCATAGAAGATAAGAATGAAAAACTTCTAAGATTATTAGAATCTGAATCCAAGCCCCCACCTGACTTCCCCATGGACCAATTATGCAGTCTTGTTTCAATACATGAGTTACCTCAATAAATAGTTATTACCCAAAATAAACCTCTTATTCAAAGTATAAAACTAACCATTCCATCACCTAGTAAAGGGAAGGGACAACTTGTTGACCCATCCCAACATGGGTAAATCATTACTTCTACCATACAACAAATTATCCAATGATATGCAATTAGTTGGTAGCTAATTTAACTACTTATTTAGTGGTAATGTCATTCAATAATACCATTCAACAATAAGTGCCAAAAATATGCAACAAGTGCCAAACAATGCACAACAAATGCCTAACAATTCACAAAAAGAAGTTAATAATCCACCAACACAACAAGAGCTGAGTGGTACATAAAACACATTACCTACTTTTTCCAAATTAAAACAACACCATCTTCTTGTGAACCAATACCAAATTCCTTAGAACTAATAATAGCCTCCATCAAACCAATAGTAGATCCTCTATAATTCACAATAGTAGATTCTTTGGAGTCAACAATAGCTTCCTCTAAACCAACAACACCTTTCCTATTCTAATTTGAATCCTAACCAATAGTACATCTCTCATCGGATGTAGAATTTAGGATATAGGGTGAATTTCCCTAGTAGAACCACACATAGGGGATCCATAATTACTTACACTAATGCCAAACAGGCTAACAATCCTTGAATACTCAGTAAAATACCCTCCTTTCATTGAAAAATGTGCCCAACATCCACAAGTGGAGTATAATAATGGATATAGTATTATAACTTCAAGAAGGTAAAAAAGCACCAAAGAAATATAAATTTTATGACATATACCCTTACCCATTTGATCTTAACTTTATCCAAGTACCTTTCCCACCCCATTTTTAAATGTAGAAATTTGACAAGTATAAGGGAAAGGTGATCCTAGAGAACATCTATAGGCATTATTTATAGCATGCCAAGAAGTATCCAATAATAGTGTCTATTTGATTTGTTTATTTCTATGCAGCTTAGGTGGAAAAATCATTATAATGAATTATAAGTTTTTAAAAAGAATCAATAACTATTTTCAATGACATATTGGAAAAACATTTCAACCACTTCTCCTACAACATTTAACATGGACTGATAGTTGTTGATTTATGAAATTTCAAGCAATGAAGAGGAGAAAGATTCTTAGAATATTTATAAATGTGGAGAGCCTTAGATAGCCATGTATTTCATAATTTTATAGATAAATAGTTAGTATCTTTACACAAAACCTAAATGTCAAGGTTACCCATAATATAAGACTCAATTATTCAAAGACATTTTGAGAAATAATTTATAAAGGGGTGAAGATAGTGAAGGCACTTATTGACAAAGGTCTTATAAAAATATACTCTTAAGCCCAAGCTCTAACATATACTCAGCCACCAAATTAAGTAAACATGATGGAAAAGCTAAAAACCTTCATTAAGAACAAGAACATGGTGGGTAATGGGGTCATAGAAGCAAGGCACGTACAAATAGTGTAGACACCACAAGCCCAAAATATCCTTCTTAATCTACCACTTATATTGGAAAGAGCTCCCCATAGTGAGGATGCTACTAGGATAGAAATTTTAGTGACCTATGGGAGCCCATTGAGGCAGTATTCCAAAATTTGGTAGCAACTAATATGATTATTTGGCTTATTCCAAAAACCTTTCCATAAGGTCAACCCAAGATAGCATGGTACCATAATAATGAGTTTTATGATTACCATCATGTGGTTGGTCATGCACTCTATAGATGTGTGTAATTAAGGCATCTTATTGAAAATTTTCTTGAAAATGG
The DNA here is from genome assembly GCA_037957365.1 of Torreya grandis. Taxonomy (NCBI): domain Eukaryota; kingdom Viridiplantae; phylum Streptophyta; class Pinopsida; order Cupressales; family Taxaceae; genus Torreya; species Torreya grandis. The sequence continues at coordinate 972,099 of JARHVA010001846.1, forward strand.
GGAAATCGAGTTGGAGAAAAGAACACCCAAAACCAACCACAATATGGGAATCTATAATAACCCCTTTCCCAAGCACAAAAATAAAAAAACAAATAAATAATCAAAGTCAAGGGTAAGATCGCAATTAGAACTAAGGACAAGGTCATAATCAATATTTAGGACAAGGTCAAAATCAGAACCAATCCAACAATAATCAAGATCATGACACCCAAACTAACCAAGTTAGATTTTAAAGTGTACCATATAATTATGGCAATGTCATAGGGTATGTTACAAATAACTATGTCACTACTATCAAATTCATTGATTGTACAACATTTAACACTTATCAAAGTGCTATCCCCTCTATCTTGGGACCACCACCTTTAACCATAGGTAATTACAACACAAGTCAAAGCAACTCAATTGCACCTTAACTATCATGAATTACCATTCTTAGGCTTCCACCAATTCCTCTAACTTAGATAACTCTTTCCTGACTTCAAATTGCACAGTCATAACTAAATGGCCAAGAATTGCCCTCCAAGACCCCTTCTAGTACTAATCCTAACCTTGTGTTATAATCGACACTACTAAAAACCAAACCACCTTTCCTTTCTACTTAAAAATAATATAATATTGGTGAATAACTGATAAAAATGCTTGTGTAAATTTATATTTTGGATCCATTATACACATCCAAAGTTCATAAAACAATATTAAATGAATTTATTTAACAATCCAAGTACCTAATGACATTGATCTAGCATGGTTACAAATACTCTAGGTTATTTGTCCCTTGGTCAACAAATCACATTTGATCAAAGTGAAATGTCATTACTTAGTCCCCTCTATAATAATCACTCATACATCGAATCCATTATTTCTCACCACAAAGTTGAGTAGGTTCCCATAGATAATGGTTCAAGGTTAAACATAACATCATTGAATTTGGTCTAAAATATAGGACACAAAACAATGGACATACATATAAATACTATTATAATCAAAGTGTTAGGCACGAAATATACTGAGAGGTGGGGGGTGAATCAGTATATTATATATCTTATAAATCTTTCCTTTAACCAAATTCCACTTAATTAAACATTCAAGATATGCAATAAAACTCAAACAATAAACATCCACACAAGATAGAGAGAGACACCATATATAACGTGGAAACTCAATCTGGGAAAAACCACAGAGAATCAATCTCAAATATATTCATGGGAATAACCCCACAAGAGCACCATACCCCTTTGCCAAGTACAAACCTTAGCTATAATTCATGAACACCAACCCACAGGAGCTTCAAACCCCTTTGCCGAGTATCAACCCAACACCTATTCATGAGCACCAACCCACAGGAGCACCAACCCCTTTGTGTATACCACACACCTATCTCTCAATGTTGCTATCTCAACAAATGATATATCAATACAACATCTCCTTCCTCTTTCTCACCTTTGCTCTTCTAAGCTAGATATAACAAATACAAAACATATTCATCTCTCACAATTTCTCTTTTAAGCTAGATATTACAATATCAAAATCAACCTCTCATTCACATATTACAAATGGCTACTCAAGCCTTTATTTATAGCTTTCAAAATGACCTTTTGCCTTCCCCCATTGTGACCCTTCAATCCTCATGGAAAATGGCACCAATCTTGGATGACCCTTCATATCCAAGCATTTGAAAAGTCATGTGGTGACCCTTCATGACCAAAAACGTCTTTCCCACTTTTGTCTTTATCTTTGGTGACTTTTCATATTCCTCAAAGTGTCCCTTTATGAGAAATTTTCCCTTTACTCTTTTGTCTTCACTTGGTGACTCTTGGTATTCCCCAAGATGACTCTTCATGGGAAAATGCATCCCATCCTTCTTTTGTCTTTATCCCATGACTCTTTGACTTCTCCATGGGCCCTTATTTTGTCTCATATGTAACCAAAAATATATTCATTAATATTAAATAAATATTAACTCATATTAGCCAAGATAAACACTATTAAATGCAATGGGACATTTATCACCAATAATGCTAAACCTTTGATATCAATGACAATATTTCCAACAATATCCCCCTTTGTCATTGATGGCAACCTCAATCCTAAAACTACCACATCTTGTCACCTACACATACTGTCATTTGAAAACATATAGTAACTCCCCCTTACTATAGCAACCTGTACTTGTTTTCTACACCTGTACCTGTACCTATTATTATTATTATCCCCCTTTGACATCAATGGCAAAGGGCCTACCTAGAGCTAACACTTAGCTCCCCCTCACTTGATGCTAAACATCAATGGCAGGAAGTAATAAAAATTAATGCCAACTCCTCTCGCCGAGCTTTGAATATATCCTTTGATCATGCCTTTGAGAAGATATATGACAATACATACACATTGTTCCCTGCGCTTTGAGCATCTGCAATCAACTCATTTGAATCTTTTCTTCTAATCTCACAACCTTCAGCATGAAACCTTAATGTGTATCTTTGATCACAAATTTGACTAACACTCAACAAATTATGCTTAAGACCTTTTACATACAAAACATTTTTAGTCTTAGTTCTACCATAATCCAAACTCAAAGTACCTTTTTCGGCTATCCTGGCAATGGTTTTATCTCTGAATCTCACTGTACCACCATTTATCTTCTTTAGAGAAATGAACTTACTTGTATCACCTATCATATGCCTTGAACATCCGCTATCAATTAACCATGGTTGATCTTTACCTCTCATATGCAGAGCTGTCTACACCATCATAGAATCTTTAGGTTGTTTCTTCTACCATGAACATGTCTGAACCTTCTCCCTAATGAATGGAGCTTTGAAACTCTGATCCTTCTTCTTGATGAATGGAGCTTTTAACCTCTGATCCTTCTTTACTGACTCGAACATGCTTCTACAATACCGAGCTATGTGTCCGAAGTTGTTGCACTTGTAGCATACTATGGTCTCTTCATTAAAGCTTGATAGAGGAGCAAAATAGTTGTGGCTTCTGCTTGACTCTACTTGACTTTCCTTCTCCTTATTTCTGAAATTGTTAGCTCTTTTTTTACATTCTACTTTCTTGTGACCATATCCATTACAATAAAAACAATAGCCATAAAAATAAGACCTGTCTGTATATCTCTGACCTGATTGCCTTTTGTAGCTTTGTTCCTTCTAGCCTTCTCTGTTTGGAATGTCCTCTATATTATTCACTTCTCCCCATTCTATTTCTTTGGCATAGCTCTTTTTCTTTTCAAAACCAATCCCTATCTTATCTGAATATGCTTTTTGACTTTCAAATATCTTATTCAACATGTTAGTGCTATCTTCAAATTTACAATCACTGATTACTTTATCACTGACTGCTTTCTTAATATCTTCTTTTAAAGAGGCAATTTCAATAACATACCTTTCACAATCTTTTCTTGCTATTTCCAACTATGCTTTGAGATCTTCTTCATTCTTCTTGGCTTCTTCAAAGTGTGCTTGTAGATCTTCAATCATTTCCTTTGACTCTTGTTCATTTTTTTTGATCTGGCGCTTTAACCTTTGATTCTTCTTCTAAACAGCTTCTAACTCTTCTAGGGCACAATTGAGTTCTCCTCCATATCTATTTCAGCTTCCTCCTCTTCTTCTTGATCATCATCATGTATGGCCATGAATAGAATCTCTTCTTCTTCTGAATCGCTGACTCCACTATCTTTAACTGAGCTAAGATCCTTAGAATACATGCTCTTCTTCTTGAATCCCTTCTTGGATTTGCCTTTGAAATTCTTCTTATATGTAGGATTTTCTTCTTCTTCATCTTTAACCTTATCTAGGCATCTAGCTAAAAAATGTCCAATCTTTCCATAATTAAAACATTTAAAAGGTAATTTTCCTTGATATTTACATGTTCCTCTTTTCGGCTTGTGAATGAAAAGTTCTTCATTGTCATCTTCATCATCACTGGAACTATCACTTGATTCTTGAATCTTAGCTTTCTCCTTCTTTGATGTCTTGAAAGCTGCTTCTCTCTTTGAGGGTTTATCTTGTTCTGTCTGCATCTCATATGCCATGGAATACCATGAAGTGCATCCATCTTTAGCTTGGATAAATTCTTCATTTCCTCGATTGCTGAAACCTTTGCATCATATCTCATTGGTAGAGATCTCAAAACCTTTTACACCACCGTTGACTCTTCCAATGTCTCTCCAAGACCTTGAATCTGATTTACTATCTGATCAACTCACAAGAGACAACTTGCTATATCTTCTTCTTCTTCCATCTTTAAACTTTCAAACTACCTTCTGAAAGTCTGTAACTTAGCTTTCTGAACCTTTCCATCACCTTTGTAAATATTCTCAAGTTTTACCCAAGTTTCATGAGCAGATTTACATTGCATAACTTTAACAAATTTAGATTCACATAACCCACATAAAGTAGCATTTAAAGCTTTAGCATTACATTCACTTGCCTTCTTTTCTGCTGGAGTAATTGTAGATTTATGTGGCTCTTCATATTCCTCCACCACTGATTTCCATATGTCAAATCCAAGGGCCATCAAATAAACCTTCATTCTCATGCTCCAAAAAGCATAATTCATCCCATCAAACAAAGGTGCCTTATTTGTAGAAAATCCTTCCTATGACCCAGCCATCATGTTTTTCCTGATCTACCTTCAAGCTATAAAACTTTTCAGAAAGGAACCTACTCTGATACCAATTGTTAGGCACAAAATATACTGAGAGGGGAGGGGTGAATCAGTATATTATATATCTTATAAATCTTTCCTTTAACCAAATTCCACTTAATTAAACATTCAAGATATGCAATAAAGCTCAAACAATAAACATCCACACAAGATAGAGAGAGACACCAGATATAACATGGAAACCTAATGTGGGAAAAACCATGAAGAATCAATCTCAAATATATTCATGAGAACAACCCCACAGGAGCACCATACACCTTTGCCAAGTACAAACCTTAGCTATAATTCATGAGCACCAACCCATAGGAGCTTCAAACCCCTTTGCCGAGCACCAACCCAACACCTATTTGTGAGCACCAACTCACAGGATCACCAACCCCTTTGCCAAGAACCAAATCAACAACAATTCATGAGCACCAACCCACAGGAGCACCAACCCCTTTGCCAAGCACCAACTCAACAACAATTCGTGAGCACCAACCCACAGGAGCACCAACCCCTTTATGTATACCACACACCTATCTCTCAATGTTGCTATCTCAACAAATGATAGATCAATACAACATCTCCTTCCTCTCTCTCACCTTTGCTCTTCTAAGCTAGATATAACAAATACAAAACATATTCATCTCTCACAATTGCTCTTCTAAGCTAGATATTATAATATCAAAATCAACCTCTCATTCACATATTACAAATGGCTACTCAAGCCTTTATTTATAGCTTTTCAAATGACCTTTGGCCTTCCCCCTTTGTGACCCTTCAATCCTCATGGAAAATGGCACCAATCTTGGATGACCCTTCATATCCAAGCATTTGAAAAGTCATGTGGTGACCCTTCATGACCAAAAACGTCTTTCCCATTTTTGTCCTTATCTTTGGTGACTTTTCATATTCCTCAAAGTGTCCCTTCATGAGAAATTTGCCTTTTACTCTTTTGTCTTCACTTGGTGACTCTTGGTATTCTCCAAGATGACTCTTCATGGGAAAATGCGTCCCATCCTTTTTTTGTCTTTATCCCGTGACTCTTTGACTTCTCCATGGGCCCTTATTTTGTCTCATATGCAACCAAAAATATATTCGTTAATATTAAATAAATATTAACTCATATTAGCCAAGATAAACAATATTAAATGCAATGGGGCCTTTATCACCAATAATGCTAAACCTTTGACATCAATGACAATATTTCCAACACAAAGTTTATGACAATGTAGAGAGAATATTTAGGCACCATGTATTTGCCAATCATTGTTGTGCCTATCACCCATGACACCATGTTTCATGTCATTGACATCAAACTTCCCTATAATCTACTTCTTAGTCATTCTTAGATTTAAGAAATATGAGCAATCCCTTCCAATTTACATCAATTCCTTAAATTCCCTCATTCAAGATTAAAGTTGACTATTCTTAGTCATTTATAGACAAAATTATATTACAAAAACCTAAAGGCCAAGTATGAGAACTATAATTATTGTTCTAGAACTAAGTATGTAGGCAAGAAGAATACAGGAAAAGTTCTTGAATCTCCACAGTCTAATTATATTGAATCTAGTGACCTTGTGTCCACTTCCTATAATCCACCTCTTGAATCAAATTACACTCACTTTACCATTGGAGAAACCAATATTACCACATATCACATCCAATATGCTTTTCACATCGATAAATTTATCAAATCCCCTAAATCCTATGGAAGGCCAAAACCTATCCCTGATAGGCCCAACATGATTTGGAAAAAGAATTCCATGTTTTCTCTACATCATACACTCATGTTTGTAAAAGACACATCATCATGTCAAAATTAGGAAACTAGTTCTAAATGATATTGGTTGTATGGTGATGACTTTAATACTTGTTATCAAAACACTAAGTAACCCATTCCCACTAGGATTATGGATAATTAGGACTATAAGGGAAAAGGTTTGGGGATAAAATTATAAGGAATTCTTAAACCTATACCCATAACAACACATAGGAAATTGAGGTCTTGGATTCACACTACTTGGGGGTAAGCCCATAGATTTCAATAGTGATACTACCTCATTGACTAATTTAGAGACTCCTAGAAATGACATAGTATCTTGTTATAGCACCTATGATGACCTAAATAGTACCAATTTATTCAATACCAATGCCATTTTTATCATTAATACCTTTTAACCTCTTTCCCTATACCATGCAATCCTAATATATTGGAAAAAAAAAGATCTGATTACACCATTAGATGAATTTTATAATGAAGATTCCATCACTAAATTCATGGGCCTAAGAGACAAATTTCTAGTTAGTGATCATAAATAAGGATTTGAATTTATCGTAGACCCTACCACTTATTTTAGAGAGCAAGTGAACTTCCTTGGTCATATATAAAGTAAAACATTGATATCCTCTGGTGAAAAACTCTTTGAGGAATCTTTGGATGAAGAAAAAAGTAAAGAGAAAGAAAAGTCCATGGGTGAAAACTTGTTTCATGCACCTTTGGATGGGGAAGTTGATTCATCTCCTTAAGAAGCTCAATTTCCTCTAAGTACAAACATTTTAGTTGAATATAATATCAGTGAGGAGGAACATAGAATCTTTGCACAATTGGTACATGAATTTCTAGAGAAATTCATCAATTGACTACTGCCAGACAGGGTCGATTCTGATTCTTATTACATGGGTGAGCCCTATGGATCATAAGTAACTGAATACAATTATTTTCCATCCTTGCTTGCTATTATTGAAGTTAGTTATACACTCTTTGTATAAAATACCACAAAAGTGAACATCAACACCTATGATGACCCCAAAATAATTTACTTAGGTGCATCCCTCACTAATGATGAGAACAATTTTCTTATTTTTATTCTAAAGGACTTTATAGACATATTCACTTGGTCATATTTAGACATGTTAGGTTTAGACCCATCCCCAATGGTATATAAGCTATTTGTACATCCAAATGCCAAGACAATCAAATAAAATCTATGGAAAATGCATCCAAGCATTACTATCTTGGTTAAGAAACATCTAAAGAAATTATTGGGAGTAGGATTAATATGACCATTAGATTACTCAAAATGGATCTCAAACATTTTTTCTATCAACAAAAAGCCTCAAGGAATTCACCTATATAAGGACTTCAAATATATTAACAAGGCATTCCCTAAGGATGACTTCTCTTTTCCAAACAATGAAATTATAGTAAACTCAACATAAGGCTACAAGATGTTATTCCTTATGAGAGGTTTCTTAGGACATAACCAAATCAAGATTACACTCAAAGACTAACATAAGATAATTTTGACCACTCTATGGGCGACATTTTGTTATCAAGTCATGCCATTTGGCTTGAATAATGTCAGGTCAACTTATCAATGAGCAATGAATTTAATATTCCATGACATGATGCATGGCATTATTTAATACTAAGTGGATGACATTCTCACTAAATCCAAGACACGTGTAGGGAATTCTAAAGTTATACAGATAATCTTTGAAAGACTTTATGAATATAAGGTATGGCTCAATCCTACGAAGTGCATCTTTGGCATCACTTTGGGCAAATTTATAGGATTTATTGTGTCAAACTAAGGCATTTAAGTTGATTTTGATAAGGTCAAGGCCATTTTTTAAATGCCTCCTACCTCTACTTTTAAATATCTTCATAGTCTTTACGATAAAATTTAGTCCATTCTCTAGTTCATTTCCCAATTGGCAGATAGATGAGATTATTTTACTCACCTTTTGAAGAAAGGTGTAGAATTTAAGTGGGATAAAAGTTGTCACTAGGCCTTTGAATAGTTGAATAATTATTTGGCCAACCTACCAGTATTGAGGCCACCTATAATAGGAAGACCATTACTACTTTACATCTCTATGACAAAACATTCCCTGGGGGCACTTTTGGCTTAACATGATGAGCGAGGTAAAGAACATGTTGTCTATTATTTGAGTAGGACATTTGTAACATATGAGAATAACTACATGAAAATTAAAAAGGCTTGTTTAAAAATGATGTTCACTTACCAAAACTTGTGTCACTACATGATAAATAAAAAGACCATTGTTATTAGCAAGATTGATCCACTCAAATATTTATTATCTAAAATAACTTTGATAGGTTACATGACCAGATGGGTAATGTTTTTGAGTGAATTTGTTGTTGACTATTACAACCAAAATACATTAAGGGGTAATTTATTGTAAATCATCCTGGTGAATCTCCTATATTAGATACACAACCACTCAAATTTGATTTCCACAATGAGTTAATTTTGACTCTAGAAATAATAACTATTGAGTCCAAATAGTGGACATTATACTTTGATGGATCATTCACATCCCATGGATCTAGGGATGGTATCTTATTCATCACACCTTAGGGTGATCTTATTCCCAAGGCATTCCACATTGAATTCTATTACACTAAAAACATGACCAAGTATGAATCCCTCATTACAGGCTTCTATCTCACTATACAATGGAATATTTAGTAGTTAATGGTATATGAGGATTCCCAATTCATCATTAATCAAGCTACATACTAGTACCAAACCAAAGATGAGAAGCTTGAGTATGTCTATATTTCTGTTTAAAACTGTGTCAAGAATTTTTAATTAAAAATTCTTGACACATTTTTAACTAGAAAGACATACATACTCAACAGATGGAATATGAAAATACCATTGATTTATTAGATGAGAATCTTGCACCTTATAAGAGTATGAATTAAAAATACAAGCCTCATTTTGAAATCATTAAGTTCAAACAAATACCCATGGACAATAATAGATTAAAAGATGCCATGAAAACCATTGGGTCTATGATAGTAGTGGATAGAAATTTTAGAGAGTACCACTTTCTTATTGAAAACCTTATTCAACTAGCTCATGTACACCCAAATTCTAAGATGGTATGAGCTATAAATGGTCATAATATCCCTTGGTACCAATACCTATACACATAACTCCACAATAAAATTATTCTTATAGACCTATCATGATCCCAACATAAATCCTTCATCCATAAAGTTACCTGATATACCTTACTTAGAAATATGCTATATCATAGGGGCTATGATGGAGTGTTACTTCATTGTTTAACTTTGATAAAATCTAAATTAGCATTGAAGGATATACATGAAGGAACTTATGGGTCTCACACTAGTGGTTTGGTCCTTACCAAAAAACTCATTTGAGATGGGTATTATTAACCAACAATGGATAAGGACACTTATCAACATGTCATGAAGTGCAATGCTTATCAAGGACATAATGATTTGATCCATGATATTTCTTTACCAATCCAACCAATCACTACACCATGTCTATTTTCTACTTGGGGAATTGATCTCACAGGGAAAATCAACCCCACTTCCACTAATGGACACAAACATATCCTAATAATTACAAAGTATTTCACTAAGTGAATAGAGGCCATATCCCTCACATAACTAACAAGAAAATATCTAATTTCATCTACTATCACCTCATTTATTGCTACAACATCCCCTCCACTATTATATCTTATAATGGTTGACCATTCAAGAATAAAGACATCAAATCCCTCTATACCAAATTACATACTAACCATAAGAGGTCCACAACCTTTTACCCTCAAGGTAATAGCCAAGTTGAGGCATCAGAAATAACTATTATTAAGATTCTAAAAAATATTGTTAATGACACTAGCTATGTTTGACACTTACAATTATTCCCAACCTTATGGACTTACCATACCAGTACCCTCACAGCTAGAGAAACCACACATAATACTTAGTCTTTGGCTTTGAGTCAATTATCCCTATTGAGATTGAGTTTTCTTCTATATGCATTTATCTATAGAAGATCATTGGTGATGAGGAATATAGAGTGAACATATTATAATATCTAGACATCTTGGATGAGAAATGACAAAAAACATTGACCATTTGTGATCCTATCAAAATTAGCTACACCATAGCTACAACCAATGTATTCCACTAATTTCCGCTAATTACTTTAATGTTATAATATACCTATCAAATACTTATCAAACTTTGGGATATGTTCAAAGGTGGTAAAGGTGAAGGCAGTAGACGCATCACCTTCTACTATGGTGCTATACTTTCCATTAATTGTTATGATGTTATAATATGATAGGATCTAGAGGTATAGTTGGTTTGTTTAATCCATGTGTACTCCATGTAGGAAGGTTCCTTTACCTCTACCAAAAAAAATAAATCATATAAAGTGTGATAATAGGCCACCTTATCCTTCACCTAAAGGGTTTCATTCTTCACATGAAGGGCATCATCCTTGGCTTAAATCACATCTTGAAGTGATTTGGTAAAGACCTGAGCTATCATACTATGTTTGACCTTTGATAACTCATTATGAAGTCAATGAACATCATGCTCTACCCTATTTTGATATGTAGAAACCCTATCTCACTCGCTAACAAATCTATCTAGATTCACATCATGACATGTCAACTTCCCCTAGATCACTATTATATAAGTAACATATCCCCTCAATGTTGTAATCTTAGTATCTCACTCAATAATTATACCCTATAGTCTAGTTGTCTCACCTTGGGCTATTGCTAGCTTAGCCCATATCCCAACTACATCCCTCTCTAGGCCAATTATCTCAATTAATATCATTATAACCTCACATGGAGCTGATTAATAAAATCTTGCTCATCTATTGACCTAGTAGTATTAGAAGTCCCTTCTTCCCCTATGCCTATACATATGACATATCTAAAATCCTTAGACTCTCTTATATTTGTAATTGTACCCTAGCCCAAGTCACCACTTATTACCTTATCCATATATATATTTAGAAAGGGACACTATCCTCCATCCCCAAAACCATATCCATGTCCATATTGACTATCCTCAACATCTGAACTAGAGTATATAACTAGGGGATACATATATGCCACATGCTATACCAAAATTTGAATAAACTACTACACATTCTACTAAATAAGAACCTGAATAATCTACAATGGGAAGGCTTGAGATATCCCCTATTATGTGGGTGCCTATCTATGCACCCATACCTATACCTAAGGCTACCTTATACTAGGGATTATCTTTGTCTTAGCTTTTTATTCTATCCAAGCTATTGAGGTTAGGGTTTCATCAATCGAATGGACTTAAATCCTACCCACTAAGCCATGTAGGCATCTATCATGTGAAAATCTATAATTCCTCTTGAATAGGCCCAATATATAGGTTATATCATATCAAAACTAATGATCACATGGGATCTTAGAAATGGTATCCCCCATTATCTAGTCTCCTGAGTCACATGTGTAAATAAATACTACCCATCAAGTACATCTTGATAGGTACTAAACTATCACTATACTCAATTGAGCTTGTATATCTTTATAATAAATTCATGTTTTCCTATAATGTAAAATTGTGTCAACATATATCTAGTGACATGTCCATCCCATATCCAACCAAACTAAATAGCCATGTACAACCACTAAATAAAGCCACCATATACCATCTTATCAATGGCCTTTCTATAGAAATAAAAACCCCCTATGTCCTTGTAGACCTACTCCTATATGGAACCAACCATATGATAATGGGTATTCATTTCCCAAATGAAACCTTTGACCAACCAACTAATCTATAATAATATGCTCCTAAGCCCAAACCTAAAATAGGGTAGTGTGCCTAATGGTATGACCCCTATCATATGTTATCATGTACAGTTAATGGTATAGTTGGGTCAATATCATAGGTCCTAATGAAAAACATGTGGTATAATCAAGCATGTCCCTAATCACCCCTTCAAGGCTGATATGAAATAACCACCCACTCTTACTAGGCAATAGGAGGCCACTAGACCCATCATGATCACTACTTCCCTTGATACTAATTCCTATGTTGGAGGTGGCACCACTAGAGCCTATCCTATTATTGGTGATTTGAGAAAAAAATATAGAGGGAATAATAAGTTATATAAGGTGTCAATATCAATGAACCCCTCTATAACTACAATATCTATCACACCAATTAGATCCTCAAGCATGTCTCACCTACCCTACAACATCTAGTATATCCTCTAACCCTGAATAGGCACCTACAAGATCCACCATATGTATTATAACATTGCTTGGCCTTGCCTTTAGGTATATGGAAATTCTAAGTATTAGAGTGTCAACACTCCTCTATCACTAACAAATAGTTTTGATCTGCTCGTATAACTAACATCTAAGCTATGTGCCATAGGTATACAGCCTCCAAGAGCCCTATAATCTCATCAATCATGATATTGGGATCACATAATATTCATGATCATCACTCACATGCTATCATGACTACTATTGTTGCATATAACAAAAAAATCCAAACTAAATCAATCACTTATCTATTTTTCCTCTAGTTGATCATTTTACCACTTTATTCTAATTTTGGCCTTCATGTTCTGTTATTTTATCTTATTTTTTCCTTTCTACTATTCTAATGGTCCTTAAGGGTGATCTCACCATTTTATTTGGTGATACCAATATTTATTAGGGTGTTCTCACCATTCAGTAGGGTTTTATTAACATTTCCATCACTATTTTTTAAAATCACCATTTTGCACGTCATTCCTACTTATATGTAGGATGACCTTGATATTATGGGTAAGTTTGTTATTTTTTTACCTAGTTATATCAACCAAGAATTTCCACCATTTGACTGGTGTTTCCATTATTTAACCACAAGTTCTACCATTTCTAAGTAAATTTACCCAAATTTGTTATATATTTGATTTGATGATTCTAAACCATTTAAGTGAGGTCATTGAATTAGCCATGGGTTTGTCATTTGGCTTGTGACCTCACCATTTTTATGAGCAATTCTGCCATTTTCACATTTTTTAAAATGATGGGTTTATGATTTATACTACTTCTAATGAGTAATAAATGTCATAAATGCAAAATTTTAACAAAAAAGGCTACCTATCGATGCCCCCTTCCTCAATGGTCATTGGTACTCTCTCATGTGCTTGTTGAGGTGTCTATAGTGAGGGATATTTACCATTTTATTTTCTTCTCTTATGCTTGAAAACCAAATCTCTAGATTTAAATAGGAAAGGGTAAAAATTAATTATTTTTACCCCTAGGGATAAATCTATAGAATAATTTTTGAATTGCCCCCTAGCCCTATATGTGATCCATTTTTCTTCTCACGAGGCTCATTTTTTCTTCATTTATCTATTTTCGAAACCTTTTTCTTTTAAATGCTCCATTTTCAGCATTTATTGTTGAATCCCATGTCATTTTATTCTATTCAATGGCCCACCACTCAATGTTTTTCTCACCCCACCCTCAAGGGGTAATACTAGGCCTCCCAAACATTATTTGGGGCATTTTTATGTTTTTTTTAAAATTTTGTAAATTAAAAACAATCAAGGAAAATAGGAATAAAATTATTTATTATAATTGAAACCATTTTAAGTGATATTTTTATTCTTTGAAAATACATTTATTAAACCAAATGTCTCACCAAATAGGAAAAAAATGTAGACATCTAATTCTCATCATTGTCATGTCAAAATTGAAAGTCTAAGCGATTTCCTATAATAATGCATAAACTAGACAAAAAACCACCAAAACACTCTAATTCATCCACACACATCATGTGAAATTTATAATTTATGTCAATATGTCCCTAATCAGGGACTCACCCTATACACAATCACCACCTTCTTCGAATTCATCTCTAATCAAATTGTGACCTAACAAATTAGCATTTTTGACCAATAGTACAAGGTAACTTAGCAAATTCCAAGAATTGTTAAAAAATCCTAATCAACGTCACTTAGCTAAAAATATTTAATCAAATCCTTAAATGAAAATTCCATGAAAAATTAATGACTATCAAATTTTGGAAAAAGAAAATTCAAATATCTAGGCCATGTCATGTCCCATGACATCATCAAAAGGTTTTCATGCATCAAGTATTTATGGAGATAAATATTTGAATTAAAGCAAACCACACATTATTAATGGCTCTATGTGATAATGTAGTAGATAAAAATGTAGTGGTAAAAATGTAGTAAGACAAAAATGTAATATGACAAAAATATCATGAAGACAAAACACAATAAGGAAAAATGTAACGGTATTGGTAATGTTGTAAAAATGTCGTGAAGAACATAATTGGGACATTTTAGTGATTATCACATTGTTTATTTGTTGTCTATTTCATTTTGGTGATAGTAGTTAACATTTCATGGTAGAAAAGTAATGCATTAACTTTACAAGTAAAATAAAAAAGGAAAATGTGATTTCATGAGTTTGGACCTTTAGTTGACAGTTGTGTCATTTTCTATGGGAGTGCATCCTTTACTATGTTTTGTTCGTCTAATGTTTTATCCTTGCTACATTTTTTACTCACTACATATTTCATGCTATGTTTTTAACCACTACAATTTTTCCACTACTTTTTAGTAGGATGCCTTATTAATGCTCCCTTTTTCCAAAATATTAATTGATTTCCCTTGTTTTATGTGTTTTATGAGTTTACAAGATAACATACTAGCAAATAAAATTATTTGAAAGGAATGACAATATTTAGATTTACACTAAAATACAATTAACAATATTGATTTACGTAATCTAATATCTATAATAAATATAGTGAGTATAAAGAAAGTAAGGGATAAAAAGAACATATACTATTTAATGTTCTATTCTAGATGATGGTAGTGTTCAGGAGTCATCATAGGGTTATATTGGAGATCTGGATTTTGTTTGTTTTGTGTTCTGACTATTTTGGACCTTCAGATAGTTATGTTAATCTAGGATAGTAATGTTGATGTTTATGTCTATATCTAATGTTAGTGTCTAATGAGAAAATACATAGGAGTGACCTCAAATTTGGATCAGACCTATGATGCCCCCTATGTAATCATTTTATGTCTCAAATTATTCTCACATGTATGCTAGATATAGATAATAAGTGTATATACATAATATTTTCAAACTTTATCAATTATTGCTACTTTTTCTCTTATAGGAACTTGTTGAGTATTAATCTCTATGAGTGCACACCTTAAAGGGTGCACCGAGAAAGGGGTGGGCAAACCATTGGTGCTTCAAAAGATTGTTATCCCCTATACCACCACTTACTATCTAAACAAACTTCTGTAATACACTTCCCTAAGCTTGGACTCCTTTACACATTCCTCCAAGCTTTCATTGCATTATTCATCCCTTATCTAAGCCTAAAACAATTTTTTACATTTAACAAACAATTTCCTTCTAGGGTGACCCTATATTAAAATTAATATTAGCATGTTACAAGTCTAGGTTAACCTTGGTTGACCTAGATCAAGACCTAAGATGATTTTATCAATTAACAATACAAGGTCGAATTGGGTTGAACCTATTGGATAAACTTTTGGAAATGTTTAGGGTTAGATTCAACTATATATACACATATCCATTTCTACTATTTATTATGAAGAGAAGAAGAATAAAATCATATTATACATCTACTTATCCACCATTTTACTTGAGGATAATTACTTAGGGTTCCAATCCTACACTTGGAGATATGGATCTTGTCTTGTGGATAAGTCTTTTGGATGCATAGAGAATTGTGTAGCCTAGAGTTGACTTATCCTTATTATCCTTACATACCACAACAACATCTTAATAAGAACCTTGGCCAAGGGAGAGATTGAGGATTGATGGGTTCATATTCAAAGGTAAGTATTCCTAACTTTATTCTTCTTTTGTTAAAGTAGATAGGTTTGCATTTGTACTTCTCTCACATGCATTAGGATTTCCTATACATTGGATTAAGTATATATCTTCTATGCATGTTTAATTTTATGTTTATTACCCCCATTTTGTGCCATAATATCTGGTGAGCACTCATTTAGATTTTAATTCACTTTGAATATACTTTGTGAATATGAAAACATAGGATGTAGCTTAGATTATTGCATGGTGTTTCTTGACTAGAGTCTTTGGAACCCTCTAAAGTGATGTTATTGTGATAAGAGACCCTTTGTTTAGATCTAGTGGATTAATCTTGGTCATGACCCTGAATGAATAAATATATCAATAGGTAGAATTTTAAGTGTGATTTATCTTCTCCAAGCTAGGATTAATTTGTAGGTTAGCTGTATTTTCCCTTGTATACATTCTAGTGAACCTACTGTGAATATAACCCTTTTAGGTTTTATTTCATGCATTCATTTAATTATCATATTAAATATTTTATTTTTTTAGTATTGTATAAAACTTGTTGATACAGTCTAACATTCTATGAATAATTTTAACACACAATCACTCCAACATGACTATTATTTATTTGTAGGTATTCTCCAAATATAGGTGATTTGATCAATTAGCTCAACATGGTCTTCTTATTCAGTCACAGGCTTGAATACATCATCGACCCAATTGAATCTATTCATAATTTTATTTTTTAGCATATAGGTTTTTAGACATAGTCAACTTAGTCGACTCTATTTGAAAATTATCACATAAGTTTTGCATACTACATCAACCCAGTCAACTCTATTTATAGAATATTAAAAGTAGCATTTGAGTAACACAACATAAAATTTAGAAACTAAGTATATTCACAATTACCAAGGTTCATTCTTACGTTATCTATCATTTCTATTTTCATTTATAGTCTTATTTTTCATAGTTTATTGTTTATAAAATTACAACCCTACAATGAACTAGGTTGACTAGTTAAACAAAATTCTATAGACCATCTTATCTCTAGAAGACACAATCAATCTAATTGATTGTGTTCTTCTAGATATTGCTTCTACAAAACAATAGCGACCCTATCGACTCAGTTTTATTTTTTAGCATATAGTGTCACCTAAACCAACTCTGTACTCTTCACAATCAAAGAAATTAACCTATTTTTATATTAATTAATTCACTTTCCATTTCAATTGCTTTCATGATTATAATAAAAAACATAGACTAATTAGGTGGTTTTTCAATTTACCAATTTATTTACATTTTTTTTCTTTTGCACACACTTCTAAATCACTTAACACTAAAAAACATCAAAGATTTTATTTCCAAGGTCTACCTTCTCAAATTTTATCACCATGGGGGAAGCTGACTTGGTTTTCTATACAAGTATAAACGTTGGTTGATGGTATATATTATAAAATAACCTAACACCCTTATCATTATATGAAAATGAAGTAAGGGGGTAAGCCCCAATACCAAACCAATACCATCACTAATATAGATCCCTTTCATCCTATACTACTTGAAACTATCCAAAGATTTCTTTATAGTTCCTTCTTATAGCCACTTCTCTATCACATTAATTTCAGAATTTATTATAACTTAATAACATTTAGGAATGAACACTTAGTTTAGTGTTTACATTCAAATTTTTATA
The DNA here is from genome assembly GCA_037957365.1 of Torreya grandis. NCBI lineage: Eukaryota > Viridiplantae > Streptophyta > Pinopsida > Cupressales > Taxaceae > Torreya > Torreya grandis. The sequence goes on from JARHVA010001846.1 coordinate 990,151, forward strand.
CTTGCTCTTTAATCATTTTATTTTGTATTATAAAACTTGTACTACCCAGTGTTAGTGCAAGGTTTGTGCTGTGTGCTTTAATTAGATCAAACACATTAATCTAATTGTGTGTGTGCTTCATTATATTTTATTAGATATTATTTTTCAAAAATTTTCCTTGTTTTCAAAACATTATTGACATCATATCTTATAGACTATTAATTAGGATCACCTTCAGTACATAGTTGATCTATACGACTATTTTATTTTTAACCTATTAATTTTCTCCCTCTAGAGTACACATTCGACCTATATAACTATGTATTTTTTTAGTGTGTTGTGTTTCTTATTTTACAGTACATGGTTGATATGTATGACTGTGTACTTTATTCCCCATTTTATTTCCAATTTTAAAAAACATTGTCGATTAGTTCAATTCTATATATTATCAATTGACCATTTTTTCCATCAAATTTTTAACCTCCTTAATTCATCATGAATTTTATATTTGAGTATAATACATAGTTAAATCAAACAAACATGATGAGTTTTACCAATCCTAATAGGTTTCGCAAGACACAACTTGTGGCACCCACTTTGAATGAGAGTAATGTTTGTTTCCACTCACATTACCAATTATGGGAATCCTCCTCATTCATCCTCATTTTTTAATCCTTTGCTATCACTATAATATGAGCATGATTTAGAGTACACAATTGAAATTCTCTTTTTCATGAATGAATTCCCTAAACATAGAGGAAAAGATACTTGAACCATTTATAGTCTTATGGTAGGTTCTCATGTAGAATAACCTCCTTCACCCTCCCATAACTTTTCTCATATATTTGGGGAAGCCACTTTATTTGCATCTCAACCTTTTCCTTCTATTATGTCTCCTTCATACACCATGACATATTATTCTATGACTTATTTAACGTCTATGCCAATTATCTCTACTAACATGGTAGGTTCAATTTCTAGTGGGTCTATTCAAAAAACCTTTCCTCTTAACCATGCTATCAGTGCATCTTTTTCTACCAATGCTAAACATGACACTAGTTATTCTTTTTCTACCAATTCTTCTCATGCCACTTGTGTAGTGCATGCTACTACTCATAGTGTAACTCAAGCCATTAATACTAATACTAATGCATCACATTCTATTCACATTAGTCAAAATACTTCCCAAAATAACTAAATCTTATTAAAAATACTTAATCAAATGCATACCTTTCAAACTGATAATGTAAATTAGATGATGTATATGTAAAATCATCTCATTCATCTTGAAAACCAACCTCAATATGTTTCATGGGGATAGAAAAATACAAATTCCCCCAACTCTTCTTAGGGATTTTTATGGTAATTGTATCCCACAACCACCCCTAATTAATAAAACCATAATATATATATATATATATATATATATATATATATATATATATATATATATATATATATATATATATATATATATATATATATATATATATATATATATATATATAATCAGCCTCTTGCACCTCAAATTGATAATATTGACATAGGAGGTATCACACTCACCCTCACATATAATGGATCGACAATCCCACATTGTATTTAAAAACATTTGGTAACCTTTATAAAGATTGGTCAAACTTAACACATTTTACACTACCAAATTTTTAGCTAAAACACTCTCAAGAGATGCTTTAGATTGGTACAATCAATTAAAAACCCTTTGTAACACTATCGTTGAAGACTTTGATAACTCACTAGTTTAAGGATTTCAAACTAGTGATCTTTTCAAGAATAACTTAGCCCACTTTATGAATTGTAAACAACTTGAAATTGAAACAACACAAGCCTTCATCAAACAATGGAAGAAATTGTCTAATAAATATGAGAATAATATGGAAAATGACAACCTCTTCCACCTATTCACTAATGCTCTATACCCCAAATGATAATATCAAGTTAAGAATCTCTCTCTGATAACTTTGGAATAAGTGCCCTCGACCAAGCTAAATGACAAGAGTTCTTCATGAATCAATTTTTTTAATCCTAACCTGCAATGGGCACTCGTATGTAATTAAAAACAAAAACTATCATGAAACCAATGATGGCATTACAGATACCTATGACACTATTCATAAAATTTAGTCAATCACTCCACACAAAGTTATAGAGCATGATCCCCATTTAAACAACACTCTTACTCCTACATTTTAAAAACCTAACCACATTAATGTGCACAAAAAATTGTCCCTGGCTAAGCTTCAAAGTGTCTTCCAAGACCTCTACCACAAGATCTTAACCACACTCATCCTATAAAATCATGATATGATCCAAACAATTTTTTTTGGTTTAATACAAGTTGGGGCCACTCTCATGAGACTTGTAGACAATTATGAAATTTAGTTATGGATTTTCTTATTTATCCAAACTTTGATCATGAAACACTTATTTGAAAGCATGAACAAACATATGACATAAATTTTAAAGACCATGAAATGCAAAATAAAAAATAAGATTTAAATCAAGCTAATACTCATCTTACATCTATAAAGATCCTCTTCCCAACCACCAAGACAACATCGACAAACCTACTCCTTATATAATTAATGTTGATAGTCTTATAAACCTCTCTATTAATGAATAAAACATGGTTAATATGATTAACATGCGAAGAGTAGTTACTTTTATTGAATCAAAATCAACATCTATGCATCACACCTCTCAACTGTTTAGCATCATTTAGGACACTTCCCCATCCCATGTAATGGAATTGAGGCAAGAGGACCTTACAACCTTCCAAGAACTACTCTCAAAAACATAACTTAATTATAGCTCCCATACCATATCTACTCTTCCCCAACATCCATAGAATAAGACAACATTCCCCAAATGTCTAATAGTATTATTCAACCCAACCATAAGAAATACCTCAACCAACTATCACACACCCTAAAGTTAATCAACTGATTTGTCATCAACCCAAAATGACTACACTCTATCAACACAAGTTCAAGTGCACTTATAACCCTCTTTCCTAGGAGATCTTACAACATTACATGCCTTATCTATAAATCCTCCCATAGATTATGATGAATGGGATCCCATTATTGAACTTTCTAATCTCCCATCTCAAATACCATTCCTTGAATTAATGTGAACTTCCCTCCATAATTGACACCATATAATCTAAATGTTATTTGAAATGAAAATCCCTCATCCTCCTTTGGTAAGACATGAAGCTGCCTTATCTGGATCTAAATATAGTAAACTTTAATAATTTGAAGATATGTCCATACATATTGATGAAATAATGGATACTTCTCTTTCGCTTAAGTTTTCTATCACTTACATGATTCTTGATGAGATACTACTTAGCACAAATAATCCTACTTTATTTGTTAGCATCTAAATTAGTGATATCTAAGTTAAATGGGCATTAATTGATGAATTTTTAGGTACTTACATTACCTCCCTTGATTTCAATAAAACACTTGGATATTCTAAATGTAAACTCAAATCCACATGTAGTACATGTCAAAGATAAGATAAAAGGAAAATGCCTCCTATATGTTACATTTGGCTTCCCATTACCTTTCCTCCTTTCACCATCTATGTAAAAGTTATGATCTTTAAATTTATACTTTATTACAACATATTGCTTGGTTAACATTGGACTCATTTTAGGAGAGAAGTCACCTCATATACATGCCAATGCATCAAATTACTCCATAATGGATTTATTTACAATATTCAAGGAGATAAAAACCCTTAAAATTTCAAACAATTTCAAGAACATGGTGTCTTTAAAATTCCTACCCTTGAATGTTTGCCTAGTATCCCATTTAGGTAATCCCAACTCTTTAATTATCCTATCAATTCCACTCAATGTTATAATGGTCACCCTAGATTAATTGGGAAAATTCCACCTAATATCCTAGATTTTGATGATGATGTGCCAGATGAGAATAAACTCAGATGAAAACCTTTGATTTTTCCCCTCATATTATCATCCAACTTCCTCTTTGAAACCTCAATCCCATCAACCACCTATCGATGATATACATGTATTTCTTAACCAAGACTAGACATTCTATCCATCATGCATCCTATTTAAATTACAAAGTCATACTTGCATGTACCATTGATTTATATAGACCTAAATATGATGATGGTTATGCTTTAGATGAACTATTTTTAGTCAGACTTGTCTAAACTATAAATGCTAAAATTATTCGGTATCGCTCTTTATTTCAATTATTTCATTCAACATTTAGCATTCCTTCCTATATATTACCTAATCCTTGTCTTCTTCCTATTTTTCATAGGGTAGAGATGGATCATTTACATGGTATAACTCTAGTTACAATAGAGATCCTTAGGAGTATCTTCATAAATAATTCCATGATTAGCCCTTACAGTTTTACTAGATATCAGGATCTTTATAGTTTTTTTTCCTTCATAGATTCTAGATAATGTTCTTAAACCTATTACATGGCCAACCTCACCTTTAGATGAGCATAGTCTACTTTCTTCTCCTACTTTACCTTCAAATGAGACTATTTTAGTTTTTATTCCATCCCTGCCTTCCCTTGGAGATGGCCTTCTCCTTTTACCATAGCCTAATTCCATGTCCACCTAATGGGATGCTTATCCCTATTGTGATATATATAAAGTTTCTAGTCATTAGACCAAGATTGTTAGCTATATCAGCTACCCCTAACTTCTCCTTCTACCTCTTTAGCTAGTAGGCCCCTAAAGCCTAATAAAAAACATAACTACTAATTTCATGGAATATGTTAGGTTACGGAGCGTCTCAGACACCGGCATCGGTCAGGCCAACCGACGTCGGCATTATCAGACCAGGAAGTAATCGACGTCAGTCAGAGATCAGCTGGCATCAACAGACCCCAGGCAGATAGGGATGGACGTCGGTCACCTGTGTGGTTTGACTACGAGTATATTACGGGCAGTTGGTTGACGAACCATGTGTTTGCATGTTTAGAGCTAATTTTAGATTAAGAGCTGCAGATCTAATTATTGTAATTAGATGTCTAATTATTGTTTGGATGAGATCTATATAATAGACTCATGGTTGTATTGTAAAAGTGTTCTAGTTTGAGTTGAGTAAAGTTTGCTTCTTCTGTGTGTGAGGTGAGCAAGGGTGTTCCTCCTAGTTCCACAACAATACCAAGGTGGGTGCTGGTTTTGGAGAGTCAGCAGGATTCTTCAAGGGTGTAGGATCTTGGTCAGCATGTGTGCATGGCCTCTATAGGAGATCTACATGGTAAGTAAGATCATTGATATGCAGGTGTATGTGTTTGCAAGGTCAAGGTTCACAGGTGTGTAGAACCAGGTTGATTTGCAGGTGTGTAAAGTTAGAGAAGACAACAACACAATAGGGAGTAGTATCAAGAGAGATCTACTTGGAGTACAGGTGTGTACTCAGGGCAAAGAGGAAGGCAAGGAAGATCCTTCCATAAGTAAGGTCTATTGAGGTGCAGGTTGTTGCAGGTTCAGGGGAGATCTACTTGAAGTATGTTTGAATACTTGTGGAGTGCGTGGAGCACTTGTGGTGTGCATGGAGCACAGGTATAAGGTGAACACCAACTCAGTGTTTGAGTTGGGTGTTGGGACCTAAGAGAGAGAGCTTTGAGGAGAGAATTAATGTTCACTTGAGGTGTGGGAAACCTCTAAAGAGGTGGTGGAGAAGAAGTGGCATCTTCTTTATTATATTCTTTTCTGTATGAGTATTAATACAAGTTGTGTATTGTCTCTCATATCTTGTGTTATTTCTGGATTCTAGTTACTTGTTGATTCTAGTTTATTTCCACATATTAAGTTGCTTGTATTTGGTAATCAATTGTGTGCTTTCAGGTTAGTCATATCCCAACACATGGTATCAGAGCTAAGGTTGCAGGAAGCAGTTTTGTGTTTGACTACAGGTCACTCTCAGGGGTTTTTGATTGAGTGGGAGTAGAGCAATGGCAGATCAAAGTAAGCTAAGGATGGAGGAGTTGAAAAGCATAGATGGTTACTTACAGTTTAATGGAAAGAAAGAGCAAGTAAAAGAAGATTGTTGGTTGGTAGCAGATCAGCATGAAGAAACTGAAGAAGCAGATGTTGCAGATGACGTGGCACAAGATGCTCTGGTATGTTTCTTGGATAAAGTTAAATCTTGGTTAACAGATTCTGTTGCCTCTTTCCATGCAGCCCTAGATAGAGGAGCTGGTGAGCCTTGCCAAAGAATAGGCAAAGGGGAAGTGAAGCTGAAATTGCAGGCGGCCAACACATGGGTGTTGAAGGAGGTCATGCAGGTCCTAGGTTTGGAGATATGGCTAATTTATTTAGAAGAGTTGGGTGATGAGAGATGTATAAGAACTCTCATAGTGGATACACTTGAATTAGCTGGTGGTAAGAAAATAGGTACTCTTTATCTACTTGTTTATATTACTAATTCTTCTTTTGTTGCAGAGACGTGGCTTCGTAGGCTTGGTCACATGAGCAAGAAGGAGATGCATGTTCTTAAGCAAAAGATAGATATATTTGATAGGCTTAAGAATTGGAAAGACTTGGTGTTCTTGGAGGAGATGGCGGATAGAGACCAGTGGATGGGGCTGGATACTTTTGAGCAGGGCAGTTTGGACATGGGACTTGATTCAAAGGAGCTTGCAGGTAAAAAGTCATCACTCAAAGAAAAACATAGGTATCAGCATCGATAGGAAAACCGATGTCAGTATTAGGTAAGACTAACATTGGTCATGAGGACCGATGTCGATAGAATGAGACATCGACATCGGCAGGTTGGTAGTCAGGGATAGGCGCAGGAACCGACGTTGGTCGGATGCAGACTGTGTGGTGACGAGGTCAGTCACTGTAACAAATTTTGGGTGGATAACAAGCTGTCAAGGAGTCTCAAACACCCATATGGAGGACTAAAGATGTAAGTAGGCCTCAAATTCATTATTCCTCTTCTTCATACTAGTTGCTGACTGCAGAGCAGGAAGGATCCAGGAAACAGTGGGAGCATGGCAAGATTATGATGTAGAACCAGACGGGAGATTTGGTAAGGTTGCCAGCTGATATGTTAGCACTACAATACAAATGGATACCTTAGTTGAAGAATAGAGAGAACGGACACGTGAGACGGAAGGCCAGGGCATATGGTCTTGAGGGAGCTATAGGACAGTGGGACAGGACTGACAGGTGGTACCAGGTGGATGACAAAGCAGGGCTTTATTCAATGTCAGTATAACCATTGTGTTTGACTTACCAGGTGGATGATGGTCACAACATTATCTTGTTGCTATATGTGGAGGATGAGCTTGGTACAGGTTTAGACATACAAGGTTTTGCTAAGCTAAGGGTAAGATTAGTTTAGTGGTTTGCTATAAAGAATTTGGAGCAACGAAATTCTTTAGCATGGGAGACATGGGAGATCACAGGTTGATTTTGTTTCTAGTGGGAGCTGATGTGAATCAGGTGTTGGTGAGATGCAGGATGCAGAATCGGAGCACACTAAAGGCTGGATAGTTTAGTGTCCAAAATCACATGAGGTCTAGTATAGACCTGAGTTTTCCCAAGCAGTGGGAGTTGTCAGAGAGTTAGGAACCAATTCAGAGAAGTGAGTTCTCAGGTATTTGAGAGGGACCAGCAGCAAGGATTCATGCTATGTAGGGTTAAGACTTCACTACATGTGTTTATAGATGCGGATGCGGCAGGGTACTCAGATGACAGGATGTACACCACAGGTTGTGTGGTGGGTTGTCTTCAGGATTCAACTTGAAGAGGGATACAAACCAGGAAACAGATTAGATGGGGTACAAGTATAGGTACAATGTAGCTATTTATCTCCAAGTGGGAGATTGTTAGGTAGTGTAGCTAAAATCTTCACTGATGTAAATAGAGGAGGAGGTTACAAAAGGGTTGCGAAGTGTCTCAGACACCGGCGTCGATCAGGCCAACTAACGTCGGCATTATCAGACCAGGAAGCAACCGACATCGGTCAGAGATCGGCTGGCATCGGTAGACCCCAGGCAGACAAGGACCGACGTCGGTCGCCTGTGTGGTTCGACTGTGAGTATATTATAGGCAGTTGGTTGATGAACCATGTGTTTGCATGTTTAGAGCTAATTTTAGACTAAGAGCTGCGGATCTAATTATTGTAATTAGATGTCTAATTATTGTTTGGATGAGATCTATATAATAGACTCATGGTTGTATTGTAAAAGTGTTCTAGTTTGATTTGAGCAAAGTTTGCTTCTTCTATGTGTGAGGTGAGCAAGGGTGTTCCTCCTAGTTCCACAGTAGTACCAAGGTGGGTGCTGGTTTTGGAGAGTCAGCAGGATTCTTCAGGGGTGTAGGATCTTGGTCAGCATGTGTGCATGGCCTCTATAGGAAATCTACATGGTAAGTAAGATCATTGATATGCAGGTGTATGTGTTTGCAAGGTCAAGGTTCACAGGTGTGTAGAACCAAGTTGATTTGCAGGTGTGCAAAGTTAGAGAAGACAACAACACAACAAGGAGCAGTATCAGGAGAGATCTACTTGGAGTACAGGTGTGTACTCAGGGCAAAGAGGAAGGCAATGAAGATCCTTCCATAAGTAAGGTATATTGAGGTGCAGGTTATTGCAGGTTCAGGGGAGAACTACTTGAAGTACGTTTGAGTACTTGTGGAGTGTGTGGAGCACTTGTGGTGTGCGTGGAGCACAGGTATAAGGTGAACACCAACTCAGTGTTTGAGTTGGGTGTTGGGACCTAAGAGAGAGAGCTTTGAGGAGAGAATTACTGTTCACTTGAGTTGTGGGAAACCTCTAAAGAGGTGGTGGAGAAGAAGTGGTATCTTCTTTATTATATTCTTTTCTGTATGAGTATTAATACAAGTTGTGTATTGTCTCTCATATCTTGTGTTATTTCTGGATTCTAGTTACTTGTTGATTCTGGTTTATTTTTGCATATTAAGTTGCTTGTATTTGGTAATCAATTGTGTGCTTCCGGGTTGGTCATATCCCAACAGAATAAAGAACCAATATTCCACTCATTTATAGCAACTTAGGAAAATTATTGACACATTACATCTAGTCACTACTCAGCATAAAGATAAGGCTATACCTTCTCCTAAGCTTTTACTAGACTATATACCTAAATATGGAGAGGTATACTATCTTTGACACTAGTGTGGTACACATCATATTGATCATTACAATAATCTATAGAATCACCTTAGTGATCACCCAAATTGAACACTCACATCAATGATTCCTCCTTCCATGAGTTGCCCATACAAGAATGCTCCTCCCTCTCTATTGGTGGCACACACTTCCCACCCCACATATACTATTACCATTCATAAATCTATTCCTCTCCTTGAGTATCCTATGCATGAGATCCCTCATGATCATGATTCTTCATCAGCTAAAAATACATTTTCAATTGAGGAGATTTGGAAGGAAGTCTTTTCATAACTTTCTACGAAGTCGATAAGACTCTGGCTATCATTAGAATCTAGCTTCATAGAGATGTTTCAAATGTCATGGATAATATTTATGGTCAAATTTATCAATATTTATGATCAAAAAATGATGTTATTTCAAATTATTATATGTTATGAATTTAGATTGGATTTGTGTTCTATTTTTATATAGCTTATACGCTAAACTATGTGTCAAATTTGGTTTCACTTATCTATTTTACATGGATCATATATTATGCTTTATGTGTTCCATATGGTTTTACTTACTTTCCTCTTTTTTATGGCTTATTATCATTATTTTCATGAATGAAAACTTATGTTTATGATTTTACTTATTTCATGGACTCTTTATTTTATAATGATTGTTTGTTATCATATTTCCTTAAAAAATTATATAATTATT